>JAQJVL010001409.1:0-193734 GCA_035578905.1 Stictocephala bisonia | reverse complement strand
CATTTCATATAGTATAACGTGGCTCGTCGAGCGAAGCGAACGAAGCCACACACGTTCTTCTGCCGCTACTTACGTTAACCTATCGGGTGTGTCACTGTGCCGCAGTGGTATCGACTTCGTCTCACAAACGAAAGGTTCTCAGATCGATCCCGGCACCGACCACCGACACTTTTTGCCAGCATTAAATAAATACAATTAATTTAATAAATACACGCCGTGACGTCGTCAGATGAAAGAGCGCGAAAACGGCGTGACGTCACACAACACTGACCTAGGACAACGTCGTCGCGGGGGGTCCACGTGCTCGTAGTAAACTTAACCTTCAAGGTCACCACGTGGCTGATAACAGTAGTAAACAATAGTAAAGTTGACCTCAAGGTCAACACGTGGTGGTGATCACGTGATGAACACGTGGTGATCACGTGATGAGCACGTGATAAGCACGTGGTGATCACGTGACGAGCACGTGGTGATCACGTGGTGATCACGTGGACAACAGTCCAAAGTTCAAGGTTGTGCTTCAACCGCCATTTCTACACTACTGTTAATACCTCTGTAAATAAAAAACATAAACGAAAATTAAATCAGTTATACAGTCCACATTGCTGAAGTGTTTTTTAGGACAATTAATATGTTTATGAATGTTGAATATTTTTACAATACAAGTTAACATCACACAACACAAATGTATTACAATACAAGCACAAAATGTATAATTATTTTGGAAACTAATATAGGTAAACCACATTTCCTTCTTCAGTCCAGAGGGACTATCATGCTTTACTGAAATCGATCACCATATTACTCGTACATTTGTTCTTATATTGTAACTAGGTATGTTCTGTGATGTTCACTTATTTTGTATTTCTACCAACACGTAATATGCTGAAGAAACTATATTTTTATTTATCTGAGAAGTCCGCTCAATGGTTGCCATCAACGTAGACACTACTAGAGAAATCTGGAGTGTCCGTGTTGAATGGTAGTCAAGGTTCGGATGTTGTGTAGTGAAGAGAACTGAGTGTCAGACTTGTCAGTTAGCTGAAAATCAGACCAACACTACGTGGTTCGGATTCCACGTAAAGCTGTAGGTCCCATAGTTACCCTGGCTATTGGGCTATTAATAAATAGTCCTTTCTGAGCTAAGTCTAACTCAGATAGTAACAATGACTACACTCGTTCATCTACACTCATTACACTCATTCACTCCTCATATTCGCCCATATCTCTACGATCAGCATCTTAACAGATGAATAATGAATAATGAATGAAATAAGTTACATAAAGTGAATATCTACCGAGGAACCTTTTTAAAATAAGTTCACCCAACTGCGAAGAAGTCGATGAACTATCGCGAATCCTTTCAACTGCAAACTCCATGAAACCTCTTGAAAGAGTACATTTACCTTTCAAAAACACATTCATGTAACTGAGTACATTAATTTTACAATAAATCTGTTTGGCACATGGTGTTTAATTATAATAGAATATAATAAACTATTTATTGACTGAATCGGTTTATTTTCATGTGTTGTATTACTGTTGGTTCAAATAGGAAATAGAAAAACATTTATTAATTTATATGTCATCATGGTGTTTTGATTGAATCGATTGATTTACCAATTTCATCTTTGATTTGCTTTTTAATTAAAGTTTTTTTTTATATTAATAATAAATCCTTACACAAATCTGATTTTAATTCAAAACATTCTTAGTTAAAATTAGTTGTACTAATTTGATCCAGATTATGTAAAGAAGGATCGGCTTGCTTTTGGCCGATGTTCTACACAAATCCAATCTCCAGCCACACTTACGAATCCTGAAACTTCAACTGCAGTTCAATGCCCAGCCTCTGCATCTTAGAAGTCAGTTCTTTGACCTCGTATTTCTGTTCAAGTTGGTACATAGTGTATATTGTACTTGGGTGGGTGGGTACATAATGTCTATTGTACTAGGGTGGGTGGGTACATAGTGTCTATTGTACTACGGTGGGTGGGTACATAGTGTATATTGTACTTGGGTGGGTGGGTACACTGTGTATACTGTACTAGGGTGGGTGGGTACATAATGTCTATTGTACTAGGTTGGGTGGGTACACAGTGTCTATTGTAGTAGAGTGGATGGGAACATAGTTTTTATTGAGTAGGTGGTAAACTCTCCCTACAGATACCAACTCTGGTGACGCACCTCTTGTTTTAGACACTATTCCCACCCACGTACCTTCTTATAACAGTATTATTATTAATTTAGATGGTAGAAAATGTATCCTTATTATTCATCCTCCTTCCCATTTACGCTCAATCCTATTCTGATATTGTGAATAGTAATAACATGTAAATCATCAGTTAATGCATGCATGACACGTGTAATATTAAATTATTAGAGGTCTAATGCTGCTATAGTAACGCAGTGCATGTTTCGTATTCTAAAGCTTGTAGATTCAAATTTTGAAATAAGCCAAGTCAGTGACAAGACAGAGTAAATTCACAAGAGAGCTTGATGACGGGACAGGAAACACTTGTTATAATCTACGAGAATATTGTGACCTGAATTACTCTTATTTGAGATTGTTGTTTAAAATTCATTTCAGGAAAGTAAAATAAGAAAGACTTTGTTTCTTTACTTAAACAATCGTATTTTATATTTAATTTAAACTAAAGGAAACAAAATAGAATTATTCTTCACATGTTGGTATGAGTGAAACTCAGATTCACTCACCTTCCTCCACTAATTGAATTTAAGGTAGTATTATTCTGTATAATAACGGGTTTTAGTTAAACGTATACCTACAATGTACGAGTATAAAACACCACTTGTTTATCATATTTGTAATAATTTAAATTTCGTTTGGGAAAATTTTGAAAGGAGAAGTGCCTTATACAATATTATTATTGAGGATTTTCGATTCAGAAGATTGTTGATAAATTACTTACTAGCTAATTTACTATGTAAATTTATTATACCTTTTAAGACTTTTAAGTGGCAAATATTATTAATTTTATATGTATATATTAATAATTTGAAAGTTACATTTTTCAGAATCTTTAATCCTGCCTGCAATTTAGATAATCCAGAATATCCTTTACTTAGACGATTTGGTTCACTACATATAAAAGGGATCCAGATGGCGTACATGTGATATCTTATTTTTTTAGTAATTCCATTTTCTAGATATTGTTTCATTAAAGCTCTGATAAACTAACTTCTACAAAAAAAATTGATCCAACGTACGTGAAGAAAGTAAGTTTGAAAAATACTTAAGGTGTTACAGAAATATATTGAGGGTGTACACCAATATTTTTACGATGGGGGTGATTTTATGTAATAATGGTTGGTGAACTTTTGAAATACTGTCGAAAATTATTATTGATAAACTAATATTTAGATATGAAGATATAACTGTAGGTGGGGCTGGTGTCCGAGTGGCCTAATTCCTTAAGACCTTCAACCTAACGAATGCCTAACCAGAATTATTTAATGCCTAACGAAACCTATTTAAGTCCTGCCTTGACCAGATGTTTTATCAGCAATATTCACCTTGTACTGGTCCCCCCACCTTACTCTATCTGATACGTTTCCTGCACATATCAACATTCTTTGGAAATGGGTAAGGTAAGAAATGCCTCTTAAAAAAAGAAAAAGAAAATATACATATAAATAATAATAAATAAAACATATGGATAGGACATATTAAAACATTTTGTGCTGATTAATTAAAAAAATTTTCAATGCTATTCGATACATGTTAGAAAACATTACTTAGATAAAATGTACTGTAATATCATGGATAATAGACAACTTAAAGTAGCAGAAATAGTTCAACTTCATAGTAATAATTGCAAATGAATACATTTTGTCATTACCAAGGCTAATGGAGAAATATGGGTTATTTAAGACATGGATACATTTTGAGGACTGTACTTTAAATTTGACATAAACTTGCGAATCGTTAAGACTATTTCAACATACTTATTATTTATAAACATGAGATTGAGAAGTAAGAAAAACATGATGAAATACGAGAAATATAAGGGATGGAGCCCATTCAAAGAAAACGAGGTAAATTATTTTCCTAATGAGTCTAATGTCTTATGTTAAATACTGTGCATGGATTGATTTTATAAACATTGAAGATATTTTCTAAAATATCAATAATTTTGCTATAAAGAAAAATAATTTAAGGTAATTATTATAGAAAATTGCAAAGGTTAAAAAATCACCAAAAAGTTTAAATTTTTTCTTTATTTTATTTTTATTCTTAATAAATTGGCATTGTTTCTTCTTATTCCAAATTCTTCCTTATATTAGAGAGTGCTTAGCATTTGATTATTTATTTACCCTAAAATATTAACTACAATCCCATCCAAAAGTAAAATTTAGTATTGATCTATAAAATTAAATATGAATTCTATCAGCCTAATTTATTGTAAATTGTTAAGATGTAATAGAATATTACATTGGTCAGCATAATAAGATTTACATGTAACAGTCTAAACGTTTAATTTATACATAATACATTTCCTTCTTAATAAATATTTAAATTCTTAATAATATTTCAAGAACCTGGTAGAATTAACATAATGTGATAACCTATTTTTAATATTAATTAGAAATTATATTACTCCCATGACTATGATTCTTTGTTGTTATTGAGATTTAAACATCGCGTCAATTGTTACGTCATTGGCTTTAAGTTAATTATTTAACCATCGTTATATACAAAAAAAATTGGGTGTGCGTCGGACCACACGGTGGAAGTTATACTTCTTTGGCCATTCTCATACACCCACTCACGCACACAAACAGACAGGATATATAAATGAAATATAAGACATTTTTCAATATTATTAAATATATTTATCTTTAATATATTATACGTGACTTCATTATTATATTATACACCTATATTATCATTATCAGTAATTTCTTCGATTAACAATCGATTAATCGATAGTTCTTAAAAATTTGTTCTTACTTTTCAGCGTGACGCGGTTTCTCGACCAACATCCCATCCCAAAGTGTCTAACGGGCGCAAAGAAGTATAACTTCAAAAAGTTGAAGTTTGATTTCAATCTAGGTTTTATAATTAGAAATGTCAAAGGATGGAAGTTTTTCTCTTTGTATTTATTGATTTTATATATGTTTTTGATTTTTGTCTGGTTTTGATTAGGAAGCCTTGATAACTATTACTTGTTTGTGAATCCATCCAAATATGCTTATAAAATATAAACAAAAAATGTTAATTGTTTCATTATAATTAAATTAGAAAATTGTATTTAGAAAATGTTAAATATTGTAAGAACTGAGAGGTTTAGGAGTTTGGTTTGTTTTCCAAAGGTTTTCGATATAAATTCTCCAAGTTTTGGGAAAAATTCAGAATCTTCCCCTTTCAAATAAAAAAGTAGTTTTTCCCATATAAATTAGCTAAATAACCAGTATTTTCACGTCTGTTAATTTCCTGTCAATTTCATGCGACATGTTTTCTGAAGGCAACATGTTTGGTGAGCCTTACCTGTTCAGATGTCTTGGTTTAGAGGGTTCTTATTGGTTGATTTAGCTTCTAGAGTTAAGAGGGGGTAAGTCCGTGGGTCGAAGCTTGCGTGCGTTCGAGGAGTTCGACGATATCTTCTTGTGAGTGACCACGTACGTTCCTCTTTCGAGTTCACGGTGACTTTATACAGTTTTCGGTGTCCTTACCGTTTGCGGCAATTTTCTTCTTAGTTCGCGTGTGAGTGAGAGGGTGTATGCCGGTCGAGCTTTGTTGTGGTCACTATTGGATTTAAACCTCCAGGACAGCTACGTAAGTAATTTTTACAAGTTTTCTTTAGTTAGGTTTTCCAGTAGGGTTTTAGTAGTTAGGGTAAGATCCACCAAGCATGTGCGGTTAAACTTGTTCCTGGTTTGAAGTCACTCTTCTAGTGACAGTTTTTAGAGTGTTTTGATGTCTGTTTAAAACTTTGTAAGATAAAAGGAAAATGTTTCAAGTCACTAAAAGCTGGTTATTTCTTTTGGTTCAAAATCTCCGGGAGGCAATTTTAAACAATTTGAAGAAATTTAAAGAATTTTAAGGAAATTTAAAGAAATTTTAAGATTTTGAAATTTAAAGCAATTTTGAATTTAAAAAATCTTAAATTTTAAAGGAATTTATAGAATTTTAAAGAATTTAGGAAATTTATTACTATTTTGAATTTTGATTTAAAAGTTTAAAGAAATTTGTTAAAGAGGTCAAATAAATAAAAAAGGTTCTGGTCTGAAGATATTTAATTTATAATTTGGAAGAGTTGTTTTAATTTATTTATGTTCCATTAAGTCAATAAAAGAAGAGATTTTTATTTTCGTTTTTATTATTATTTTAAGAAGAAACCAGTTTAATTTGTTGAAGTTATTTATAAGAAGAAACATAAAGAAAAATGTTCATCATTGAAGAAGTTTTATTTTAATCTCTCTTTTAAGTTGTTCAACATATCAAAAAAAAAAAAAATAGTAGCTTTAATAAGGCTACATAATTTAACAGGTTTTTTTCTGTGGATAATATGATATTTTTCTATATTTTACGAGTAAGAACGAAAAGTAGTTTACTATAGTTAAAAAACAAAATAACTAAATAAATATCATACTTAGATCATATATGACAGTATATAGTCATTTCAACTAGTCTGTACCCCATATTAATGAACATCATGCTCATTAATTATTTATGAATGGTAAGAGACGTTTTCATGTAATGTCTGTTCATGAGTTATAAACAGATCGTATGAGGAATTTTCATGTACTGTATGTTTATAAAATGGGATATTGACTATTTTCAATATCCCATTTTACATGTCTACCACTGTACGTGTATGGGTGGGCGGGTGGGCCGTCTACCACTGTACGTGTATGGGTGGGCGGGTGGGCCGTCTACCACTGAACGTGTATGGGTGGGCGGGTGGGTTATAGAAAAATGTTCTTGTATGGTGGGCGGGTGGGTTATCTACCACAAGAATGGTCTATAAGAACAGTTCTTTACCTTATTAAATGACACTTAGTATCGGCTACTCCTTAGTAATTTAATTTCAGTATTTCAACACAATTATTGTAAATAGATAGAATCTTATATTTTAAAAAAAGTAATAAATAGTCTGAAACAAGTTTATAAGTCTTTCATTAATCTTCTAATCAGTCACAACTTACTGATACATTTGATAGACCTCATAGATGAGCAGTTATCTTCAATTATCTTCAATTGAAATTGGATAACTTTAATATTTTAAAGTTATCCGATCTAAAAGTGGCCAGCAAGAAGTTTGTTTTAAAGTTTCACTTGGTCCCTTGGAAAAATTATAAAATTTAATGTCCTTTAAATTTTAAAACGATTAAACCTTTTTAAGAATGACTAAAAGAAAATATATTTAATCTTCATATACTGTAATTGCATAATGAAGTGTGTACATTTATTGCAGATATACAATTAGTCAAACATTACGAACACAGTTAAATTACGTAAGTTAATTTAAACTTACTCTTTATGGCTTCGTATTTATCTTTCGCATGACTTTCCAGGGACTAAAATTTATTAGGTAGATTTTTCAATTTTCTTAGATTTTTTTAATGGAAGTTACTTTGCTGTTTCATTAATTTTTCTACATTCATCTGATACTTTATCTCTAATAAAACTACCTTGGAGTATCACATTACAAATTATTATAATGATGAGAGAGTTTATTATATATTAGTCAAACATTTAACAAATTTTGAAGTCAAGACCAGCAGTTTTCATTTGTGACGTTAATGATAAGACCTGATGGTCGTTTCTTGCCATTACGCTCAATTACTTTAAATTGAAAGATAATGACAAAGCAGAGTTTTCATAAAGTAAACAAGCATAATGACTCTTCTTTCAAAGTTGTTAAAAGTTTGAGTAGCTCATTTTGGATAATTTTATGTAATTTAATTATATTCAATACTTTTTCAAATTTACTCAATATAAAAAGAAAACTTTTGTTGTAATTTAATATTATGAATTGTTTAAGTTGTTGTTTTAATTGAACGAGGGACATATTGTAAGTAAATAATTTTGCTAGATGTTAAAATAATATTGCTTCTTGAAATATTTGAAAAATATATAATGTGGTACACTTCTTTGTCGGAAATCTAAATTTTTTCAAAAAATATTTCATTACTAAGAGGAACTGATATATTTACTAAACATTTTATGATAACTTTTAAATCAGAAATATATTTTAATTCTAAATATGTGTTAATAACACAACTATTTTTTATACATTAATTAAGCATACAATAAACATATTATCAAACCAGTAATACATTTATTTTACACATTTCTCACTCTTATATTTTTGGACAACATACATATTTCATAAACAATTTAAACCCCCACCGTGTTACAAGTTACTTTTATGTGTCCACACGGTATGTTGTAAGTGCCAGTGTGTCCATTGTATGTGTTGGGGGTGGGGGGTTAGGTGAATACAAGAGTAAATATATGGGTGGGTGAGTTGATCAGTACAACTTTACATGTATGATATGTGGATGGTTAGAGGATGGTGCAATATCATAGTACGTGTCTGGGTAGGTGGGTGGGTCAATACCACTGTACGTGTTTGGGTAGATAGATGGGTCAATACCATAGTACGTGACTGGGCAGATAGATGGGTTAATTCCATATTACGTGTCTGTGTAGGTGGGTGGGCTAATACCATAGTACGTGTCTGTGTCGGTGGGTGGGTCAATACCACTGTACGTGTTTGGGTAGATAGATGGGTCAATGCCATAGTACGTGACTGGGCAGATAGATGGGTCAATTCCATAGTACGTGTCTGTGTAGGTGGGTGGGCAAATACCATAGTACGTGTCTGTGTCGGTGGGTGGGTCAATACCACTGTACGTGTTTGGATATATAGAAGGGTCAATTCCATAGTGCGTGACTGAGTAGGTGGGTGGGTCAATACCATAGCACGTGTCTGAGTAAATGGGTGGGTCAATTCTATAGTATGTGTCTGGGTAGATGGGTGGGTTATTTCAATAGTAAGTGTCTGAGTAGGTGGTTGGGTCAATTCCATAGTACGTGTCTGGGAGATATATGAGTCAATAACATAGTACGTGTCTGGGTATATGGGTGGGTCAATTCCATAGTACGTGGCTGGGTTGATGGGTGGATCAATACCATAGTACATGTCTGGATAAATGGGTGGGTCAATACCATAGTACGTGCCTGGGTAGGTAGGAGGGTCAAAACCATAGTACGTGTCTGGGTAGGTGGGTGGGTCAATACTATAGTCCGTGTCTGGGTAGATGGGTGGGTCAGTACCATAGTACATGTCTGGGTAGATGGTTGGGTCAATACAATAGTACGGGTCTGGGTGTGTGGGTGTGTCAATACAACTGTACGTGTCCGGGTAGATTGATGGGTCAATACCATAGTACGTGTCTGGGTAGATGGGTGGGTCAATACCACAGTACGCACAACCTGTGTGGGTAGGTGGGTGGGGAAATACCACTGTACGTCTATAGAAGGGTGTGTGGGCAATACATTACATATTTGTTTGTTTGTGGTCTCAAGAATTTTGAATTATGTTTTCCTAAATGTCCATAGTGAACTTTATGTTGATGTTTGCAATATAATAAAACAGCTGTGGTGACATGTACGAAATATACGATAATATCACTACAAATCAACCTACTAACCTACTTCTTTAATAGAACGTTTTGTAATAAATTTCAACTACGGACAAAATTTGTATTCAGCTAAATATTTAAAACTATTGGATTTTTAACATCCAATAAGAACAACTGTTTTGTTTTTCCCCATTATTTTTATTTACATCCCATTAAAATTTACGGGCATAAATTGACAAGAATATTGTAAAGATTGTTTAGTATACAACAATTCACTTTAAATATCATTACCATTATAATTAATTGAATAACATTTGTTCCTTTACTCATTATTCTATAGTGAGTAAAAAGTTTGTACAATTTAGCAAGAAATAACTTTTATTTTTTTATGAAAGCCATTAATATCTAATTGCCTTTTGTTATTACTAAATTACTGTCTGTAAATGTTATGTAAAATGTGCAGTATTTTCACTGAAGGGTTTTAATGTTATGACTATTATTTGAATTGTTGGAATGCATAGTGAACAGTCAAACATTTCAAGAATTTCATTATTTATACAAATATTTGTATACTATTTGTGTAGTATACAAATAATAGGTTATATTTAGTATTTTAATCTAAATTGTTTTATTGCGTTGTTAACTGTCTGCTAATGTATTGAAATCTTTGTAAACTTTGAAATAATGAAAAATACAGGTAAGATAAATATAATATGTAAACTTTGTTCTGCTCCTTTTATTTTTGTTTTGCTGAAAAAAATTATGAAAACATGGTTAATATGATACATACTCCCTATAGTTTAAACTATTTACAAAAGCAACACAAAACTTATCCCTTAACGTCAATTTCGTTACCTCCTTTAAATGTTTTTCGTACGAATGAAAGAAACAACCATACTACATATGCAAATTAACTTTATTTTCACTTGTATTCTCCGTTTATTTTTAACTAAAAAACGAAAGAAAGTAAAATCATATTTTTCTCAAACTAACTGTACTTTAATTTTTATGTGATTTAACAAAGTTACCCTAACTTTCCAGCCTCAATTTCCTACGTAATCTAACATTTATTTTCAGTTACTCAAGGTTTAATTGTTTATATTTAATAATTGTTTTTAGATTTACTCAGTTCTTTTATTCTTGTATTGTAAGGAGCTATTTTAGCAAAAATGAGTAGATTACAAAAACTTAAATAATTTTTAGTTAATGTATAATTAGGCTCCTAGAGTTTTACGGACATTATAAATAGTCAAGGGATTTTATATGCTTAATAAACGGGTTGTTGGCTAGTTAGCTATTGTTCTGGTTCTCCCCAGTGGTCCAGTTTGTGACCTCACACATAACTCTCGTGACAATGGTCACGTCGTTATTGCAAGCCAACTTGCACAATAAATTTGTCCTCACCCTAATTTTCTCCTGCTTTAGCTCAAACTATAAGTAGATTTACTGCTTACTTTAAACTACACTGTGTATATACATTTTTTACACATAAAACATACTATAAGCTAATTTATGATATGGTAGCTTCTTGATGACAAACATAATAGTTTTTAGTGTTATTGTGTTAATGTAGTTATAAACACATTTGTTACTAAAAATGTAGTTATAACAAACTGTATTTATTTTATATTAAAACAATAAACAATTTTCTTTAAAAATTAATAGGCTTTCCTTTTAGAATAATTTGAATTTCTTAAATATATCTGGTAGTTTTCTCAAGCCACGTTGAATATTGTTATCATTTTTTTCTATAGCTGCTTCCAATATTAATTTTTTAAAGCCTATAAATGCCTCTCACTTGATTTAACCCACCAACATCATTATGATGATCCTAAACTAAAATTAATACCTGTTGCATATATTTTCCCTTTTAAGATACCCTTAACATTTAACAATTGTTTAAGAAAAAGAGTTTCTAGAAGGCCTAAGAAGTTGAAGCGTGAACATCCGGAGACCTTAAATAGTACTCGACCAGAGCAATTAATTGAAAAACACTAAAACCCGTTATAGTAAAAATAAACCTAAAACATAGATATGCTGTCAAACGTTACGACAAACTCCACCTCAAGCCGTCAAACGTTACACCGAACATCATCCTGAGGTTCGACGTTACGACGAACAACGTCCAGCAGCTCCCTGTCAAAGAGTATTGACACTCGGTTTAAGAAGCCCAATAATTTCACAAATCAGACACGTTCCGGCTTCTTTTGCTTGGAAGATTATTGAACAAGGGCCAATGGTGTACTGGTTGACCAACATTTAAACTGTATTCAGCTATTCAAACATCAAAAAGTTAGTCTTTGGAATTTTTCCATCTTCAAATGTTCTCACTGTGGCTTTATGAGGAATATAAGGATAGGAAAAAATGGTGCTGTGGGGAAGGGGCATCTAATGTTCTAAGCCTATCTCCATTAGAAGCATTATTTTACATAGATCCTCATTTCATAGACCGAGCACGAGCTTACAATGATCTGTTTGCGTTCTGCGTTCTCGAAGTTTCTGGGGGGTACCGGCATCCTAGAGGTCTATCTTTCTTTAAAAGCATAGGTAGAATTTACCACCAGATATACAATCTGGACGTTGCTGGCCAAAGGTTCACACCTAGAGGCAGTACCGTTCGGTTTGTCAACCGATACCACATTTACATCGATGATGGCGAGGAGCGCAAGAACATTGCTATGGGTATTTCACAATGGCAAATTGATTTAATCTAATAATTCCTATCTTACTTCTACGAATCCCTTCATTAATGACTTTCGCTGATTAAATGAGACACCCTCTATTAACGCCCGATTACAGTTTGAAGTTACCAGTAGATCTTCCCACGGTCCTGTTCCTGGCGATAGGCAAGCAGGAGTTGATGTGCATGCATTCTTAGTACTGAAGAAACATTAAGTAACCCCCGGATACTTTCTGTTTGGAAAAAGGGTGCTGCACGGCTATCTTCTATCAACATATTCGATCCTCTGATGGAACCCTTTTAGTATCCGTTGCTCTATCCATAGGGGACTTTAGTCTTGAATATTGGACTTCTTGACAATAATGGGAACAAGCTGTCTCAATACAACTACTCGCGGTGCCTCATACTTTTGGAACATATGGTTCACGGACCCTGAGAAACAAATTATTGCACCAACTTCTTGTGCTGGAACTCTACAAAAGGTTGCTGTACAAAGTTCTTTCCTAAGCCTGCTTGCTGAAGTACACATATAGTTGAAAGGGGTTTGGTCAGTACTGGCGAGATTACAATAATTAGTTTTCAAAAGCTTCATTGTCTATACAAAAAAACCAACTTTAGGGACACTATAGAACCATCCAGATGGACAGCATTTCATATAGCTCGCCAACGGGGACAAAAAGTATGCAGACTGTTGTGGGTCTCACGTAACCGAGGTGAACTCTATTATCTAAGACTGCTTATTATGTCCGTTCCTTGTCGCGGCTACTCTGACCTTCTGTTTCGTGGAGGATCTGATTGCTGTACTTTTCAGGAAGTCACAGGAAGCTGGGCTTGGTGCAAAACGAAGAAGCCTCTCAATTCATGCTTAGATTAAGACTCAGATCCTTCTTTGTTCTCTTATGTAATATGGGAGCTCCAGCGGCACTGTTGTAGAACTCTTTGAAGAACTCACTTTGTGAGGGTCACTTGGAACGGAATCTTCAGATCATGAATCGGTACTCAATCTATCATTGATAGATATTTATTGCAGCCTCCACAGACAGGGATCAAGTCTGACTGGCCATTATCTGCCATATGTAGAAGATGACACGAGTGAGTTGGGTAGAGAGTTTGTTAACTTCGGAGAAAACTTCCAGAGGTCAAGTGTTGAAAAGTGGAGACCCAAACACTCCTATGACCAAAGGTTGATTTTTCAGTATATCCAATCTATACTCTCAAGACCCGATGATACTCTCAATGGTCCTGGATGATAATGGTCCTGGATAATACTGAAAAACCTCACTCATTCATGTCATCCTTGCGTAAGTGTGGAGTTGTCGCCACGTCGCTCTTAGATGTCGTAAACTTAGCTGGTGGTACCATCACACACAGCATGTTCCGGTTCCCTCTCAATTCGGTGACAGCATGAGCGTGTGGAACATTACCGAAGGGTCCCAACGAGCAGCATAGCTCATTGTCTTTGATGAGGCTCCAACGGCGCACTGATTCATATTCAAAATCCTCGACCGGTCACTTCGAGATCTCTTGAAGTATTTCATTTGGAAATAAGATCTTACTCTTCTTAGTGGACTTTGGAAAAAATAGCACCCGTTGTTGAAAAAGCTCGGACATTGTGTGATGTCGCTTGTGTTTCACCTTGAGCATCATACCTTTGGTGACTTTTTAAAGTGTCCTCCATGATAACTCCACACAGAACGAATAGCACCCTCGACTACTCCGAATTCCTCCTTGGAGTAGGCAACGGAACTATTCCGTTCAAGGTGTTTGGTAAAGGCCACTTTAGTGAGAACCTTATTCCTCTTCTTGAGGTCAGGTATCTGACGACTATAACAGGCTTGGTCGGTGAGGTTTTTCCAGCCCAAATCCTCTGTGATCGCGATCAATGTGCGAGAAGAGCTATACTTTCAACCATGAACGTGAACGTCAAAGAGATCAATAATCAAATATTGGACTGTTTAGATAGCCATCTTCATGAGTTGATAAGGGCCGACAACACAGAGAAGGAAAACGAAGATGAAATGGTCGTGGATGTACAGCTAATACATCAAGCCACTGGCAAAGGCGTACTAGATCATGTCCTGCGACTTAAGGTTTGCTCCGTATGCCTTATCATGAGGAACTTGAATATTGCCAAGGGACTCGTTAACGGCACTAAAGTCATTACCAAACGGCTAATCACTGTCAGACTTCCTGGAGGAACGCAAACTTTCTGTATTCATCGAATCATCTTCAGATTTGCGTTGGCCGAAGGGTCTCCGATACGTGTTTGTCGTCGACAATTTCTCCTCATGTAGGCGTACTCAATCACTGGCTACAAGAACCAGGGATAAACAAATGAGTACGTCGGAGTCGATCCTCGCACGGACTGCTTCACAGATGGCCATCTGTACGTCCTTCTCAGCAGAGTGAGAAGACCTATCGACATCGTAGTCCTTGTCCAACCTAGAAGAGTCTTTGATGAAGTTTCCTACGCAAAAATTATTGTGTACAGCGACCTTCTTTTATAACTCTAATAGTGTCATTAGCAGTAAGCTAGGCGGGTCTGCCTTAAAAAATTCCTCGTCGTTAGTTGACAGAACCTTAATAAGTGTTTTACTAGGCAGTAGGCAAGGGGATCTGCCTAAAATAAAACTCCCCAACATTTTAGCTGTTGTAAATATGTAAATATGGTCTCTACGTTTGCTGGCCTCAATGTGGTGAGACTGGATATACCATTCATTAACTGAACAAATGGTTAACTAACGGGCAAACACATCCTATTAACAATTAAATAAAGATTTCAAACAATACTTTCTGCGAAGTTAATATTTTAAAATATGTAATTAAAAGGCCTCTACAATTGTCGGTCTCCCCGTGGCAAGACTGAACACTTCAGGTTTCTCACAACAAGTCGGTAAAGTTGAGTATTATTTAGAAAAGAATTGTGTGTTTTTTTTAATATATCCTCCAATTTAAGCGTTATTATAAGAAGCTTAAAACTGAAACTACGCACACCATTATAGTTTACCACTCTTTTAACAAAAATTATTTAATATTCAGTTTTTTAACATTCAAAATGGTGGACATTCAAATGCTGACGCACGTAGCAAACTTCTCTAGCCATTATTAAGATAGTGTGAAAACTTAAAAAATTAACGCACGATTTACATTTCCTACTTTGTTATCAAAACATCTATAGCTTTTGATTTTTACTTTTCATAACCTAGAAAAACTCAAACGTTTCCTAAGGATCCCATAGTACGTTATGAATGAATTTTCCATTTGCTTTTACATACTCTCGAAATCTTGAACTGCACATGTTATATAAATTAATTGAAACATAATTAATTTTCAAAATCATGTAAAGATATTATAAATACAGTAATTTATATTAAAACACGAAAAACTTTAACATTGCCCGATTTAACAGAAGTTTTAATGTTTTGATGGTATTCTTCGAGCAGTTAGAAGGGCAGAAAGTTCTCTAAGAAAAAACTTCAACAATTAACCAATCTTCCTTCAAGTACGAGATATGTGACCATGGTTCAATAATTTTATAAAGTTCAAAATTACCTCCGCACTTTTAACATGTTTGTCATTAAAATTGCTATTTCTTTACGTCCTGTTCATTTTATTCACATTACAATATGAATTAAATTTCTTTAATAGAATTATGAATACCTTTTTAATCCTTAAATCTATTAAATCTAATAGTATTACGTATTTTTACACTTAATACGTCTAATAAAACTAATCGAAGTTTAATCATTTTAGTTTTTATTCAAGTGGAAGAAATTTAATTAATTATTATTTAAGATAACTGTTTTATATTTTTTACTATTGGAATATTACATTATGTTCTTTTTACATGTTATTTTATGTAAACTTGTCTTATTATCAAATATAGGGATTTTCCAATTATTTTTATAAAACAAATACAACAATATTGTTAAGTTTTTTACTATAATAATTTTTAAGAAACGGCATCAATATATATACATGTTAATTAAGTCATAGTAAAGGAAAGCCCAATTCAAAGTGATAGAACAATGGAGGATTTTCAGGAGAAGTAACATGGCTACTTTGATCTCACCAGGCTTCAGAACGTTCATTCATCGCCTCAGTAGCATGATCTCAGCAGCCATTGAGGGGTCAATGACACCACACTGGTGTAACAGAAGCTAAACACTACAGCTTTCAACCAAATACATTCGGTAGAACTGGCTTGGAATAAGTAGATCAAATAATCACACACCCAAAACATTTGACTTCCAACATAATTTTGTTAATCGTAAATTAATTTAATAAACTAATTTTTATTTATTTATTTAACTATTTAAACTAATATTGACGTATAACGGAGTTAAGTATAATACATTAAATTCTAGTCTGTATTACATAAATGTAAAATAGAGCATAGTTCGATAAAATAAACAATCATATATTGATTACAATGTAAATTAGAATGTTTTTCACAAGACAAATGAAAATACACATAATTTACCTGATTAAAAAAAAAAAAAAAATTGAGAAGAAGCATAGATGTGTGTTTGGTAACCAATTCAACAAACCTAATGCAAATTAACTAAATATTTTAAAATATTTCCTAATCCTCATGCAATTAGTGTAATTTAAAATTTCGTAGTGTATCTAAAATATTAATCTGATTAAAGAATAGTACTAAGATACACTATGAAAACTGAAAGGTTGGAATAGAGACCGCAAAGTCACGCCAAGCAGGAAAATGAAACAAGAGAACACGCCCTACGAAAAACGGATTACAAAGACAAACCACAAGTGATGTACGTAACTCAGGTGGTCCAGGAACACTTTCACAATAGAGCAGCCAAACACCAAATCGGTAAATGGTGAAAGGAAGAAGAAGAAATAATCCTTTCTATGGTAACATGGTGCAATATATCGTTCTTGTTATTTCAATGTACAGTCAATGAGTATCTATTTATAATTACACTGAAAATATTAAATTCAACTACATTCAAGTCATTTGTATGGGTATGAACTCTTTAAAATTAAAAATGTTATAACGTAGGCAACTAACAAACTTGATAGTATTTCTGTTTACACTATTATATATTTACGCCAATATTAGTACATTTTTATAATGTTAATATTGCAAATATTTTACTAACCTTAAAGTTAATGACATGATAAATTCAAATTAAATCTATGAATATTGATTTTTAAAAGCTGGTGGTAGTAAAACAGAGTAATTACATTAACCAAGGCTTGTAATCAAAGAAACACCACTAACAAAGTTGATTGTGCTGTGTGTGGACATAACCCAGCTAGCGAGAGAAACAATCTTTTGTTGGAACTGTAGATACATCCGTCGAGTGGAATCCAAACAAATATTAAAGAAAAAAAATATTCATTCCAATTTGTAATGTGAATAATTTTTTAATTGGTAACTAATGTTAAAAACAAGCAGGTTTATATTTGAATAAAAAAAATCATAACTACAACAATATGGTTTCCTATGGTTCATTAGGTGTTTATGAAAAGAAATAGCTTTTTACACAAGTATAAAAAGATTTGACACAAAATCCAAGTTAACGTAACGCTCTAAGTGTGTATTTATTTCTTTATGCTGTTTATTCGATTGTTATCGAAAAATTATGTTTGGGTTTACTTAAAATAAAATTGGATATATTCCCATGATCAGTTTGCGTAGTATTTCGTGATCACTTCAGGCAGTCAATAAACTATATAGATGACCCCTTATTTACTTGGAAGGTCAATTGTGATCGATCGAGGATCCACTGATCAACCTGGTTAGTTTGTTATTGAAGTCAGTTAGGGAGCTAAGCCTGTAATCAATAATATAAATTAAGGTAACGTCTCCTAACATTGAAAACTATCATCACCCACCTACAGGGGCATTAACTCACCCACCTACCCAAACATGTACAGTAGTATAGACCTACTTGTCCAAACCCACCCACCTTCCCAAATGTGTACAGTAGTTTCGACCCACCTATCCACACCCACCCATATAACCATACACGTGCAGTGGTATTGGCCCACCCAACAAACCATACAACAGAATTTATCCTGTTCAGCAACCAATGATAAATGTTGGTAGTGATTAACGTGGGGTGGTCACTGAACTATTCGTGGAGTTACTGTTAATAAATTTTGGAATCTATTGACTATATTTATTTAGGTACCGTATAAAACGATTTTCATACTGTTATCATGCAGGTTGATGGGTTAATTGTCAGCTACCTCTGTAGGTTGTCACCTCAGCCAATGCTGCACAGTACAACGTTTCTTATCTTTGCACTAACCCATTTCATTAATAACAAAACTCTAAGTAAGCAAACGTCATGGAGGTTTGAGGATGTAGTACATAATGAGTGAGGGTAACATTAAAATAGAAATAATACTTATGGACGTTTAGATCGATAATTAAACTATTTTATTCATTTGATATGTTATTTTGGAGATTAATCTACAATTAAATACTAACCAAGCACTTACAAATATTTTACATACAAATAGTTTTTCCCACTAAAACACCAGTTATATTGGAAGCCCTGTATAGTATTTAAAAAAATTAAAAAATGTTGTTAAATCAAATACTAATAGTTCTAAAAAACTTTTATTTATATCAATGAGTGTCTAACTATCTCCAGTGCTACTATAAAACACTCAGCAACCCTTGAAGAATATTTTAAAACCTGGAAGCTAAACCCTAACCCATGAAAAACAGAAGTGGCCAGCGCAACCGACTAGCTAATCGAAATTCAACATCTTTCCAAATGGTTGAATACTCCTCCACAATAATCATCCACAGTACCTTGGAGTAACGTTACGTCTATCGCTGACGGTTAAAAGTCACCTTCAAAAAACAATAACTAAGAAGAAAACCTGAGAAAATGTACTTCATCATATTGATGGAAAACTTAGGGAGCCAACGCTTATGTCCTAGAAGCGCATAAATAGAATCAGTAATGCAGGTCTTAAATGGCTTGATGGATTTGATTTAGGTTTGTGACAGTAGATCGCTTGATATTTTATTATTATATAATGACTTTTGGATCTTTCTCCAAGTACTTATTATATCTTTTATGTATTTAAAATTAATAAATAGTAGCTGACAAGAAACCGTATGTTATAAATAATATATAACTTGTTTAAGTGATAATATATAAAATAAATACACTATATGTATGGAATTGTGATAATAAAAACACTTTATATATAGCGTATTTATTTTAAGATAAAAAATTCAAAATTAAATTTTGTAAAGTCTCCAGTAAGATTAGTATGTATATCTTTTAATACATGAGAATGACTAGCCCTAGCACATAACTGTAATAAATACATCACTTTCAATTGCTTATAAAGTTTTTTCTAGTGATTTACATACATGCATTCATTCAATAATGCATTAGAGTTGTGGCAAAGTTGTATATACTGTATAATTCCTTTTCTCTATGACATTATGCAAAATAAAGAATATCAGTTACTATTTATTAATATATATATATATATATATATATATATATATATATATATATATATATATATATATATATATATCTTCCGATATATAATATAATATCAAATGATCTATTAAACATTCTAAATTAATACAATGTCAAATAAATTACAGTAAAGTTTACTAATATATTTGATAATTTACACTCATTTTTAATATACTCGTATGAGAGTATATTTTATTATTACAATCTACATATATGAATCATATTTACAACAGAGCAATACAGTTTGTTATACTACCATTAAAAAAATATTGTATTATTTACATTTAAGGAAATTATTATTGGTTATGTAAATCACTATTGTAATTTTCCTTTGTAATGTAACTTACCAGCATCAAGGACATTTTTACTGACATTTTTCACTCATGATTAACTACGTTTTCGATAAGGAGTCGCTAAACCGAATATGTTTGTGCATGTTTTTTTCTGTTTTGATCATGTTAAATCTGTTTTGATTTTTATATTCTATTACTTTGTTAATGTGTTACAATATAATAAGTGTAAATAATTAATTATCTAATTTGATACCAACAGATTGGCCAGTAAATTCAGTATTCCGTGTTAGGTTTAGCCAACACATTTTTACTAAGTAAGTATCAAACCTTAACATAATATAGGAAATAAAATTATGTAATTTTATAGAAGTTTATTATGGTAAGTGATTGATCTGGTGTTAGAATGTATCTAAGTGATTGGCAATGTAAGAGTTAAAAAGGCATACACATAGAATTACGCATAAACATTTTTAGCCTGTTTATCCCTTCAAGATGTGATTTTTAAAAAATATGTATTGATTAAATAATAACCTTAATATTGATCTTATGCAATGTTTAAGTCACTATTTTTTTTTCTTTTAGTCACTGTAATTGCATGTGTATACTTTACATATTATATATTCTAAATAAATATAGCAATACAGTCAATTGAAATAAATTCGAAAAAGTTGCCCTCATGGTGATTTAAATTGAGGAACTTATAACATTATAATCGATAAACTACGAAATATCATTAATTTCTCTTAATAGTTGTTAAAAGGGGCTGACACTGCCTTTATAGAGTTAATAAACGTGATACCAATAAACTGATGGGATTTG
The DNA here is from genome assembly GCA_035578905.1 of Stictocephala bisonia. Lineage (NCBI taxonomy): Eukaryota > Metazoa > Arthropoda > Insecta > Hemiptera > Membracidae > Stictocephala > Stictocephala bisonia. The sequence continues at coordinate 172,834 of JAQJVL010001409.1, read as the reverse complement.
AGATATCCCATAACTGATAAGAATAATAGCACAATATCAGGTTTAGCTTGTATTCGTAATCAGATAGATCTATAATCACCACCATGATGACTGAAATTGTATAACTGGTGACAATTCAATAGAATCAGTGTAACGTAGAGATAAATTTTACCGTCTGATATTATTGGACCTTGCATTATCACTCTTGGAATTGTGATAATGAGACCATTTTGTTGCTATTGTGAGATATCACGTGTGGCTGCTCATATTCATCAGAGAGATTTAACACTACTATAGATGTGATTGTTATTGTGAGGGTAGTGGTATTTCAACGAGAATAAGAGCAAAATAATACATGTTTTTAAACGACGTCAGATAATGTACATCTAATATATTGCAAATAATATCACAATGTTATGACTCCTCTATTCATTATTTATATTGATTCTTCAATGAAGAGTATCATACAATTGTTTTATTAAGTTAAAAATTTCTGAGATAAGTTAATCTCGCATCTAAGACTTTAAAAAGTGAAATTTTATTTGGTTTCAAATTATCCATGAGCATAGTTTATAATTACAAATAATACATTGGAAGGTAGAATCTAAATGACAGGCTGCTTCCAGATAACAATAAAGGCTCGTAAAACAACCGGCAATACTTATAAGAGCGGAAACAGGATTGATATGGCAGTAATAAAAAAGTAAAAATTCCTAGAAGGATATAAAATTTTTTTAATGTCCGCTATACAAAAAGAATGTATTCCATGAGTCATTCTTGACAATAACTTTATAAGGTTTGGATATTTTCCGTTAATTCACTACCAATAGGTTTTTTGTTTCCATAAATTCACTACTGTTTTATAAAAACTCGATTGCTTTAAAAACCGTTCCCCAATAGTTTACACGTTTACTGTGGTATTCCTTATCTGCTAGGAATCCGATATAGCTGGCCTTATCTTATCGCTTTCCCAGAACTTACAAACGGAGAGCGCATTCGGCGATAGGCCAATCATTGGATTTACGAGTTTGTGATAAACTTTATTAGCCACCTAACCTAACGTAACCTAACCGTAATTGCCATAAAAAGTAGTAGTAATGAAGTAATGGACAAATATTAGTGATATTGTATTAACGGAAAAGGTCCTAAGCTTCAACATTATTGCAACATATCGTTTCTGAATACTAATTGTGGGTATGCATTTTCGGTACACACAAAATACTAAACAATTCAGACTAGCTTCAATATTTTTTCGTTTTTCAACATTGTTATTCGGTTCAATATTATTATTATTTGCCAAGTTTTAAAAGTTATTTCTTCTTCTGTCTTTGTTTCTAACGTAGTTTTATTTTAAAAACTGATTTGCATAATTTCTAAATGTCTCTCAACCAAGTGAACTATTACAAGTGAATTAATCTCAACAAGTAGAGATATTGTAAATATACGAGTGATGTGTCAGTTAATTTTGGCAAACCACATTTACCACCCTTTGACCGAAAGCTCACAAAGTGACCACCACCCGGCCTTCTCAGAGAGAGGTGGTAGAATCAAAATTAGCAAGAATTATAAGTAACAGTTAGTTTTCCAAAAGGATTTTCCAAAAAAATGTGTTACTTTCGAATATATATTATAGTTATATGATATTGTATAATACATTTGAGAATGATAACTAACTCTTATCGTAGGGATAATTCAAAAGAAGGGATGTGTAACAATATTCATAAATTCCCTTTCGCAATTTTATTAGTTAGTACAGTCAACTCAAATCCCTTGAAAAATCTACAAACTTCTTAAATTTGCGTAAAATTATTTTTCATTTATACTTAAAAGAGTGATTATCAATATGCATGTAGTCATAGATATATAAATTACAGATTTAATTTTGATAGCTTAATCAAGAAAATTAATCCCTCCCACCCCTCTCCTAGCCTAACACGTACAGTTTAGGGTACTGTTAGTGTTAGGTTAGGGTGTTTTGTGTCAATATGTGTTGGTCACAAAACATAGTGACCAACCCACCCACTCGAACATGTATTGTGGTAGTGATCCACCCACCCACTCTAACACGTGAACTAGTAGTGAATATGTATTTCGAATGATTGTCGTGAGTGTGTATGAGTGAAAGTGGTATTTCTTACACACTAAGTCTAACATTGTGTCATTGTATATATAACTCAATAACAAATAAACAGCTGGTGATTATCAACTGATCCATCTCAAAATGTGTTTGACTTGGTTTGATAATGAACCGAAAATGTTTACAATGTTATTCTAGGCTCCAGCCAACTGACTAGATGTTCGATAGATCAAATGGTCGATACATCCACGGTTCAGAATGAGATATATTATGTGTTGGGAACAAAACAAAGTGACCTTTATGCAATATTTGTCAACGTGAAAGAAACTAACGAAAAATAAAATCTTAACAAAGAAAAATAAAAGGAAAAGGTTATCCAATAAGCTGAAGTGCATATATAAAAAAAAAAATAAAAATATTTGCTGATATGTTTTTGAATATAACACTGTAGGGAGAAAGGAATATTTGCAGTTAAGTACTCTTTACATAGGCTATATTAGGTCATTTACATAAGTTATAATAGGCTACAAAAGTCTTACTGAAAGTCTTCCGATGTTTAAAATTAATGCCATTACAGGTATAAATAGTGTGACTTAATACGTGCTATTTCTATAAATACATATTGGTTATGTATCCAAAAAGTTTACGCAGTATTTGAAAACTGTCGTAGTATTTCCAATATTGTCTCACTTTTGATGGTGTACCATGTACCACATATTTAATTAGTCTAAAAAATTAATAAATAAATAAACAAATAAATAAATACAAATTCCAAGATAACATTTAATTAAGTAGCCTTTTAAAACAACGCAAACTTGTTATGGTCTTCAAATTAATGTTTTGGATTTTACCATTATAATATCTATCTGTTTAAAAGGTATGCAATAGTTATTTAATAATAAAATACTAACGGAAAATGCTCTACTAGTTATAACTAAGTGTTACATTAATTCACAGTGGGTTCTTGTTGGTATTGCAGTTTAGTTAACTAATGACCAACTCACTTACAGCCTTAACTAAGACAAATGGAGTCTCTAATTTAATTTGCATATCAAACTATAATTAACTTGGAGATTCATTAGGTACGTTTATAAAGCGTCAATACAATTATTAATAATGTTAAATAAACATTTATTAATGCATTTCGTTAGCAAATTTACAATGCATCATATCAACAAGAAAGGATGCTATTTAATCTACACTTTCCAAATATTATTTTTTTTAAATTTGAATGTTTTATATAATTTTTTTATCATTTAAAATAATTCTAGAATACTGTGTAAAATGAAACAAAATGCATAGTGATACATTGACCTAAATTTATGAAAACACAAAAAAATAAATTATAACTAATTACAGTGAGAGTACTACATTTATCAGTATGAGTAATGTAATGTTCAACTTATACTGTACTGGTTCACCCCTTACTTCGTTGAATTAGTTTCTTCTAGAAATAAAAAATTCATGTTAAATGGTCAGAATAAGGTTAAGAAGAATATCGGCCTCTCATGAAAAAAATCCGAATATTAAGATTTTTTAATTTATATGTTAGTAAATGAACAATATGAATGCCGAGAAAAACTCCTAAAGTTGTTCTATCTAAGCGTGTTTCATAAAAACAGCAACACTATGACTATTTATTTGTAGTGTTTTTTATCATAATAGGGTAAACTCAAACACTAAATTCATTAGTTTTAACAATTACAGTACAATTGCATAATAACATCACAGTGAACCAAAAACTAAATAGAATAGTCTTACAAAGGAAATCCTACAGATTTACAGTTGGAAATAACAATGAGTCTATTTACAGTATTTACAATTAATATACTCCCTCACGCTGTAATAGCACCGAGTAATTAACATATTTTTAACCATTCGGTGTCCATTTTGAAAGTATCAGGCAGTGAGTTGTAGAGCCTCACTACATTACTTTTCAAGTGGCTGTAAAATAAAAATAAATAAATAAATAAAAAAAAAAAAACTGGACCTTTTACGTTAATTCACTACCACTATTTTGGTTAGGTTTGTTTTGCTTATGTTAGATTTGTTTATGTTATCTAGGTTTGGTTAGGTTATGTTAGGTTTAGTCATGATATGTTATTTTTTGTTTGGTATGTTAGGTTAACCTAAATTATGGTTATGGTGGTGAATTATCGTAAAAGTTAAAAAAACGTGTTTTGCGGTGAGGGACAGCAAGATTTAAAAATACCATAGTTCTTGAAAATGTATTTAGGAATTTAAAAATGCTCCGATTGATGTTTTTAAAAGTTTAAATAAGAATAGGGTTTTGGTTGTTCTATGACCCCATATGGCAGCAGCATATGATAGAGTTGGATAAATAAGAGGAAGTAATTACCCAAGATTACAATAAATATATATCTCTAAGAATAAAAACCAGGATGACAGCTTTTATTAACTTATTAGTTAAGTTCAGATTTTGTTTCGTTGATTGTGAATATCGGTAGGCGTGAGAACTGTTGGTATAATCTTATATAACTAAACTTCATAATGTTATTTAAAGAATCTTTTAACTGTTCTGACAATTAGTAAGATAATTAATTAAGTAAAAAATAATAAGCAATTTACTTAACACTTTAAAAATATAATCAGTTAACTTTGAGATTTTAGCAAACAATACAAACGTAATAAAACCCATATTTGATTATACATATAACAAGTGATATTTGGACCAACATTTTGCAATGTAAATCAAGTATTACATACGTGTGTAAAAGTCACGGGTGATGTTTGTTTAGTAGCAATGAATATAAACTCAATTACAACATGGACTGTGGGGCTAAATATTAATGTGGCTGTCAAATTAACAATGCTACGGCTTTGTTTGGATCAATTTGTGGACGTTGGTGAAATACAAATGACATTCTCAATATACTGTTAAATAAAAATACCATCTTTATATGGTCATTTATTAATACAGTTTTTAAAATAATATATAACATTATAACTTAAATATTAATAATACATTTACTATGAATTCCATTTACTCATAATATTATAAACATTTAGTTTGTTTTATAATTATATAATTATATTCTTAGCTCATTTTAAAATGTTTACTATCCCATAATACTTAGCAATTATGATAAAAGACGTAAAGTCAACTACTTTAATATTATATTCAGACAATTTATGAGATAAATAGTATGAACTGAGAATATTTACGTTAAAAATTTATAAAAAGATGCATAAGATCCATTTTATTCAGAAGTATTTCTGTAATAATTTTTAATTAAGAAATTCTATTTGTAGCCTATATGTATGAGAGAATCAACCCCACAACCCCGATCCATAGGCAAATAGAGGTAAAACCCAATCATAGTACACGTACCTTAGAGTGTTTGAATCCGGATGGATTGACAATGTTCATATTAAATAAATACATCTCAACAACTCACAGATGATATGTTCAATGTTACGTCATATAAAGTGTTTACTAACATATATACCTTAAAACATACATAAATAATGGATCTTTTCCAACTATAACATAACTTATGCTTAACATAAACTAACCAAACCTAACCTAACATATCATAACATAACCAATCCTAACATACCCTAACCAAACCCAACATAACATAACCAATCCTAACATAAAATAACCAATCCTAACATATGCTAACCAAACCTAACATAACCAATCCTAACATAACATAACCAATCCTAACGTAACCTAACCAAACCCAACATAACATAACCAATCCTAACATAACCTAACCAAACCCAACATAACATAACCAATCCTAACATAACCTAACCAAACCTAACATAACCAATCCTAACATAACCTAACCAAACCCAACATAACATAACCAATCCTAACATAACCTAACCAATCCTAACATAACATAACCAATCCTAACACAACTTAACCAAAATAGTGGTAGTGAATTAACTGAAAAGGCCGAAATAATTACTCTCAAAATCAATATTTTTTATAAATAATTTCTAATTGAACTCAATTTTACAAATAAGGAACATAAATTTAACTTGAAAGTCCTTTAAAATCTATGTTATTTAAATAATTATTCTAATAATTAAAAGCACCAAAATGATAGTTCCTTTAGTAACATTGTTGTATCAATTAAACTGTACCAATACATTTAAAAATACATTTTTTTATTTCACGTTAAAATATGGTTCATCAAAACCGTAGTATTTCATCATTTTATTTTTGAAGAACGGTCAATGATATGACTTCAAATTTAAATACAAAACCGCCTAAGTACACAAAGTTACTGCATACACAACTTGTTTGAACTTCAAAGAGATAACCTGAATCTTAATATTGAAATGAACTAATGCTGTGTCGAATACCTGAATCGCTTTATTATTCCTTGGTGAAACTGGCCATCCTAAAACCTATGATATTTTCGAATTTGTATCAGAAAGAAGTGCAAGAACGAATCGTTCTAGCAACTCTACCCTTCACATAACTCACCCCAGAACTTCAAAATGCACTAAATGATTTTACAGTTACTGCCTCTAGAATGAAATCCTTTACCTGATTATCCTGAAACATTAAAGAACGGTATTCATTTTGTGAATTCATTGAAGAGTTATTATCTCAACTAAATGGCTGCGAGTGCTGGGGCTTAGAAATTCGTTGCTGCTACAAAATGAGATAAAAGAAAAAAAGAAGAAAATTAAGTATGTTTTTTATTAATATTATCGGTTAAGTATGATTTATTTTGTTCAATTGTGGATTAATTGATAATAATTAGGTAAATATAATTCTCTTGTCTGTGATCGAGTAAATTGTTTAATCTATTCTATCTAATGTTGTATAATAAATGTTGTAGTTTGATAGTGTTGAGAGGTTTAATGTAAGAAAGTGTAATGTTGGTCACAATTTTGCGTTTATAAACAAGTTATTTATTAATATCTATCGTATTTAAACAATTAACGATAAATATCGGAGAAAACTCGTAATAATAGCCTAAAGAATTGTAATAAGAAGCCCAACACAGCTCAGATATGTTGTATGCATGTATATTTGGAGAATATTTACGGTCAGAAAAATATGCATTAATAAATGACAGGCCCCAAACAAGAACCCTGAGGAACTCCACAATCAATAACATTGTGTTTAACCTGTATTCACTTAACTCACCACCATCGTCGAAAATAATTTATACATCCTATAAAATTTTTTAAAAATAACTTATTACCTTAAAGATTGATTCTTGAACTCCATAATAATATAACTGTTTTATGATTTAATATGCTCTGGCTGACCCTATATGAATTATGAAAAAGTGTTCATAAGTACTTGACTGAAACGCGTTTCATTTTTGAATCTATAAAACTATTTCAGTGAAAGAACAAATGTATTTCAGACAATTACGTTGAAAATTTACTACTATTTATTAAATGTTTCCAAGTGAATATACTTAGTGCTGTGCTGTCATTTCCACTGCCGCAGTTTGTTTGCAATTCATCACAGTTGAAAATTTCGCTACTCCCTTGCCTGAAAACGATTGAGTGGAATGTTTTATTTGGTACTCGTAGTGTAATTGTATCAAGCCAAACATTGATTTATTTGTACCAAAAATGAGATTTAAAAATATACTGGTTTATTAAGGGCTTAAATAATCACAAAATATGTAGCAACATGTTTCCTTGTCTGAATTTAAAATAAGTATTTTTAGCTACAGTTGTTCAAGATTCGCTATTATAATAAGGACATATTTGCATTAAAAGCGTTATTTAAATTGACCTCCAAACAAACATTATCTTAGAAAGTAATGAACCTTAAGTGTTTCTTTAAGTTTTTTTATTTAATGATTATTCCCTTCTTAAAAATGTTAAAGTAAATGAAAATGAGCCTTTGAAACATTTTACAACTTCTACCCTGGGTAAAATGTTACTGATAAAATAGAAGGGTACAATTTAAAACCACATAAGGAACAGTAGAACATTATTGTAATATTCTATTTCACCATTTAACTATAAAAAGAAGCAAACTTTATTTCAACGATTCAAAAGTATACTTTTTACTCTGTATCACACTGATTGAAGGTCTATTGAAATTATCATACAAACTGTATGACTAACATCATTTATCATTGTGTCCAATGACTAATTTTAACCCTTATCACGCCGTAAGTGCATATATGCGTAATAATTACAAAAATAATATTTTCGTGATAATTTTTCTAATTTAATCCGGTAGTGCGTTTGGGTTATGGGCGGTGACTTATAAGAGACACATTGTGTGACTCGTGACCTTTTGTTGGCCTGTCAATCACTATGAGACTGGGTTTTGTCTGGCAGTGTACATTTCCGCTGCGCCGCCCAACGCCACTAGCGCATATACGCGAAGCAAATGTCGAGCCGAGCGGTTGTCATGGTCCGCCGCATCACCTCTTTGAAATTGTGTATTTATTGCTTTAATTTAATTTAATATATGTTAATAATTGATTAGTTGTAAATGGCAATATGAATAATCCGGCCGATTTTGATTTTGTGGAAGGTACTAAATACATCGTATTCAAGTGCTATATGTATTTACTTATTTTTTTATTATATGTTATGTGCAGGCCTTACCTTTACCAGTAAATATACTCAATAACAAAACTTTTATTAATATTAATAATATTTTGTATTGATTCATACTGTCTAAGTGATCTATTCCTTGTGGCTTAATTTCAAATAAAAGTATGCTTATTTATATATTCATATATAAGAAAAAAAGGTAAAGTAAGCTAATAAAAGTTTCAAAATGTTATCATATATTTTATTTTACTGTACAGAACAATGAAAATGAGCAAAATAGGCATTGTATAAATGACACTTTAAGGGTTATTAATATTTAGTAACAATAATTCTTTTGAAGTTATACATATATACATATTCATAATACATTATAGTATGTATTATTTCAATACTTGAATAATAGTTATTTTAGTTAAGTAATGCTTCATTGAAATTTACAATAAAACAATATAAAGAACATTTTAACAAAATAAACAATTAGTTTTACTAAAATAATTAAAGTGTTAATTGAACTTGAATTAATCTGCTCTTTAAGTTAAATTGGATTTATTTATGTATTCTACAAAGGTTATAAATTGTATTCTAATTTCGTACGTTTAAGTGGCTGGTGTCATTACTAATAACTAAAGTTTCCGGTAAAGTCCGCGTCAATGTGTAATTTATAGTATTTACATCACCAAACATTTCACCCATACTGTGATGTGGCATCCTCAGTGGTATATGTAACCTCTTTGCTATCATCATCATCATCAGCAGCAGGTTCCAGTCTTTTCCCGGGTCTGCTTGGTACACAGTCCTCTCCACCATATCTTATCTTCCCACTTCCTTTCTTCCAATATGTTTTCCCATACCTCCCCTCTTCTTACTACACTCTCCTTTAACCCATCTCTCCATCTATCCCTTGGTCTACCCCTTGGACGTTTACCCTGTATCCTCCACTCCATCCACTTTTTTGGTATCCTCTCATCCTCCATCCTTTTCACATGTCCGAACCATCTAATTCTTTCCCTTTCTATTTTATCTTGCAGAGGTTCTTCATTTAATCTGTCTCTTATGATTTCATTTCGTATTCTATCCCACTTCGTTACTCCTAATCTACCTCTCAGGAAACGCATCTCACATGCCTGTATCTTGCTCTTCTCTATTCTTCATTACCCATGTCTCTGCTCCATATGTTAATATTGGTATGTAGTATGTCCTATATATAATTTCTTTACTTCTTTGTGGCAATCCTTTGTCTCTTATTAATCCCCTAACTAATTTGTAGAAATTTCCAGCCTGTCTAACTCGTTCATTTATGTCTCTTTCATTTTTACCATTTTCTTCCAGGACACTACCCAAATATTTGAAGAACTGTACTCTCTTCATTTCCTCTCTTCCCAGCATTAATTTTTCTAATATACACTCTTTGTTCCTTGTTGTTACCATATATTCACTTTTCGACACATTGAATTTCATCCCATATTCCTTTACTTCTTCTACCCACACATCCAACTGTCTTTGTACCTCTTTTATTTTACTTCCCCAAACCATTAAGTCATCCGCAAATGCCATAACCTTCATATTTTCTTCTCCAATTCTTTTTGCCACTCCACTCATTACTTCATCTAATACTGTTATGAAGAGAAGAGGTGACAGAGCGCTACCCTGTCTTAATCCGTTTTCTTGTTTGAACCACCCTGTCTTTTCACCCCCTATCTTTACACAACTTTGGCTTTCTCCACAAATCTCTCTTACTCTTTCAATTATACTGTCTTTAACTCCCTTCCTTTTAAGTGCTTCCCATACCTTATCTCTTCTCACAGTATCATACGCTTTTTCCATATCTAGGAACCCCATTACTAGATCTCTTCCATACTCATAATTCTCCTCCTGCATCTGTTTAACAGCAAAAATGAGGTCTATTGTTGATCTTCCCGGTCTAAATCCACTTTGATCCTCTCTCAGTTTTCTTTCTACTTCGTTCCTCACCTTTTTTTCCAAAATTTTCTCATATACCTTTGCACAGTGACACATTAAGGCTATCCCTCTATAATTACTGAAAACCTTCCTATCCCCTTTCTTGAAGATTGGCACTATTACTGCCTTTTTCCAATCTTTTGGAGTTTTTCTTTCCCTCCATACCACTCTCATCACTCTGTATAGCCACTGCATGCCGACAGCACCCGCCCTCTTTATTAGCTCTATTAATAACTCGTCCACTCCTGCTGCTTTTCCCTCTTTCATTCTCTTTACAGCTTCCTCAAACTCTAGCCACGTTATGTCCTCATCTTCCTCTCCATTTCTCTCTATTATATCTTCCTCCTTCCCCTCTCTTTGTGTTTCGACATTTGGGTTCAGTAATGTCTGGAAATATTGTTTCCACATATCTTTTAACTCTTCTTTATTCTTATTCTCTTATTTATAACCTCTTTGCTATATAGTCAGTAAAACCAGTTCTGTAAGTGTAGGGGCTACAATGAAATGAAATGATTTTTTTTGTATCAGAGTATTGTACAAGAAAAATACAATAAAAATTATTACACACAGATAATAAAGCAAAAAATATTCATAGGTAGGTTAATTTTTAAAATATGACATTAAATCGATTGCAATAAGAAAATTAACACAACTCAGGTTTCCCTAAAATGCTAACATAAACACAAGACATACAGCAAATAATAACAATAGCAATAGTAATAAATTAAAAAGATAAATTGTAGTAAATAAAATACGCTCTGATTAACAAAACACAACAAAAAAGGAGGATAGATTCCTGTTAATGTATAGGGGCACCAGTGGGTTAATTTAATATAAGGCCAAATTAGTTTGTTTAGTTACAGTTAGGCAACACCAACCACGTGGCCTACCCTCAACCTTTGTTTGGTTACAGTTAGACAACAGCAACCACGTAGCATACCCTCAACATTTGTTTGGTTACAGTTAGGACACACCAACCACGTAGCCTACCCTCAACCTTTGTTTGGTTACAGTTAGGCAACACCAACCACGTGGCCTACCCTCAACCTTTGTTTGGTTACAGTTAGGCAACACCAACCACGTGGCCTACCCTCAACCTTTGTTTGGTTACAGTTAGGCAACACCAACCACGTGGCCTACCCTCAACATTTGTTTGGTTACAGTTAGACAACACCAACCACGTGGCCTACCCTCGACCTTTGTTTGGTTACAGTTAGACAACACCAACCACGTGGCCTACCCACAACCTTTGTTTGGTTACAATTAGACAACACCAACAACGTGGCCTACCCTCAACCTTTGTTTAGTTACAGTTAGGCAACACCAACCACGTGGCCTACCCTCAACCTTTGTTTGGTTACAGTTAGACAACACCAACCACGTGGCCTACCCTCAACCTTTGTTTGGTTACAGTTAGACAACACCAACCACGTGACCTACCCTCAACCTTTGTTTAGTTACGGTTCGGCAACACCATCCACGTGGCCTACCCTCAACCTTTGTTTGGTTACGGTTAGACAACACCAACCACGTGGCCTACCCTCAACCTTTGTTTGGTTACAGTTAGGCAACACCAACCACATTGCCTACCCTCGACCTTTGTTTAATTACAGTCAGGCAACACCAACCACGTGGGCTACCCTCTACCTTTGTTTGGTTACAGTTAGACAACACCAACCACGTGGCCTACCCTCAACCTTTGTTTGGTTACAGTTAGACAACACCAACCAAGTGGCCTACCCTCAACCTTTGTTTGGTTACAGTTAGACAACACCAACCACGTGGCCTACCCTTAACCTTTGTTTGGTTACAGTTAGACAACAACAACCACGTGGCCTACCCTCAACCTTTGTTTGGTTACAGTTAGATAACACCAACCACGTGGCCTACCCTCAACCTTTGTTTGGTTACAGTTAGACAACACCAACCACGTGGCCTACCCTTAAATTTTGTTTGGTTACAGTTAGACAACACCAACCACGTGGCCTACCCTCGACCTTTGTTTGGTTACAGTCAGGCAACACCAACCACGTGGCCTATCCTCGACCTTTGTTTGGTTACAGTTAGGCAACACCAACCACGTGGCCTAGCCTCAACCTTTGTTTGGTTACAGTTAGGCAACACCAACCACGGGGCCTACCCTCAACCTTTGTTTGGTTACAGTTAGGCAACACCAACCACGTGGCCTACCCTCAACCTTTGTTTGGTTACAGTTAGACAACACCAACCACGTGGCCTTCCCTCAACCTTTGGTTGGTTACAGTTAGACAACACCAACCACGTGGCCTACCTTCAACCTTTGTTTGGTTACAATCAGACAACACCAACCACGTGGCCTACCCTCAACCTTTGTTTGGTTACAGTTAGGCAACACCAACCACGTGGCCTACCCTCAACCTTTGTTTGGTTACAGTTAGGCAACACAAACCACGTGGCCTACCCTCAACCTTTGTTTGGTTACAGTTAGGCAACACCAACAACGTGGCCTACACTCAACATTTGTTTAGTTACAGTTAGGCAACACCAACCACGTGGCCTACCCTCAACCTTTGTTTGGTTACAGTTAGACAACATCAACCACGTGGCCTACCCTCAACCTTTGTTTGGTTACAGTTAGACAACACCAACCACGTGGCCTACCCTCAACCTTTGTTTGGTTACAGTCAGGCAACACCAACCACGTGGCCTACCCTCTACCTTTGTTTGGTTACAATCAGACAACACCATCCATTTGGCCTACCCTCAACCTTTGTTTAATTACAGTTAGACAACACCAACCACGTGGCCTACCCTCAACCTTTGTTTGGTTACAGTTAGACAACACCAACCACGTGGCCTACCCTCAAACCTTTGTTTGGTTACAGTTAGACAACACCAACCACGTGGCCTACCCTCAACCTTTGTTTGTTTACAGTTAGGCAACACCAACCACGTGGCCTACTTTCAACCTTTGTTTGGTTACAGTTAGGCAACACCAACCACGTGATCTACACTCAACCTTTGTTTGGTTACAGTTAGGCAACACCACCCACGCGGCCTACCCTCAACCTTTGTTTGGTTATAGTTAGGCAACACCAACCACGTGGCCTACCCTCAACCTTTGTTTGGTTACAGTTAGACAACACAAACCACGTGGCCTACCCTCAACCTTTGTTTGGTTACAGTTAGGCAACACCAACCACGTGGCCTACCCTCAACCATTGTTTCGTTACATTTAGGCAACACCAACCACGTGGCCTACCCTCAACCTTTGTTTGGTTACAGTTAGGCAACACCAACCACGAGGCCTACCCTCAACCTTTGTTTGGTTACAGTTAGACAACACCAACCACGTCGCCTACCCTCAACCTTTGTTTGGTTACAGTTAGGCAACACCAACCACGTGGCCTACCCTCAACCTTTGTTTGGTTACAGTCAGACAACACCAACCACGTGGCCTACCCTCAACCTTTGTTTGGTTACAGTTAGACAACACCAACCACGTGGCCTACCCTCAACCTTTGTTTGGTTACAGTTAGGCAACACCAACCACGTGGCCTACCCTCAACCTTTGTTTGGTTACAGTTAGGCAACACCAACCACGTGGCCTACCCTCAACCTTTGTTTGGTTACAGTTAGACAACACCAACCACGTCGCCTACCCTCAACCTTTGTTTGGTTACAGTTAGGCAACACCAACCACGTGGCCTACCCTCGACCTTTGTTTGGTTACAGTTAGACAACACCAACCACGTGGCCTACCCTCGACCTTTGTTTGGTTACAGTTAGGCAACACCAACCACGTGGCCTACCCTCGACCTTTGTTTGGTTACAGAAAGGCAACACCAACCACGTGGCCTACCCTCGACCTTTGTTTGGTTACAGTCAGGCAACACCAACCACGTGGCCTACCCTCAACCTCTGTTTGGTTACAGTCAGACAACACCAACCACGTGGCCTACCCTCAACCTTTGTTTGGTTACAGTTAGGTAACACCAACCACTAGGCCTACCCTCAACCTTTCTTTGGTTACAGTTAGGCAACACCAACCACGTGGCCTACTCTCAACCTTTGTTTGGTTACAGTTAGGCAACACCAACCACCTGACCTACCCTCAAACTTTGTTTGGTTACAGTTAGACAACACCAACCACGTGGCCTACCATCAACCTTTGTTTGGTTACAGTTAGACAACACCAACCACGTAGCCTACCCTCAACCTTTGTTTGGTTACAGTTAGGCAACACCAACCACGTGGCCTACCCTCAACCTTTGTTTGGTTACAGTTAGACAACACCAACCACGTGGCCTACCCTCAACCTTTGTTTGGTTACAGTTAGACAACACCAACCACGTGGCCTACCCTCAACCTTTGTTTGGTTACAGTTAGGCAACACCAACCACGTGGCCTACCCTCAACCTTTGTTTGGTTACAGTTAGGCAACACCAACCACGTGGCCTACCCTCAACCTTTGTTTGGTTACAGTTAGACAACACCAACCACGTCGCCTACCCTCAACCTTTGTTTGGTTACAGTTAGGCAACACCAACCACGTGGCCTACCCTCGACCTTTGTTTGGTTACAGTTAGACAACACCAACCACGTGGCCTACCCTCGACCTTTGTTTGGTTACAGTTAGGCAACACCAACCACGTGGCCTACCCTCGACCTTTGTTTGGTTACAGAAAGGCAACACCAACCACGTGGCCTACCCTCGACCTTTGTTTGGTTACAGTCAGGCAATACCAACCACGTGGCCTACCCTCAACCTCTGTTTGGTTACAGTCAGACAACACCAACCACGTGGCCTACCCTCAACCTTTGTTTGGTTACAGTTAGGTAACACCAACCACTAGGCCTACCCTGAACCTTTGTTTGGTTACAGTTAGGCAACACCAACCACGTGGCCTACTCTCAACCTTTGTTTGGTTACAGTTAGGCAACACCAACCACCTGACCTACCCACAAACTTTGTTTAGTTACAGTTAGACAACACCAACCACGTGGCCTACCCTCAACCTTTGTTTGGTTACAGTTAGACAACACCAACCACGTAGCCTACCCTCAACCTTTGTTTGGTTACAGGTAGACAACACCAACCACGTGGCCTACCCTCAACATTTGTTTGGTTACAGTTAGACAACACCAACCACGTGGCCTACCCTCGACATTTGTTTGGTTACAGTCAGGCAACACGAACCACGTGGGCTACCCTCTACCTTTGTTTGGTTACAGTTAGACAACACCAACCACGTGGCCTACCCTCAACCTTTGTTTGGTTACAGTTAGACAACACCAACCAAGTGGCCTACCCTCAACCTTTGTTTGGTTACAGTTAGACAACACCAACCACGTGGCCTACCCTTAACCTTTGTTTGGTTACAGTTAGACAACAACAACCACGTGGCCTACCCTCAACCTTTGTTTGGTTACAGTTAGATAACACCATCCACGTGGCCTACCCTCAACCTTTGTTTGGTTACAGTTAGACAACACCAACCACGTGGCCTATACTTAAATTTTGTTTGGTTACAGTTAGACAACACCAACCACGTGGCCTACCCTCGACCTTTGTTTGGTTACAGTCAGGCAACACCAACCACGTGGCCTATCCTCGACCTTTGTTTGGTTACAGTTAGGCAACACCAACCACGTGGCCTAGCCTCAACCTTTGTTTGGTTACAGTTAGGCAACACCAACCACGGGGCCTACCCTCAACCTTTGTTTGGTTACAGTTAGGCAACACCAACCACGTGGCCTACCCTCAACCTTTGTTTGGTTACAGTTAGACAACACCAACCACGTGGCCTTCCCTCAACCTTTGGTTGGTTACAGTTAGACAACACCAACCACGTGGCCTACCTTCAACCTTTGTTTGGTTACAATCAGACAACACCAACCACGTGGCCTACCCTCAACCTTTGTTTGGTTACAGTTAGGCAACACCAACCACGTGGCCTACCCTCAACCTTTGTTTGGTTACAGTTAGGCAACACAAACCACGTGGCCTACCCTCAACCTTTGTTTGGTTACAGTTAGGCAACACCAACAACGTGGCCTACACTCAACAATTGTTTAGTTACAGTTAGGCAACACTAACCACGTGGCCTACCCTCAACCTTTGTTTGGTTACAGTTAGACAACATCAACCACGTGGCCTACCCTCAACCTTTGTTTGGTTACAGTTAGACAACACCAACCACGTGGCCTACCCTCAACCTTTGTTTGGTTACAGTCAGGCAACACCAACCACGTGGCCTACCCTCTACCTTTGTTTGGTTACAATCAGACAACACCATCCAGTTGGCCTACCCTCAACCTTTGTTTAATTACAGTTAGACAACACCAACCACGTGGCCTACCCTCAACCTTTGTTTGGTTACAGTTAGACAACACCAACCACGTGGCCTACCCTCAAACCTTTGTTTGGTTACAGTTGGACAACACCAACCACGTGGCCTACCCTCAACCTTTGTTTGTTTACAGTTAGGCAACACCAACCACGTGGCCTACTTTCAACCTTTGTTTGGTTACAGTTAGGCAACACCAACCACGTGATCTACACTCAACCTTTGTTTGGTTACAGTTAGGCAACACCACCCACGCGGCCTACCCTCAACCTTTGTTTGGTTATAGTTAGGCAACACCAACCACGTGGCCTACCCTCAACCTTTGTTTGGTTACAGTTAGACAACACAAACCACGTGGCCGACCCTCAACCTTTGTTTGGTTACAGTTAGGCAACACTAACCACGTGGCCTACCCTCAACCATTGTTTCGTTACATTTAGGCAACACCAACCACGTGGCCTACCCTCAACCTTTGTTTGGTTACAGTTAGGCAACACCAACCACGAGGCCTACCCTCAACCTTTGTTTGGTTACAGTTAGACAACACCAACCACGTCGCCTACCCTCAACCTTTGTTTGGTTACAGTTAGGCAACACCAACCACGTGGCCTACCCTCAACCTTTGTTTGGTTACAGTCAGACAACACCAACCACGTGGCCTACCCTCAACCTTTGTTTGGTTACAGTTAGACAACACCAACCACGTGGCCTACCCTCAACCTTTGTTTGGTTACAGTTAGGCAACACCAACCACGTGGCCTACCCTCAACCTTTGTTTGGTTACAGTTAGGCAACACCAACCACGTGGCCTACCCTCAACCTTTGTTTGGTTACAGTTAGACAACACCAACCACGTCGCCTACCCTCAACCTTTGTTTGGTTACAGTTAGGCAACACCAACCACGTGGCCTACCCTCGACCTTTGTTTGGTTACAGTTAGACAACACCAACCACGTGGCCTACCCTCGACCTTTGTTTGGTTACAGTTAGGCAACACCAACCACGTGGCCTACCCTCGACCTTTGTTTGGTTACAGAAAGGCAACACCAACCACGTGGCCTACCCTCGACCTTTGTTTGGTTACAGTCAGGCAACACCAACCACGTGGCCTACCCTCAACCTCTGTTTGGTTACAGTCAGACAACACCAACCACGTGGCCTACCCTCAACCTTTGTTTGGTTACAGTTAGGTAACACCAACCACTAGGCCTACCCTCAACCTTTCTTTGGTTACAGTTAGGCAACACCAACCACGTGGCCTACTCTCAACCTTTGTTTGGTTACAGTTAGGCAACACCAACCACCTGACCTACCCTCAAACTTTGTTTGGTTACAGTTAGACAACACCAACCACGTGGCCTACCATCAACCTTTGTTTGGTTACAGTTAGACAACACCAACCACGTAGCCTACCCTCAACCTTTGTTTGGTTACAGTTAGGCAACACCAACCACGTGGCCTACCCTCAACCTTTGTTTGGTTACAGTTAGACAACACCAACCACGTGGCCTACCCTCAACCTTTGTTTGGTTACAGTTAGACAACACCAACCACGTGGCCTACCCTCAACCTTTGTTTGGTTACAGTTAGGCAACACCAACCACGTGGCCTACCCTCAACCTTTGTTTGGTTACAGTTAGGCAACACCAACCACGTGGCCTACCCTCAACCTTTGTTTGGTTACAGTTAGACAACACCAACCACGTCGCCTACCCTCAACCTTTGTTTGGTTACAGTTAGGCAACACCAACCACGTGGCCTACCCTCGACCTTTGTTTGGTTACAGTTAGACAACACCAACCACGTGGCCTACCCTCGACCTTTGTTTGGTTACAGTTAGGCAACACCAACCACGTGGCCTACCCTCGACCTTTGTTTGGTTACAGAAAGGCAACACCAACCACGTGGCCTACCCTCGACCTTTGTTTGGTTACAGTCAGGCAATACCAACCACGTGGCCTACCCTCAACCTCTGTTTGGTTACAGTCAGACAACACCAACCACGTGGCCTACCCTCAACCTTTGTTTGGTTACAGTTAGGTAACACCAACCACTAGGCCTACCCTGAACCTTTGTTTGGTTACAGTTAGGCAACACCAACCACGTGGCCTACTCTCAACCTTTGTTTGGTTACAGTTAGGCAACACCAACCACCTGACCTACCCACAAACTTTGTTTGGTTACAGTTAGACAACACCAACCACGTGGCCTACCCTCAACCTTTGTTTGGTTACAGTTAGACAACACCAACCACGTAGCCTACCCTCAACCTTTGTTTGGTTACAGGTAGACAACACCAACCACGTGGCCTACCCTCAACATTTGTTTGGTTACAGTTAGACAACACCAACCACGTGGCCTACCCTCGACATTTGTTTGGTTACAGTCAGGCAACACGAACCACGTGGGCTACCCTCTACCTTCGTTTGGTTACAGCTAGACAACACCAACCACGTGGCCTACCCTCAACCTTTGTTTGGTTACAGTTAGACAACACCAACCACGTGGCCTACCCTCAACCTTTGTTTGGTTACAGTTAGACAACACCAACCACGTGGCCTACCCTCAAACTTTGTTTGGTTACAGTTAGGCAACACCAACCACGTGGCCTACCCTCAACCTTTGTTTTGTTACAGTTAGGCAACACCAACCACGTGACCTACCCTCAACCTTTGTTTGGTTACAGTTAGGCAACACCAACCACGTGGCCTACCCTCAACCTTTGTTTGGTTACAGTTAGGCAACACCAACCACGTGGCCTAACCTCAACCTTTGTTTCAACTTGTACAATAATGATTCCCATGGCTTTGGAATTCTTAAGGGTGTTCGACTGGCTCAGTTTGGCGCTGGATAGAGTTTAGTTCAACGTTTCGCCGCTACTTTCGCCATAATTATCAAAGTGAATGCCTAGCTGGGGGCATGGAAGATTTATCAGCACTCTTGCTACATGTCCGGAGCACAACTGAGAATAACTCCCTAATTTATTTTAAGCTTTATCGGTGAAGATTTTATTTATTAATAATCTGCTTTTTCGGCCAAATGTAACTGTACAAATTTATACTTGAAATTCTTACTGACGCCATTTATCAAATAAAAATTGGTTAAACTTAAAAAAATATTCTCTTTATTATTAGTTTTAATTTCCTCTAGGTTGTTTAGTGCCATTTGTTCGCTATATTTTCAAAACTTTAATAAAATATATCGCATGGTTTGTTGATGAGGTACCAAGAAAGCCCAAATTAGCCACGTCAGGTACCCACATCTACGTAAAAAAATATTTGTTGAATTTTCTCTTTCAACACAATTATTTCTTACAACAAGACAAACAATTTCATTCATAACATTTTTAAAAATAGTTTTCGATCGAACACCCTTCAGCTGTCATATTTACTGGAATTATTGTAATTATTTTTGAATATTTCTATCGCTTCTCGTACAAATCGTGGGGAATAGCATAGACATTAGCCAGAATCCTGTTTTTAACTAATATAATTCAATGTTAGGTATTCGTGCAATGTTCTGCGATCGCTGCTTTCTCGGTATTTTCATTTCTTGCATGCCTTGTATGTTCTTTGAGTCTCGTATAAATTAATATTTTAGTTTCTATAATGTATATCGTGCTACAGCTATTATATGGGATTTTGAACCCACCAGGTGCACTTATGGGAATTTTGTCCTTACAAACTTTAGAATGTATTGAGACAAGTTACGGCAAAAAATCTCTTATGTGCACCCATTGTGTACGAAATCCCATGTAGCTGTGTGTTTATATGTATAGGAGAAACTAAATGGTTTATTTCCATGATAATAAAAGAATATATTAGACATGCAAGAAATGAAGATAACGAGAAATCAGCGGTTGTAGAGCATAGCAAAGATTCGAAACATGGGACTTTATCTCATATAACCAAGGGCCTGGCTAACATCCCACATTACTATCTCCGAATTGTACGAAACGCAACATAAATATGCAAGAAAGATAACAATTTCAATAAAGACGACAGCTTCTGAATTCCATGGGCATGGGAACCAACACTGTACGGAATAAAACAAGATAGACACTAATAATCATAAAATTACTTGGGTGTCGCCATGTTGGATCAGGGTGGATCACGTGGTTGGTGCTGCCCCTCCCCTGAAGAACTGGTTTGACGAGTCTTGGCTATATAGCCGAGAGGTCATATTGCCACTTCAGTCTCAGAGATACCACTGAGTATGCTACATCACAGTAAGGTTGAAATGATTGGTAATGTAAATACTGTAATTAATACTTCAACTTGGTCATTACTGGAAGTTATATTTATTACCTCAATTGAACTGCGGCGTGATGTGGCTGAGGTGTGATCCTCTACAATATTACCTCAATAGAACTGCGGCGTGATGTGGCTGAGGTGTGATCCTCTACAATATTACCTCAATAGAAGTGCGGCGTGATGTGGCTGAGGTGTGATCCTCTACAATATTACCTCAATAGAACTGCGGCGTGATGTGGCTGAGGTGTGATCCTCTACAATATTACCTCAATAGAACTGCGGCGTGATGTGGTTGAGGTGTGATCCTCTACAATATCACCTCAATAGAACTGCGGCGTGATGTGGCTGAGGTGTGATCCTCTACAATATTACCTCAATAGAACTGCGGCGTGATGTGGCTGAGGTGTGATCCTCTACAATATTACCTCAATAGAACTGCGGCGTGATGTGGCTGAGGTGTGATCCTCTACAATATTACCTCAATAGAACTGCGGCGTGATGTGGCTGAGGTGTGATCCTCTACAATATTACCTCAATAGAACTGCGGCGTGATGTGGCTGAGGTGTGATCCTCTACAATATTACCTCAATAGAACTGCGGCGTGATGTGGCTGAGGTGTGATCCTCTACAATATTACCTCAATAGAACTGCAGCGTGATGTGACTGAGGTGTGATCCTCTACAATATTACCTCAATAGAACTGCAGCGTGATGTGACTGAGGTGTGATCCTCTACAATATTACCTCAATAGAACTGCAGCGTGATGTGACTGAGGTGTGATCCTCTACAATATTACCTCAATTGAACTGCGGCGTGATGTGGCTGAGGTGTGATCCTCTACAATATTATCAACTCTCTCTTGCAGTATCCTGATCTCCTAGCACAGATCGACTTCAGAGTTCTAGCGAGTACTAGAGCCTAGGTATTTCTTAGTTGCATGTATCATTCCACCAACTTTGACCTCTATAGACCTCTGGCAAGACTGGAGAACCGTGTCGCTCCTGAGTGCGTCCTCTTCTCAATCAATATCAATACCAGTGTATGTGTATGGGTGGGTCAATACCAGTGTATGTGTATGGGTGGGCGGGTTGGTCATTACCACTGTACGTGTATGGTTGGGCGGGTGGGTCAATACCACTGTACATGTATGGGGTGGGGGTCAATACTACTGTACGTGTATGGGTGGGCGGGTGGGTCAATATCACTGTACGTGTAGTATTGTGTTTTTAATGTATCTGTGTGTAAAGCTGTAAAATATTTTGAAATACGTTTTTGAAATATTTCTTCAGTTAATTCAGTACTCTGTCTGTCCGCAATAAGATATTGATTAAGCTTGATATTGATTGATCAATGACAGCCTACAGGTCATCCGAAGGCACGCCTTTCGTACCCTTTCCACCTGAAATCGGTGTATTCAGTTATTACTTTTAATGATACTTGTATTTACGATAATCCTATTTAGTAATGTTGAATTATTTCAGTTTCTTGTTTGTGATGTTGTTACATTTGTTTTTTACTGTAATTTATTGTAATATTACATTATTTATATTGTTTTTGGTATTTATAGTATTCATCTCGTTGTTATTTAACCTATTATTGTTTTTGTAATTTGATTTGCCGTTATATTACTTTGTATTTCACACACTCATATATTGTTCTGAATCTGGACCGTGAAGGTGTAGCAGGGAGCTACGGCTTTTATAGGCACTAGGGCCTCTTCAGCGTAGGATAGGTATGTGAAGGGTAATGGAGCCGAAATCATCATGACTGTACGAGGCAAACATGGAGCTCGGGACTCCGGAAAGAAGGTCCCAAGGAAACATGGCCCCTGAAACAAACATACAAAGGAAGAAACATGGAAAAGAAAATTTATTAGAGAGGTAACTGAGGGTGAAACGGGAATGAGGGGTGACTAAACTTTGAGGAGTGGGTGTGAGGGGATTACGTTAGTGTGACGTCAGTAGCGGGTTGTTTGAAGGTTGGCTAACGGTTGCTGGGCTGGCGGTGGGTAGTGGGTTAGAAACGGCCATGGATCAGGTGATGAATGGTGAAATATTGTATAGTGTTGTAGGGTTCTGTAAAGTACTCTGCCAGTATGGGGGAGTCTGTGGCTTTGGCGAGGTAGGTCTGGTACAGTTGGTTGAGGAACTCACGCAGAGTGGGGATATGGAACAGGGTGTAGAGGTCTCGGGAGCCGTGATCGGGGTCCAGGTAATAAGCTAAGCGCATGGCGCGTCACTCGGATTTCTCGTAGTTGGAGAGGTGATTGTGAGGGATCGTGGTGAGCACTGGATGGGCAAACGTGAGTACGGGGGGGGGGGGGATGACGGTGGTGTAGAGAGAGGTGAGGTTCCTGGCAGAGCACCCCTGGTATCGGTTGTTGAGGAAGCGGAGGGCATTGAAACGGGTTGTGGTGGTCTTCTCGGATCGTTGGAAGTGTGATTCGAAGGATAACTTGGAATCTAGGGTGACTCCCATTTACATATGTCATATATTGTTGTTGTACCGATTGTTATTGGATATTTTGTCCTCGTATTATTTTTATTCTGTAACTATGTTTGTTTTTAATTTCAAAATTTATTGTTTTGTACATTGGCTGCCTGGCCGTTGAAATTAATGAATTAAAATAAATTAATTAAATTAGCGCAATCTTTAGTGTTCAAATCACAAGACACATTATGCAAATCATATACTAATAATTTTAATTAGGTATTCATTACTTTTCTAGACATAAGGCAGAAATATATCATTCAAATTAATTTAATATTGGAAGGTTTAATTTCCTAATTATCCGTTTAGTAGTTTCATTTTCAATAACCTAACGGTTTTTTTGAGCATATATCTAGACAGTTAACATTAAAGACTAGCTTAAAACTTATTTTATAGATATATGTTATAGAAAAACAGCAACAATCAAGGAATATCTAAACAATGTTAACAATGGATAGAAAACAATCAGATATTCCCAAAATTCACGTCGATTTAACCTATAATAAATGAAGATCTCCAAAATCATTGAAAAAAGGTTATCTTTACTTCTCAATAGTTGTTTATTAACTAATACAAAACGTTAAACTGTATAAAAATAAATAAGTAGTTAGTATTACCTGTAAACTATTTACTTCTAATAATAATAAAATAGTACTTTATAAATTATATATACTTTTAGTATTTGCAGTTACGTAAAACTATTCTTATTTATTGTGAATATAAGTATATTCACTTAGACCTAAACTTATTTTGATTAGTATTTAGAATCAGTTCGTAAATAGAGTCGAATATATATATATATATATATAAAATAGAAAAAAATAACGTAATGTTTTTAGTTTTTAATTTACAAAAACTAAAACGATTGTGCTAAAATACCGTAAATGCCTATTAAAACTAATATTTATTATGTGATCGTGTACATGTTTTATTCATATCCATATATAACATTTGTATTCTAATTACGAGTATCTATATATCAATTCCGTATGATGATTTTTTTATACACTTCCTCATAATTTTCCTTGCATCTATTGCTATTTGATAAGGAAAGCAAATTGTTTTGGAATGGTACATTGGAGAAAATAAAACGGAGAGGTAGAAAAGTCGATTTATTTGCCTCAGTAGGAAAACACATTTCTGTCAGATAGTCTGGTGTTATTGTGCCTTTGTACTGTAACAATAATGGTTATGTGCTTCTCTTGCAATCTTAGTCACAAGTATCCCTGTAATGTACAGAGTTTTATACATTGAAGATTACTATTCAATGTGTTGTAGAACATTATATTGCAATACGTTAAAACCTTAGGCGGACCAAGAGAGGGTAAAAAAATGTCTACATCTAAAAATGCAATTATTTGTATTTTAATACAAATATGTTAAACATCTCAAATTGTGTTTAATATGTTCTATGTATGACGTAATTAAATATAATTATAATTTAGTACTTTAACACTCGTGTAAAAATAACTATTTGAGACAAATCATTTTAGAACAAAATTGATCTGAAGGTTTTCGGTAGTTTTGACGTATGTAACGTATGTTTTATTTTCACTATGCTTTCCACAAAAAAACTGGTTAAAATAATAAAAATATTATTTGTTTCATAAAAATATTCTATTTATCTATTCCTTTTTTCGTCAAGTTAGCTAAACAGCAGAAGTGACAACGACGTTTTCCAGATACTCTTCTCTGCTTGTATGCCTTGGCGAAAAAACAGCAAGCATGATTTTCGACATTTATAATTATGTTTTGATCGTTCTGAGACATTATGATTGATCGTTTGAAGTCCCATCTCTTGTAAAAACACCTTAGGCAATGGTTTTGTATATTGTGTACTCCGGGTAACTTTGGAAACCCGGGTAACTTAAGGAAAAACATTTAAACACACTATCTAATAGGGTGTAAAAGATTGTGAGGGGCCATCTATGCGCGCTTCTTTTTGTCGAACCTTGCTATTTGGTCTATTAAATTGACTCCATCATTTGTCGAGTTAGTTATTATAAAATTTTTATTTCGGATATTGGTCTACCTTCTGTTGAATGTAATAACTTTATTCTACCTATGTAATATTTAGTTAATGATTTGGGGCAGCATTATATTTCTAGAAAAAATCAATGTCAGCACTTTTAACAAAATAGTTCCCAGTTGGACCAAGAGAGGGTTAAAATCTCCACCTGAAAATTTTTAAAAATAATTTTTAGTTAATGGAATTCAGCAATGTTTATTAGACATTTTACCAAACACAAAATAAATATTTTCATGTGCTTGGTGTTTGAATCTAAAGAAACTAGCCTTTACCGTAAAGTGTGGGCAGTTTTTATCCCTTCCTTGGTCCACCTAGGGGTTTAATGATGTTCTAATTTTATTGACAAAATATAAGTTAGGTTACAAAAGCTTTGAAATTGGTACATTAAAACTTTACATTTATATATCAGTCCACACAATCGGGCTGAATTGTAATAATTTAACAGTAATAATTTAAATTACTGTTAATTATTAATTGAATCACTATTTTTTAGTAAATTACACTTTATTCATTTAATGTGATGTGTTACTAACATATTACAAAACAATTATACTATACACAATATTTATATAATAAAATATATATTTATATAATTAACAGTTATATAAATCATTAATAACTCAAAAAATAAAACATAAAAGAACAGTTAGAAGACCAGAAGAACTTTATGCTGCAGAAACAATATCTTTTACAAACACAGGATTACTGCATTACTTAAATAATAAAGAACAAACATTTGAATCAAGTCAAACAGTTACAAAAACACATTCAAGTAGAACCGAGAATTACGAAATGTCTGCTTCCGTTGTGTTACCAAAGTTTGTTCATTTTGAAAATAACAAAAACTGAATATTAAACTTTTAAATCACTTGTAAAATTGTAATACTTTTCAAGACAGGTGATATTATTTATTTATTTTTAAGAGAGCCCGATCTCTTTTCTAACCTTATACGTCCTATTCTCCATAGACTATCCAACTGTGTGGGTAATGTATTTAGACAAAGTAAAGGGGAGAACCAATACAGTACAAGGTGAATATTATTAATGAAAACCAACAATCAAGCGCAGGATTGTAACCTGCACCATATTTAACTCAGTCTAAAACCATGGCATCCTAGATCATTCGGCCACAAGCTCTTCCACTATATATTCAACATTTAAAACAATTAAATTGCTCAAATGGAAAGAGTTACGTAAAACTATTCTTACTTATTATGAATATAAACGTTACAAAATAAATGTTTTTATTCATACTTAACCTTGTGGTTGAAGGGAACTGTAACTCTTTTCACCATCTATCCGTACAAACTGTCATGTATGTTGGGTGGGTAGCAACCTCCACTATCAAGTACGTGACAAAAGTTATTGTGGTGAAGGTTGGCTACTCCATTAGATTTAACATACTGTCTAAGTGTAGGAATGCCATGCTTCAATGAGAGGATCCCATACAGGTGCAGTAGTAAGGACCCACCCGCCCACCCATAACATTAAGTGGTATGACCAACCCGCCCACCCACACATGTGCAGTGGTAAAGACCTACTATCACACCCACATACGTGCAGTGGTAAACACCAATCCGCCCACCCACATAGTGCAGTGGTAAATACCCATCCACCCACCCACATGAGTGCAGTGGTAAACACCCATCCGCCCACCCACACACGTGCAGTGGTAAACACCCATCCGCCTACCCTCATACGTGCAGTGGTAAACACCCATCCGCCTACCCTCATACGTGCAGTGGTAAACACCCATCCGCCCACCCACAC
Source organism: Stictocephala bisonia (assembly GCA_035578905.1). Lineage (NCBI taxonomy): Eukaryota > Metazoa > Arthropoda > Insecta > Hemiptera > Membracidae > Stictocephala > Stictocephala bisonia. Next base: position 145,426 of record JAQJVL010001409.1, on the reverse strand, counting down.
ACGTGCAGTGGTAAACACCCATCCGCCCACCCACACACGTGCAGTGGTAAATTTATATTTTGTATGAATTTATGTTGACAAAATTATTTTTTTTCAATATTATTTACGGATTTTTTGAATATATTTTAAAAATAGTATAAAGGTCACACCATATTTTAAAATTATTAACTTAAAAGTTGTTCATTGTTCATTTGTAAGACGATGATCGTCAAGATATGAGCGAATATGAGAGATGAATGAGTGTGATGAATGTAGATGAATGAGTGTAGTCATTGTTACTAACTAAGGTTGAATATTCCTCAGAAAGAGCTATTTATCAATATCCCAATGGGCAACTAAGGGACCTACGGTTTTACGTGGAAACTGAACTACGTATAATTTTCAGCTAACTTACTCTCAGTCCTCTTCATTACACAAGTCTGAACTTTGACTAGCAATCAAGATGACACCTCATGACTTTTGTAGTAGTGTCTACGTAGATGGCAACCATTGACCGGGTGCTATGTTGGTATTAAGATGACTGAGATTAGAACCTATCGCCTACAATCTACTCAACCCTTTGTCCCTAAGTAGCTGGGTTGCAGAACAGTGCTTCCAGTGGCGACTACTACAAGAATTATAAATACAAGACCAAGTGAAAATATTAAATAACAAAGAATTATAATATTTATAATAATACTATATTATTGATAAAAATTACTATTGTTATGTTGAAAACCTGTGTAACTCAAATACGTACCAGTTAGACAACCAGCATCAATAATATTGTTTACGATATAGGAGACATATTCCAGGAGATAACGTTTGTTTGTTTAAATAATTTGGGGCCAGACTTCCACAGGAATAGTGTAAGTAGACTAAAATGATTTATTTTAATTAAAAAATATAGGTTGAAAAAAGAAATTTAGTATTTTAGGCTCGTTAATAAACACTTATAAAGTATATATGATGTGGACATTATTAAACAACACATTAATAAGCCGTAAAATAATAATTGCTTAGTTTAAAATAAACTTTAAAATGAACTCTTTCCAATATCGTTTTGAATAAAAGAAGGCTGATGATTTTTCACTTTTGCGAATTTTAAATTTTTTTTTGACGTTTATATACGACGTTTTTATAAGCTATTTGGAAATGCCCCAGCTGTCAGTTTCAAATCTCATGTTGGTGATGGAAATGCAAAACAGCCTTATTGATATGCAGATTCTAAACGTTCGTAATATTCAGGTCTAATATCCCCATCTAGTAAAATCGATTTGATAACCTTTACACAATAAATGGAGGTTATAATGACCTTTTCTTCATGTTTGAAATATACCGTTTTTAAATTCGATTTCACTATAATAAACAGGACTCTTTCAGGTAACGAAAAATAAACAAAAAAGTAAAACGAGCAGTATAATAAAATGTAAATCAATACGGTGAAATAGTAAACTGTTGAAGGTTTATGATCATAAAGATAATACAATATATATTAGTTTGGGTAGTCAAACCCACAAAGGAAATTTTTTATGAATACAAGACAGACTTGTTTATGTAATATATTCCTTAAGTATTCATAATATAAATAATGTCTTTATTTGGAGCGTTTTTCAACATACAGTTGTTTTTCAAAAAACTAAAGTCATACAAAAATTATATGTATATGGCCAAGGACTAGGTTAAAATCACAAAACAAAATATATTTTACACAACTTACACTTTAAAATAATCATATTCCAATTGTAGCTTAAGTTTATTTTAAAATGATACATAGCTAAGTGCTTTGAAATTCTATTGAATTATGTTGTAAATCTGGGGAGCAAAGTAAGAAAAAGCATTCCTTCTCACCTCGAGTCTGACCTTGGGTACCTCTAGCATGCTGTCCTGGCGCGTGCGATGTTCTCTAACCTCTGAACGAGCCCGCAGCATGTTCCTCAAATAAGTGGGTGTGCCAGATAGCAGAACCTTGTGGACTAAACAAGCCACCTCCAAACTAAATATATGCTTTATTTATTTATTTATTGCTTTTACGACCCTATTGGATCACTTTAGTTCAAAACTTGTAGTCGTCCTTAGCTGTTTCATTTGTTTGGCTGTCTCTTCTTTCTTTTTAGCCCATATTTTTTTTAGCCGTTCCGATCTTCGTCTTCTTTCCTCCTCTGAATACACCACATTTCGTCTTGGTCTTGGTTTGTGCGTGAGTGTTATTGTGTTTGTTTTTACCCATTCGCTGTATTTCTGTGATTTTGTTACGAGATCCTCCTTCAAGATTCCTAGTTCTTCCATGTCCTTCTGCACTTCTCTCACCCAGTTTGACTTGATTTTTTTATTCCAGTAAAAGTCGATCAGTCGTTTAGCTAGTCTAGTGTCTTCCGTTCTCAATATGTGTCCCAGGAATGATATCCTTTTCCTTCTGAAGAATTCTGTTAGTGGAGTGATTGTTTTATATACGGTTTCGTTTGGGATTGAATCATTGAAAATTGAATCAAAAAAATTGAATCACAAATATATGCTTTATTGGAAGTGTTTTTGCTTTTTATCGAGCTTGACTCACATGGTCATATTTCCTGAGTCCATACACAAACCTAATGGCTGAGTTTTTCAGTCTTTGGAGTGAGACAGTGTTGTCAAGGGATAACCTACTTCAGAAGACTGGTAGCGCAAACAACATTGCAGGGAAAATAATACTATTGACGATTTGTAGCTTGGGTTGCTCTTGGAGCAACCCCCTAAGCCTAAATAAAACTCTCAACCTGCACATTGTGCTGCGGGTCACATTTCTAACTTGAAAGTCAAAGGTTAATTGTGTGTCTAATGTTACTCCCAGAATCTTTACAGTCTCGGATACCGTCAAAGGTTTCCGACCCAAAGACACATACAGCGAATTATCCTTCATGATATACTTTACTGCATGAGGTTGGAAATGAACAATAGAGCATTTATTAGGGTTTAATTTAAGACCGTGATCATCCGCCCAAAGCTTGACCTCCAACAATTCCGCATTCATTTGCTGAACAGCCAAGGCTACATTGGAACGATGGTATGATAGTACCAGCTGAGTATCGTCTGCATACGAGTACAGAGAACAATGATATACAATGTAAGATCATTGCCTATCCCTTAATAGTTAACTTTAGCACTATAAAGACAATGTATGATTTCTCAGCCTAATAAAGCCACGTGACATTTGGATATAGGTGAGTGGTGAAGAAGCAAAAATTTTTTTAATATTTTTTTTGAATGAAAGTAGTAATGTATATTATTAATTTTACAATCAGCAGCTGGTTACTTGCTATTTATATTATTCTTGTTAATTACTATGCTAAACAATGTTTGCTATTAGATAACGCTTACATTAATAGTAATGAAATTATTATTATCTTTGTTCATATAAATTGAAGAGGCATTCTAAAATAGTTAGATATAGTAACATAAGTACTGTATTTTATATATTATAGCGTAATTTTTCAATACTGTTTTATTTTTTTATAAATTAATTTTTACCAATTTATGTGAGTGTTCATTACTTTTTAACAAGTCTTTTAGATTTAATTGGGAACATTTAGATCTAGTTTTTTTTATATTTTTATTTTGTGTTTTAAGTTTTAAAAACCGTACTTGTTAAAAATCAATATTATTGACTTCTACTTGTATGATTGTGTATTATTTGATAGTTTTTCAATCCTTTATGTGTGATTTAATATGGATTGAATCGCAATATATAATTAGGGATGGTAGAGTTAATGTTTTTTTTAAATGAATTATGTTTTGCAGGATTGTTAGAGATTTAGGTCATAAATTATTTTTAGCTTGTTCATGTTGTTTGAAAATAATTGTGCTAAAATACTAATCCAACTTTATATAATACAAACTATCTGAAATACTAGTATCCCACAATTTACATAATAATTATAGCTCCAATCAATCTTTTGAGAATAGTTAGTATCAGCACATTCGTGCTCCCAGACTACATTCGTAATTTTACTCTTTATTTAAAAGAGTAGATTTTACAATAAATACACATCCAAATCTTATGGACATGTACTTAATAATTATGAAAGCACTATTTTTGTCAACCGTCAAGAGGTGAAAGTAAAAGTTTCCATTATCTCACAAAATAAAAGCTCTCATGTGGTTTGAAATTGTTTAATTTTTGTTAGGCCTTTCACCTAAAATGTAGGCATCTTCAGACATTACGTTAATGGCTATAGCACCATAAGATCAGTATGATATTATAACTATAAGTATTCAAATAACTAGATTATTCTTGACATATTTTTGTTAGTCGTGTTAATATTTTACAAGCAATTTCAATATATTGGCTAAATAACCAAATATAAATGATTATTATTTTATGTGGTTTAAATTTCTGTCTATATACCTCAGCCAGAGCTCCTACCTCTGTCTTTAGTAGGAAATGAAAAATTTAAATCCCAATAATTGTTATGACAAGCTGAGGCTTTCTGTCAACGACGGTTTCAGTGATATCAGTCACGACAAAACTCATCTCACACAGATATTCCACAGATTCATCACCGCGATAACAATACCGATAGTAGTAAAGGTTGTTGGTGATTGATGACGTCATTTTTGCGTGTTATCCGTTATCAGCAAATGGAAGTGATTCAATGACAACTGCTGTGACAAATTATTTAGTTTTTACATTGTAAATTATTTTTATGTACATTAATTTAAACCATTCGTAATGTGTATTTCAATATATATATTTGAATAAGTATCTCAAATAATCATGGATTTTGATTTCAGTTATTTAATATAAAGTTAGTATTATAAATTATAGACCAAATCATTTTTATGTTTAATATAAAACTGATTGAAATTAAATAGTTCATATCAATACTAGTAGTCAAATTTAGTAAACTGACTAAGTAGTATTCAAAATAACAATAAGCTTTATTAGTAATAATGGTCTCCATGGTTTTAATTTAATAACTAATGAAGTGACATTATTAGTAGTTGAAGTTTACGTTTGGGAACGTAATCATGACAGTATCGTGTGTGAATAATTATTTTACGCAGGGGAGTTACTACAAAATATCTCCTGAAGTTCTTTTGGGTTTGTAATAAATTAATGATAAATCATCTAGCAAATAGTTCTGACAATTTAGAAGCTTGTATAAGATACGGTTGACTATCGTATGAGTCTCTACAACATGGGATTTAAATATACTGTCAGTGTAAACGTATGCTTTTAAAAATTCTAACGTAAAATTGAAGTGAAGATATATATATATATATATATATATATATATATATATATATATATATATATATATATTTTATCGATGAAGTATAACACAACATACGATAACTTTGTCTTGTAAAGTCAAAGTAGATTCCTCTACCCCAAAATCTACAAAATTGTGTTGTAGATTTATAAAAACATAAATGTTCAATGAATCAACAGTTTATATAATGTTAAGATTGTCACAGTATAGAAACTTGTGTAATTTTTAATCTCTATAGTATATGAGGAAAACTAAGATCTCCAACTCTACATATCAAAAACCCAGCCACTCCTCACTACTATTGTGTGACTTAACATTGTTTTTTCAAATTAGTAAACAACAAATAATTCAAATTAACACCAAACTAAAGTTAATAGATATTTAAAAAAACCGATTCAATCACAAAAGTATACTAACTGTTTAAATTTTACTTTAAAATTTATCTAATATAACCAATGGACTGATATAACCAACCACTCACTCAGTATAATTTGACGTGTATATTTCCATAAAATCTATACCAAGCCTGAATAAGATTCTCACCATATTTCGATATAGTCCGACATTTGTAAAGCAAAGGACCTACCTGGTGCAGCTTAGGAGTTAAATTAGTAGAGGATAAACATCACTGAATTAAAATGCATGAAGTATGCAAATATCGTAGTCCTTAAAATCAATTACTTCTCACTGGAAATACTTGACGTCTTTAAAATAACGGATCAAATAGGAAGTGAGTGAAACTATTGTTAATGAGAGCTTATGCTAATTCATTCAGCGTATCACTTGGATTATGAGATGTTATTGTGGAGAATTATTCTTACATGAATGAAAGCATGCAAAAATAACTTCAGTTTAAGAGATAGACAATTATTTGTAAACTAGTTCGAAACATTATGATTTTTTTATACAATTACCATTCCTCCTTTTTTTACTTTACGATTCCTCAGGGAACAAAGTTATTGTGCTAGTTTTAAAAATAATAATAAAATGCCTGCATTTTCAATATTCTTTTGTGTACAGTTACTGAAATAATAAAACAGTAGAAATAAATTGTATAATTGTTCATGATTTGTCCTAATGAATTCGAGTGTCCTTTAGAGAATAACAGATTTTAACTACATTTACTCAATAAAGTACAAAAGTACTGACCTATCATCTTGTTACAAAGTAAATAACAACTTTTCCCTTTAAGAAGAAGAGGCTTTCTTGAGCCCACTTGTCACTAGCTGGACAGTTTAATCAGCTGATGGAAGTTAAGAAGTAAACATGTCAGAATCTTCATCAATTAGAATCTCAAAGGTTGTTTTGGCCATGAAATGATCAGATATTTACCATTACGTGTATAAAATTCTGTCAGCAATTTAATATTACTATTGTATTTATTAAACTATAATTTAAAATAAAAAATATAAATAAAATAATAACATAAATGGAATAATGATTTCGCAATTTTTCGTGTTATATGATAAAAATATGTTGGGGTAATTAAAAACACATATAATCTCTAAGACTGAAATGTACCAAAACCAGCCGATGGTTTTTTAAACATGGTTCATTTTTATAGAATATGTGTCATGAACTACTTATGATATCCACTTTATGTAATCAGTTAATTTATTGTCCCACTAATTCATTCTACTCGTCATACATTAATGCTAATGTAACAATAATATAAAAATTTTGAATTTACTAAGTCAAATTTAACGTAATTCATGCATGTTCAGTTAAGATGGACCCTGCTACCATGTATGTTTTGTAACTTAATGGGGCCAAACAAATGTATAATTTTATGTATAAACGTATTCTCTACTATTTTTTCCATTTACAGGAAGATTATAACCACGTGTTTGTCCTAAAGTTCAATTAAATTAATTTACAGTTATCAGTTATTAAAAAACACTCTAAGACACTTAAAATACATTTTTTGTTTACCATCAAGTGTTTATTGCAAAACTTAGCGGTTAGTGTTTGAAATAAATATGGACTTTCACAATTATTCAAAATAATAAATATTCGTTAGTTCTGATTTTAAAGTTTTTGTCTTTAATTACAGTGTCATTTTTAACTTTTACTTTTAAAATGAAAAAAATTTCAAAAACTCGATACGTTTTTTATTTATAACATAATTTACATTTTAATTATGTTAATGTAGAAGTTCACCAGTTATGTTCTTTCAGTATGTGTCTAATCTTATGAATATTGCTTCCCTGTTTGGACTTTTATTATTCCTAAAACACTTTCAAATCTGTAAATGCAAGCAACATTGAGGTTTAATAATTCGTTAGCACTTTTTATTATGATGATTGTTTTCCTATTCTCAATACTAATAGAACAAGTTTGTCATTCAATACCATCACATAAATACTTAAGTAGGCCTAAATGCACTACTAAAAGACACACATTTTTCGTACATTCAGTTCTAGTCATCGTTTTAGCTGGCACGATTTTTGTTTTCTAGAAAAATCCAGCTTAAGATCTAGTCTGAGTTTATAACCACTTATTTTGGTCTAAACATATTTGAAACTTAATATTCTTATATATGATAACGTAAGACCGTTTTTTTTAACGCAACTCTTCCCTTATTTATTGACGAATTTAAACGGTCGAGATGTCAATAAGGTTGAGAAATACGGTCTTAGTTCTTCAATATTTTTAAGTTAAAGGTTATAGGAAGCCGTCGAAGTACGTTTCTCGGCCATAAACATAACACGGAGAAATATTTAAATGCATGGAAAAAAATCCGGTTATTAAATGTGACTACTGGGAAAACAAATAATAAACAATGGTAATTTAAGTTTAATATCATTGTTATTGGATTGACAATGATGAAAATAACTTCACAGAAGGAGGTAATTAAATGATTGTTACATTTATTCTTTTACGAATCTCTTGTTTCTATATTTTCAGTTTTGATTAAAGTATGTCTTTAAAATGTAATTATTAATATTTAGACGCATTTAATTGAATTGAGAGTGTTTGTGTTTTAATGAATAAAGGGAACATACTTAGATATAGATGAAAACATATTAAACTTTTTTGTAATATTTACAATTGTTTCAGTTATTAATTTACATTATGAAATTTACTTAAATTAAAGATCTATAATAACTTTATATTTTATAAACTGAAAATGGAAGTGTGAGTTGAAAGGTTTTTTTATACTGAATTAAATATTTTAATACCAAACAAAATAGGTTTATAGGCCTAACTATTAACATAATTCACAATGTCTCAGAAAATTACAAATACCAAAACAATAAAATTACCTACATTTTTATCATTAGACAAATCTACTGTGGCTAGGAGTTGAATAACATTCACAGTGTCATACTGTTACTTTTGAGCCATAAATAATCAAGTCCATATGGTTATTTAAGAACTCCATAAAAGAGCGCATGGAGTACTCTGTAACTATGTGATCCATTATTTTGATAGACTCCCTACAACACGACTTATCTAGTGTCAATTCCCATTTGTATTTCCAATAGTTACATATGCCCAGGCCAATTAGGAAGCGATTCAACAGTGTACATTTCCTACGAGGTAGGTTCATTCCACTTACAGGTATTGACGGGTCGTTAATAAGGAACATATTTCGTCCATCAAAACTGTTCTACACTACGGCTCAGCGTAAAACAATTTGAGGCAAGCAATTGATATTGGGTGAGCAATTTTATCCGCTTAACTGGAAAGCAGTTCCTAGAGACGATTTTCCAAAGGTGAGTATTTTTTTTTTTTTTTTTTTTAACTTCTCTCGCCAGTTGACGTGGGCCTACAGGCCTGTGCGTCAACATCATTCAAGGAGTGAAGTACCGACCGTTGGCTCAGTGGGGATTCGAACTTTGGACCTTGCCCTCCGCAGTCTGAAGCCTTAGCCACTGAGCCACCACGCCGGCAATAGCTTAAAATAATAGCTACATATTATTGGTTGCACAATATGATAAAACTTACTGTAAATAACAATCTTTAGACTGGAATATTTTAGCAAGATTAGCTTTCTAAAGTTCATTAAAGTGTCTTTAACTTATCTCCATAGCCAAATGGTTCACTTGTCCATTTTATCCATTCCTGAATATTATGCTCCTGGATATTATAACAGTGAGAATATAAGCGAGTAAACAATTAATGGTTACACTGTTATAACTACCCTACCATGGTTACACTGTTATAACTACCCTACCATAGTTACACTGTTATAACTACCCTACCATGGTTACACTGTTATAACTACCCTACTATGGTTACACTGTTATAACTACCCTACCATGGTTACACTGTTATAACTACCATACTATGGTTACACTGTTATAACTACCCTACCATGGTTACACTGTTATAACTACCCTACCATGGTTACACTGTTATAACTACCCTACCATGGTTACACTGTTATAACTACCATACCATGGTTACACTGTTATAACTACCCTACCATGGTTACACTGTTATAACTACCCTACCATGGTTACACTGTTATAACTACCCTACCATAGTTACACTGTTATAACTACCCTACCATGGTTATACTGTTATAACTACCCTACCATAGTTACACTGTTATAACTACCCTACCATGGTTATACTGTTATAACTACCCTACCATAGTTATACTGTTATAACTACCCTACCATAGTTACACTGTTATAACTACCCTACCATGGTTACACTGTTATTACTACCCTACCATGGTTACACTGTTATAACTACCCTACCATAGTTACACTGTTATAACTACCCTACCATGGTTACACTGTTATAACTACCCTACCATAGTTACACTGTTATAACTACCCTACCATGGTTACACTGTTATAACTACCCTACCATAGTTACACTGTTATAACTACCCTACCATGGTTACACTGTTATAACTACCCTACCATGGTTACACTGTTATAACTACCCTACCATGGTTATACTGTTATAACTACCCTACCATAGTTATACTGTTATAACTACCCTACCATAGTTACACTGTTATAACTACCCTACCATGGTTATACTGTTATAACTACCCTACCATAGTTATACTGTTATAACTACCCTACCATAGTTACACTGTTATAGCTACCCTACCATGGTTACACTGTTATTACTACCCTACCATGGTTACACTGTTATAACTACCCTACCATAGTTACACTGTTATAACTACCCTACCATGGTTACACTGTTATAACTACCCTACCATAGTTACACTGTTATAACTACCCTACCATGGTTACACTGTTATAACTACCCTACCATGGTTACACTGTTATAACTACCCTACCATGGTTACACTGTTATAACTACCCTACTATGGTTACACTGTTAAAACTACCCTACCATGGTTACACTGTTATAACTACCCTACCATGGTTACACTGTTATAACTACCCTACCATGGTTACACTGTTATAACTACCATACCATGGTTACACTGTTATTACTACCCTACCATGGTTACACTGTTATAACTACCCTACCATGGTTACACTGTTATAACTACCCTACCATGGTTATACTGTTATAACTACCCTACCATGGTTACACTGTTATAACTACCCTACTATGGTTACACTGTTATAACTACCCTACCATGGTTATACTGTTATAACTACCCTACCATGGTTACACTGTTATAACTACCCTACAATGGTTACACTGTTATAACTACCCTACCATGGTTATACTGTTATAACTACCCTACCATGGTTACACTGTTATAACTACCCTACCATGGTTACACTGTTATAACTACCCTACCATGGTTACACTGTTATAACTATCCTACTATGGTTACACTGCTAAAACTACCCTACCATGGTTACACTGTTGTAACTACCCTACCATGGTTACACTGTTATAACTACCCTACCATGGTTACACTGTTATAACTATCCTACTATGGTTACACTGCTAAAACTACCCTACCATGGTTACACTGTTATAACTACCCTACCATGGTTACACTGTTATAAATACCATACCATGGTTACACTGTTATTACTACCCTACCATGGTTACACTGTTATAACTACCCTACCATGGTTATACTGTTATAACTACCCTACCATGGTTACACTGTTATAACTACCCTACCATGGTTACACTGTCATAACTACCATACCATGGTTACACTGTTATTACTACCCTACCATGGTTACACTGTTATAACTACCCTACCATGGTTATACTGTTATAACTACCCTACCATGGTTACACTGTTATAACTACCCTACTATGGTTACACTGTTATAACTACCCTACCATGGTTATACTGTTATAACTATCCTACTATGGTTACACTGCTAAAACTACCCTACCATGGTTACACTGTTATAACTACCCTACCATGGTTACACTGTTATAACTACCCTACCATGGTTACACTGTTATAACTATCCTACTATGGTTACACTGCTAAAACTACCCTACCATGGTTACACTGTTATAACTACCCTACTATGGTTACACTGTTATAACTACCCTACCATGGTTACACTGTTATAACTACCCTACCATGGTTATACTGTTATAACTACCCTACCATGGTTACACTGTTATAACTACCCTACCATGGTTACACTGTTATAACTACCATACCATGGTTACACTGTTATAACTACCCTACCATGGTTACACTGTTATAACTACCCTACCATGGTTACACTGTTATAACTACCCTACCATGGTTACACTGTTATTACTACCCTACCATGGTTACACTGTTATAACTACCCTACCATGGTTACACTGTTATAACTACCCTACCATGGTTACACTGTTATAACTACCCTACCATGGTTACACTGTTATAACTACCCTACCATGGATACACTGTTATAACTACCCTACCATGGTTACACTGTTATAACTACCCTACCATGGTTACCAGTGTTGTAGAGCATATCTATTCCTGAGAAAAGGCATACAAATGCGTTAATCTACTCAGAGTGTGGTTGATATTCCAAGACTTAATTAAAGCTCTATCAGTAATAATGTAAACATTTACTGACCAAAAACTGCAATTTATTGAGAAATGTATGTAAGAAATTTAGTCAAAACAGAAGAATAGAAACGACGTGAATTGAAAATTAGGCCAAGAACGGCCAAAATTATAAACAGGAAATCAGACAGATTTACCCATAAAACTATTTCAATTGTCTAACTATTACTATTAACCTAACAATTTCTACTTAAGGCCTCTCCAGCACTCAAATTCAAGACCATACCTTTAATTGTATATCAATTAATTACATCTAAATAGTTCATTTTAATAACAAACACAATACGTATAATGAAGCGTAGACGATCTTTATTGCCGGAACGCTAAATAAACCGTAATTAAAACTATTAATAATGAAATTTGAACTTAACACAATTCATTAATATTTGAAATTATAGTAATGAGAAGTCTTTATATATTATGTAAATAGTGTTTTAAAATTATGTAAAGTTTTGCTTACATTCTGCAGTAATACATTGTGCAGGATACACAATTTAATTTAATTTTATACATAAACTCATATTTTTAAATAATTCGCACTAAAAAAAAAATCTTACAATCTTTAAACAACAACTGTACCTCAACTGCTGATGTTACATTTCCAACCACAAGACTCATTATAATGGAGTCCTATCTGCCTTGACGACAAGAATAAATGACACGTGACGATGTGTTATCAGTCAAGTCAAATTTTTATTAGTCTCTGCTACTCGTGGTGATAAATTTGTGATGCTATCTGTTTGAGATGGTTCTTTTGGTGATTGATACTTCTAGCAAAGCACAGGACATTCTTCTCTTTAAAAAACAAAATCAGTATACGGTTTTTTTACCTAAAAAGTGCATATTTATTATATTATTTATACATTTCCAAACACTTTATTACATGTTATTCTTCAATTTTCATGGTTGCTTGAAAACGGTTTATTATTATTACTATTTTTGCTTTTCAATGAATTGATATTTCGTAGTATTGTAAAGGATTCATTATTAAGACGCCGATCGTCAATATATGGGCGATAATAATAGTGATTGAGTGGAGTTATTGTTACTTACTAAGGTCGACTGCTCCCCAAAAAAGGCTATTTGTTAATATCCTAATAGCTAGTGAAACTAAGGAACCTACATCTTTACGTGGAATCCAAACAACGTAGTATAAGTCTGATTTTCAGCTAAATGACAAGCATAACAATCAGTTATCTTCCCTATACAACATTCCAACCATGATTACCATCCAACATGGACACCCCAGACTTCTCTAGTAGTGTCCATGTCGATGGCAACCATTGAGTACACGTCGTGTTGGTATTAAGAGGACCAAGGACGTCCTCTTAGGTATTTAAATTATATTTTAAGTTAGGACTTCATAATTTAGACTAAATTTTACAAAGTACTTGAATGAATGTCCTTTTCAATCATTTTATTTACATATAGTGTAATGCACAATATGCATTACGTGGGACCACTCCTGTGACTAGGAAGTCAAGACAAGCCTACAGTATAATGTTAATATGAATAAAAAACGGGCTCACAATGACAATCAAGGGAAAATGTGTCTTAATTGTCCATCAATACTATGAATAAAGAACGGGCTCCCATTACAATTAAGGAAAAAATTGTACTGACCCACCCATCTACACATACACGTACAGTGGTTAGTATCCACTCGCTGTTCCATACAGCAACAGTGGTAGTAATCATTTTTAAATTGGTACACATCTAATAATTTAAGCCATTCACAAAACGACACACCAAAAGTACCTATTTGCCATTAAAATATCAGAGCTATTTAACAGTCCTACTCAGCTTACCCACACCACTTTTAAGGCATTTAAAACAATTTTTTTATGATGTGAACATTGAAAAAGCATCTTTCGTCCTAGATCCTGGCTGTTTTTGGTGTTATAATATGACCTTGAATAGTCCTAATAAGCTAAGATCCAAAAATGTAAAATAAGCATCAGGCATACAAGTTTGGATAATTATTTATAACAAGGACCATGTTAATTTTTTTGCTAAAAATGTTTTGTATAGTAGATGCGTAGCTAAGAAACAATAATATGGTCGTTTTTCAGCGATAAATTCAATTATGAAAATGAGGAGAAACGGAAAAAGTTTTTTTTTCGTAAATATATCGATGTGAGTACCTAAATTATGCGGAATGCTGTTCTAATTACGCATTTGACAATGTATTTGAAATCGAATCATTATAAAGCAGTAAAAGTGCCGATTTCAGTAAGGTTACCATAGGATATGACTATGTTAGTTATTGGTTATTATTATGTCGGCACTGGTGGCGCAGTGCTGTAACCCAGCTACTCGAGGACAAAGTGTTTGGGAGATTGTAGGCGATAGGTTCCATGCTCGGTACTCTTAATACCGACACGGCGTCCGCTAAATGGTTGCCATCAACGCAGACACTACTAGAGAAATCTGGAGTGTCCGTGTTGAATGGTAGTCAATGTTCAGATGTTGTGTAGTGAAGAGAAATGAGTGTCAGACTTGTCAGTTAGCTGAAAATCAGACCAACACTACGTGGTTCGGATTCCACGTAAAGCTGTAGGTCCATAATTGCCCTGGCTATTGGGCTATTAATAAATAGTCCTTTCTAAGCTAAGTCTAACTCAGATAGTAACAATGACTACACTCATTCATCTACACTCATCACACTCATTCACTCCTCATATTCGCCCATATCTCTACGATCGGCGTCTTACAGATGAATAATGAATAATAATAATAATAATAATTGATAGGTTATGTTAGGTTTGTTTAATATATGTTATGTTTGGTTAGGTTAGGTTAAACCTGAGTTAATCAACTTAACCAAACCTACAATAAAGAAACCTAACAACCTAAACAAACCTAACGTAACCCAACCCAAACAAACTAAACATAACCTAACATAATCAAACATAACCAAACATAACATAACCTAAACAAACCTAACATAATCTAACCAAACATAACATAACCTAAAGAAACCTAACAACCTAAATAAACCTAACGTAACCCAACCCAAACAAACTAAACATAACCTAAAATAATCTAACCAAACATAACATAACCTAAACAAACCTAACTTAAACAAACCTAACATAACCTAACCTATCAATAACTAGCCTAGCCCTATGTAACATTAATGAAATAGGCACATATCTATTTTGATTGCAAAGACCATATGATATTCGTGATCAGGACAAAATTCCGCACAATTTGAGTACACACATCGCTATATTTATGAAAATAATATTTTTTTCTGTTTTCCTAATTTTTGTCAGTTTTCCGACTTTTCCACTGAAAAATATTTATTATAGCTTCTTTGTTTGATTTTTGGCTGATTTTTATGTAACAAATGTCATCTAAAAACCTACATTATATAGACGTCTGTTCTATATAACTATCAAATTTTATTTTTTAATACAATAATAGTTAATTGTTTATCAAGACGAAATTTGCTTGATCTTAAAAATGGTATACTACTGAAATAAATATAAAATATACATTAAACACGAATATACTGCAACGTAGAAACTATTTATTTAACTTTGAAAAACTTTGGCAAGATATAAAAGAAGCTTCTATCAAGAGAAAACAAATGAGGGCTAATAAAACTAATCAATGTGAGAGCTAAACAGTCCAGGGTGTTTCTTTAGTTGTCATTTATGTGTAAGACAGCGTTGTTGGTTTTACTATAAAATCCTGGAGAAGATAAATTATTTTATTATAAAACAAATTATTTAGCATTTCATAAGAGGCCACCCCTATCAATTTCACGAGTTCAAAACTTTCACATTTCATTAATTCACATTTCACATTGTTATTAACGCTTAATTTCCACCCGCTATATTCAGTAAGATTTTTCTTTATTAAATAGTATGTATTGACAAATAAAAAAAATATTAAAAGCTGGTTACTAATTTTTCAATTACTAATTTAGTGTAAATGTACAAAGGTGGAAGATTTGTTGTGTTTTTTTCTATTGTGTACTAATTTGAGACATTTTTATGTTACTACTTTTTCAGTTTTGTGTTATTGTAAATTTAAAAGCCAGAAATATTTCGACTTACATATTTAAGTGCTGTGAAAACAAATTTCTTTTTCTAAGATACAAAGCAAGTGCTTAGTAATACAATTAGGATTAATACAATTAGGATTACAAATAATTTATCTTTTTAAAGTTGATCTTTGTTACTTTTTACTCAATTTTCCTTTTTTATTATTATACGTTCTTAAGATTTAGTATTGACATCTGCGTCTACTTTATTGGTATCTAAGTAGTTACACGAATACATACAGTGTAGTATATTTTGTAGTCAGTGTAGTATATGATGTAGTCAGTGTAGTATATGATGTATTCAGTGTAGTATATGATGTATTTAGTGTAGTATATGATGTAGTCAGTGTGATGTAGTCAGTGTAGTATATGATGTAGTTTTTCAATTACTCACACAATTAAAAATTTTTTTCCTTTTTTCTGAATTATGCCAATTATATATAATTATCTGTCTAAATATATATTATTACGGTCGTTAAAATGTATTTGTAAGGTGGATGATACATGGAAATTGCATTACAAACAGTTTCGAACCTTTACAAGTTACCAATAGAAATGTAAATCGCTGTTATTTGCATGTAAATGTTGAACACTCGGAACGGCGTCGATTAAAGTATCTTACTCCGGTAAGCAAGGTAAGGTTTATACTTTTTATTTATTTTTTACATAGCTGATAAAAACTAACTTTGACCTAAGAACCGCAGTTCTATTTTTCTATTATATTTTGGTAGCCTCTACATATTCATATTCATATCTTTATTGTCGTCCAACAAGTTGTACATGCATTGACAATTTCATTGTATATAATCTAAAGTCTTATATTAAAAACATGCGTCATTCCTAATATTACAATCTAAATCACTAGAAGTTAAGATCACTAAGGTCGTGCAAGTACATTTCATCTAAAGAATAAAAGGCTTTACTTTTCAACTATTTAGTTAAAACATGCTTAAAATTTGATATGCTTACTGTTTTAGCTGTAGGTGACTTATTAAACAGTTGCACACCTTTATACATATATGTTTGTTGTGTTTTACTAATACTAAAATTCCTTATATCTTTGTTGTTCTGAATACTGGTATTGTGCGAATGTATCTGACTTCTTAAATTAAACATGTTAAGGTTTTCTTTTACAAAAACCAATGACTGCAAAATAAAAATGCAAGAAAGCGTGAGTATTTCAAGACTTACAAAATGTGGCTTACACGAATCTGTAGATTTGATACTCATAATGCTACGGATAGCTGTATTTTGGGATTTAAAAACTTCTTTAGCTGCAAATGAGTTATCCCAGAGAATTGTACCATAAGAAATTTGGGAGTGAAACAGTTTATATATAATTGACTCCGTAAATAAGTCAATTAGTTTTCATAAAAAATTCAAAATAATGCAGATATTATATTGTAATCTATATACTTAAAATATGTTGTAGGAAATGATATTTATTCTAATATTAACATTTACATAAAATAGCTAAACAAATATATTTTCACTACTACGTACGTAAATTTATTAGTTTTAACTGTCATCACCATAATACAAGCTAAATCAGTTTCTAGATAAATATTACATAATATATGAAGAATAAATTTATAACTGGCGCAGTGCTGTAATGCAGCTACTTAGGGACTTGAGGTGTTGAGGAGATTGTTGGCAATGATTATATGCTCTGTTCTCTTAATACCGACACAGCGATTCTCAAAGGTTGCCATCGATGTGGACACTAATAGTGAAGTATTTTGTGACCAAATGGGTGATAGTCAAGATTCAAATGTTATATATGGAAGACCACTGATTGTCAGTATTGTCAGATAATTGAACATTGGACTAATAATACGTGGTTCGGATTCCACGTAAAGCTGTAGGTCCCTTACTTGTCTGGATATTGGGTTAGTAATAAATAAATTTCTGATGAACAGTTAACTATAGATAGTTACAATGACTACACTCGTTCACCTATATTTATCATTACATATATACATCACCTATATCATCACTCAAGAACCCCTCAAATTCACCTATAGCTCTACAATTCTTGTTTTCTAATGGATAGTAATTATTGTACAAAAAAAATAATGTAAAATATTAGTTCTAAACATACTTTGAATGCCCAAAGTGATATTACTGTTAAATTTAAAAACGTGGTTTGTAAGTTAATACTAAAAGTTGTTCCCCAAACATACTCGTAACTCCTTGTAAAGAGTATTTCACTGGAACTTTCCCTTTTACCAGCACAGTACAATACGCAGTCAAGCGGCGTTTCAGGAGATGGCAGTTCCTTATCACCCCATAAATGTTATTTATATGCAACATTTCCGAGCCTCATTCGTGTTACACAGCCTACATATAATGGTATGAACGGTACAATCTAAAAAAAAAAACATGTTTATGTAACTTCACAAACACAGGTTGATTCAGATAACTTCTTTTGTATTTGTGTAAAATTGTTATAAATTCTAACGAACGTCCCTTAGTAACAATGATTTACTGAAAGTGAACCCATTTCATGTAAATAAAAAATAAAGTTTTGGCTATATGTACTAAATAAGTTGTTGACAAAACAAACTAACTTATTTTAAGAGAATAATTTAGTTTATTTCTAATATCCAAGAACAATTTTTAAACGTGGGTATAAAGTAAAGATTGATCATTATGTTAGAAAAATACATTACTAAATATTTACTAAAATAAGAAGTCAATAAGTTACATTTAAAAGGATACAACATACATCGATAATTAAAGAATAATATAAGTGTTTTAAAGAGCAAATAGGAAAATTTACAACAATGCAAGGTTTAGCTAAAATAAAATGTTTGTAGAGGCAGAAATTTAATATAACAAAACTTTGACATGTTATACTTCCCTAAATAAATGTTATACACTTTTATTATTTAATAGAGTCCCCCTGAGGGCAATTAAACGAAGGATAAACCACCCAATCTCTATACTTTAATTTACAACCCGTTTGTATAGAAAGAACAGTTTTTTGTAAATAAACTGTACTGTTTATCACCACCGGTTACTAATACTGGTAGAGTTTTACTTTTTTTCAATCCATTGAACACCCCTCTACATACTTGAATTGACATCACCATTATCAGATGATTTTGACGGATCATTACCCCCAGACAATTGAATAAACCCCTCCCTTTATTTTGCCAAATCGAATGGACGTGACTGAAATAACAAAAAGTAAACGCAGTTTGTTGATTTACCAGATCTTTTGAATCTAATGTGTAAAACAATAAATATAATAAATTCCACCATAAATTGTATTGCATAATAATGAATGTAGTTATTCAGAGATATTGTGATTCAATAAAAATTAAAAAAAGATGAAAAATGTTCAGTCAAATGTAAAAAAAGCAAGAATGAAAACCCATTAAAATATTTAATTATGTTGATGTAACATAAACTCCATTAACAAACCGTGATACTGGGCCCATTAATTCTCACACGTACATTAGCTCATCTTTCTTCATACGCACGGTGGGCCTAGGATACACACACACACACACACACACACACACACACACACACACACACACACACACACACACACACACACACACACACACACACACACACACACACACACACACACACACACACACACACACACACACACACACACACACACACACACACACACACACACACACACACACACACACACACACACACACACACACACGCACGCACGCACGTACGCACGCACGCACGCACGCACGCACACACGCACACACACACACACGCACACACACACACACACACACACACACACACACATACACATACATACATATACATCACCTACATGGCTATTAAAGTTTAACCACTTAAAAACAATAGTTAATTTAATTTGAACTCTTGCTACGTACTAAATAACCAAATGCAATCTGTTACAGTGATTCAAAAAAATTTATTGTGATTTAAACCAAATCGTTGTTAAAAAAAATCAGGATCTTGAAAAGAGAAAATGCAAGCAGTTATATTTGTACAACATTCATTTAGATTATTATCTTGTTTTATTTCCGCAGGTAATTGGTTGAAATGTTTGGGCCCCAAATAACAGAAGGAGTGGAGGAATATTGATCTTTTTACTCTTAGCAGACGATATTGTTGGTTGGTATTAAAACGAGTATTTTAGTTCAAATTATTTCTCAGATTTCCATTTCTTATAAAAAACAACCTTAAAACCTTAAAAATAAATATGTAGGCCCCTTAGTTAGCCTGGCAATTAATCTATTGATAAATGACCTTTCTGAGTACAAATATAACTAAGTTGGTAACCCGATTACAAAAATTATGGACACTAGTCCTAAATTCACTTGATTAATTATATTTGCGGCTTTAAATTAAGCACAAGTTGTGTCAGTGTCTCATATCTGAGAATTAAATTAAAAAAAATTTAGTTGGCGAGAACTTCCAATAAATATTATCACAGGTATTTATAATTGAAATATTTTATAGCTTTACAAAATGTTTTTAGAGTTTAATAACATTAATGTAATTTAAAACTATTATATATTAGCATATTATCAATTTATTGGCATTTAATTTTGTTTTCTTACATGTTTTGTGTTTAGCTTTATACAAATTGAGATTTTTTAACTATAGTAAGTTTGTTTTTCATTGAAATAACCTATAATAAACCTGTTAACTAGGGTTTATTTACCTGTCCAATAGTTTAACGTTTGGTTATAAAATAATAGAAAACACAGAATGGGATGGGACTGGAGAGGGCAGGTTCTTCAAGGATTTTAGTCGTGATTTCTGACGCTGTTGTGAAAGTTCAATTTCTGATTCTAATGGGGGTAAACTACTTACTATAGCATCAGGACTAACATTTTTTTTAAACAGGTTCGGAGAACAATTAGATAATACAAACAGTACAGTAACCATTAGATAAATAGTATAATAGTTATTTCTAATTATTCATAAGAGAATTAAAATAATAATCCTACAAGTGTAAGTTATATAGATTACAAATTCTATTTATAGAGCCTTAAACCTTATTAGACACATTTCAGGTTATTGTTTACAAGACGTTACTTAAAGCCTTAGAGCACATACAAGTCCAATGTAGCCTCTTATAATAAATATATATATATATAATAAGACCACTACTTTTTTAATTTCAATTGCGGTTAGGTTAGGATAGGCTATTTAGCTACTAAAGTTAACCAAAACTGGTAAATCCAATGATTGACTTACCGTCGATTGCGCTCTTCGTGTGTAAGTTCTTGGAAAGAGATTTGATAAGGCCAGCGATATTAGATTCCTAGCGGATAAAGAACACCTCAGTGGACGTAAAAGTGATTGGGGAACTGCTTTTAGACCAATTCAAAATTTATCAAGTGATATTGAATTAACAGAAATAAGTACTGGTAGTGAAATAATGGATAAGATCTGACTTTTGTTTAGTTACATTTTAAGTACTCTACAGTTGTTAAATTAAAGTGATTGTTAAACATCAAACTTAAAATACAGAAATGTATCAATACTTACTAAGGGATAACTGGATAACTATACATTAGGTTTACTTAATAAAACTTGAGAACTTTGGACAGTATCTATTTTCCTCAACTTATTACTTATTAAAACTCATAATTATTAAAACATGTGTTATATGTTTTTGAATAAGTGGGGAATAACAAATTGTAAAAAATATGTATAGAGAGTAGGTTATAATTTTCTCAATTATGATTTATATTTGCAATTACAAACATAAGTTTGATAATTAGAATGAATAAGGTAAACATCTCATTAGAATTTGGGTTGCCAATATAAATTACTGATGTGTTTTCAATCTCCTTGACGATACTAAATAACACTGAAAAAATATTGAACGAAAATAACCTTGCAATATTCTAGATGTTGATATTTCTGGCACATCACAGTACTCATAATCAGGATGACATTCTCACTGCTCAGTTCAAGATGTATATATATATATAAAAACTGTTCTCCAATCACTTTTACGTCCACTGTGTGTTCCTTACCCGCTAGGAATCCGATATCGCTGGCCTTTTCTTACCACTTTTCCTTGAACTTGCACACGAAGAGCGCAATCGGTGGTAAGTCAGTCATTGGATTTACCAGTTTGTAGTTAACTTTAGTAGCCACCTAACCTAACCTAACCTAACCGCAATTTAAATAAAAAAAGTAGTGGTGTGAGTTAATGGAATAGGTCCCAAAAGTCATAGGAAGTTTATGTGTGGTTTTTGTAAAAGATTCCAACAATATTATGCCTTATCCCAGTTGGTTTCCCCCTGGTCCCAGTTGGTGATCTCAGTGGCATAGGATAACAACTTTAAGGATTAGATATTATAAAGATAAGAACTAATGTATAGCTTCATGCATCCTTGGTAATAATTACTAATCTGATCCTTAAGGATTATAGGGATATGGGAGAGATGGGAAATAACTTCTGACACACAAGCACGACACCCATTAAGCACACTATTGGATGTGATATATGTTTCTTTTGTTTATGTGGCCTGCTTAAATTTATTTAATTTTTTTGAGTTTTTTTTTAATAATTTACAATTACAATATATTCACGATAGTTGATTTATTGTAACTTGAAATATATGGTATATATATATATATATATAAATCAACTATACCATATATTTCAATATACTATACTATATATAGTATAGTATATATACTATACTATATATATACCATATATTTCAAGTTACAATAAATCAACTATCTTATACCACACACACACTTTTATTTTTATTTCTAAGGAATAATCGGTTTCCTTCCTTCCAAGTCAACTCAACCAAGAAAATAAATAATTGTTGGATAATTTTATAAAATAGCTAATCATTCAATTAACAAACGTTCCAAAATCAGTTCAGTTATAGCACTTAAAAGTTACATTAACAAAACTTAAACGTTTAATATATAATTTTTGATATTCCTCGTGCTTATCCTACGATTCCACGATATTCCACCCGCCCACCCATACACGTACAGTGATACTGACCCACCCACCCACCCATACACGTACAGTGATATTGACCCACCCGCCCACCCATACACGTACAGTGATACTGACCCACCCGCCCACCAATACACATACAGTGGTATAGTACATTACAATTGTACGTGTAAGGGTGGGTGGTAGGGTCATTACCATTGTACGTGTAAGGGTGGGTGGGAGGGTTTAACTCATCTCATGCTTGTATCTATTCTATGTTGTCGTAAGTTGTAAAAGTTTCATTGTTAGTTGCGAAGTAAAAATGACGTGATGTAACTATTTTGTTATAAATTTGAAATTTCAATTCAACCAAAAAGCTCACGAAACTTTAAACGTCTTGAAACAAATTAAATTCTAAAACCTAATCAAACAAAGTGCTGAGAATAAGCCCAGCAATACATCCTACATATATAGAGTTGAATGCTACTAATAATGTATGGTTTCATAGCCTACTGTTGTAAGTTCAAAGGTGAAGTGAAATAAAACATAATAACTTGCGTAAAAATCGTGTGCTATTCACAGCTGTAGCAATATTTTAAGGGAATACATGGGAATGTTTTAATACCCCTTTTACTTCAAATTCACCCCATTATGTGTTAGACGCTTTTATACTATTTTAAACTGTAACAAATCTATGTTTTTAGCATGGAACATGCTTTAGTCTTGACCTAACTGTCTGAAAACGTTACGCGGGAGGGTGACGCGTAACCATGAAAACACAATGACATATCAGTGTTGACTTCAATAATGATTTTATTTGCAAGCGTTGATCAAAGTACATCTTTAGTTTCCATGACAACTCTTGTTAAAAATATACAAAATTAAGTCCTAATTAGAGAATCCAGTCCTCATTTACATATCAGTCTACCTCCAGCCGTCCACCGGTGATGTTGTGTCCTGGATCAGATTGCCCTCCTTCGACATCGTCAGGTGTATGTACTCGCCATTCTACTGATAGATCTACATCTGGATTCGGAAACGCAACCTCCGAAATAATAACTGAACCAAAGAAACCCAAAACTGGTGCTCAACGTCAAAAGGAATATAAAGCGCGTAAAGCTGCCGAAAAATCACTACCCAACGAAAATGGTGAGTGTAAACCGATCAAAACTGCTGCCAAAACCGCTGCTGAACGGATGAAAGAGTACCGCCAACGTCTAAAACTAAAGAAACTGGCTCTGAAAAGACCTCTCGAATCCGATGAAGATAACAATGTACCTAACAAATTATTGAAAACTAACTACGCCTTAGCTGACCACGATCTCAATTCAAGGCTTCAACAAATTAATATGGAGTTTGAAAAACCATTTGGTGGCTTCAATATTATATTCTGTGGGGATCTTCGGCAACTACCTCCTGTGATGGCAACTGCAATTTACAAACGGAGGAGAATACGATTCCACAATGAAGTTCTGTGGCAAACACTACAATTTTACCCTTTGGTTCAAGTCGTGCGGCAAAGCGACGTAACATTTTCATCAATTCTCACAAAGATAGGCGACGGCCACAAGTTGACAGATGATGAGACTGCGATTCTCGAATCTAGATTCGTTGATGCCGACGAAATCAACCATTTACATCCTACAGCAATCAGGTTGTTTTTGAAAAACATTGACGTTATAACTCTGAAACAATTCAAAGTAATAGTGAAACGATAGAATATGTCGCTATTGACAAATATTCCGGCCAAAAAGATAAAGCTCAGATGGATAGTATGCGCACCAAAGTTCATAAAATGTCTCTGACCGATACTGCGGGATTGCCCTATATGATTCAGTTCTTGTTGGGCACACCCTACATGATAACCAGCAATATTGATGTTACAGACGGCCTAGTGAACGGGGCCATTGGCATACTACGGTATATAGAGTACGGTGAGGAAGAAGATGATGGTATCAAACGTGTGTGGTTACATTTCGAACAGTCTAAAATTGGTAAACTGTTGAAAGCTAAATGTCATGCTCATGTAGCATCGAAACAAGAGCTGAACCACGACTGGGTGCCGATCAGTAAACGAACTACTAACATATCCTTCAAAACCCGTTCTTTGTCGTGCAAGCGACTACAATTTCCACTAGTAGAGGCGTGTGCACTAACGATACATAAGTCGCAGGGTGGGACTTACAACACAGTTGTATACGAATACGATAAAAGCCACCATCAACAGCTAGTCTACGTTGCGTTGTCACGAGCTACGTCTCTCGATGGGTTGTTTCTTACGCATAGGAAAAAAGATCATAAGTTCCATCATTCTCGCGGAAAAGTTAATGTCGAGTTGACAAACGAGTTTGATCGTCTGAAAAATCATCAACTTCGCACCATCAGCGACGACTGCCGAGAATTCTTAGCCCGTGCAGGTCCCTCGGATTTATCGTTAGTCACACTCAACGTTCAGAGTTTACGGGCACACAAAGACGATTTGATTACTGATTTTGTGTTGCCTGAAACCAAAATTATGGCCTTAACAGAAACATGGCTCAACGACGACGACGAGGTTAGACTGAGAGGCTACCGATGTGTCACACAATTCAAACGTGAAAAAGTTCGAGCTGGAGGAGTAGTAATGTACGAAAAAGAAGGCTGCATGTTGTTTTCAACTCCTCATATCCTGATGAAATTTGACAAGAAGTTGTTAAAACTAGACTGCAGTATGGCAGTGAGTGAAGAGTGTGGAGATATTTGTGCTATTGAAAGTACAATAAATGGTCAGCGAGCACTGATTGTCACAGTCTATGTTTCACCCAACTGCAATATGAAAGATATTCAATGTTTCTTCTTAACTAACCTGTTGATGTACACACCAAAAGCGTCAGAGATGTTTGAACTCATCCGAGAGAAAGGTTATGGACAAATCCCAATTATCCTGTCTGGCGATATCAATTTGGACCTCAAGAAGAAAGAAAATCAAAAGTTTGTTCACTTCATGGAGGAAACGTTCGGTCTACAACTCAACACAAATCTAGCTATATCAACTACTCGAGGAGGATCATGTATCGATATGATCTTCACTCGCCATATTGACAAGATTGATTGTAAACATTATGTAAGTTACTTCAGCTATCACAAACCAATATTGGCCACAACTTCTAATGATTGTATGGAACAATAAAATTTAAAAAGTAAAGATATATTTATATTTTTAAGATATGTTTATATTTTTTGTAATTCCTTACATGAAATCTAAAATTCGTTGTTTTCGGAGAAATACATTTGCAGAAATTATTAAAAAGGAGCCAGCAAACAGAAAAAGCGCAGCTAAAGCATATTCCATGTTTCTTGAATTTTAGCCGTAGGCTCTAAGCAAAAAGATCCGGCGGTCCAGGGGGCTTGCCCCCTGGCGAGGCCCGCAGGGCCGAGTTTCTATGTTGTTACGACTACTATTCTATCGGAGTCTTAGAAATGAATAGTAATAGAACATGCAAATTAGGAAAGGTAGCTGTTCTAACATTTATTTTTTTTCCTGATATGTAATATATATAAATATATATATTTCAAGTTATAACTAAATATATATCAACTATAAATAGTTGAAAGTCTACTAGTTATGTTTTATTATATATTTTAATTTATTATAAACAACACTTTATTTTTTATTAGAATATATTTTCCTTTACTTAAATGCTTTAGATATTGATTTCACTCACTTTTATAAGCCCAATATTTCGTCACTAACACAATACATATTAATGTATTCAAAAGAATTATGAATCATATCCTTACTCACGATAACATTGATCATCACTTCACCACTACGTAATGAATCCATCACTTATTATTTGTACAAATAAATATAAGACACAAAGTTATTTTCATTTCCATACTATTTGCTTTTAACAGTTTCAAACACACATATAATTCATCGATATGTTCTTTCACTAACATTACCATTTTAAAACCTCAACATTGATTAAAAAATCAACAAAAAGGGAGTTTAGAGACAATTTTAAATACCGTATATTAAAATTGTATAGTATTGCTATTAATTATTTTATTCCGTACATGTTTTTTATTTATATTGTATATTTTTAGTTTTTTTAAACAAATAACCCACAAACAATAAATTTAAAAAAAATAACTTATTATTATACGTTTTTAAAACAATTTTAAGACGGATTGAGATTTTGGTATATCATACCAATTAATTAAAATAGTTATAAACTCAAATATTAAAACAATTTTTACAATGCAAAATGCATATTAATCATAATTACAATCTTATGTTATTGCACTGGCACAAATTGTAGTTCAGTGTACTATTTATAGCATACCATTTGCATCATGTAAGTTTTAATTGTTATACAATTAACATTATAATAATGTGTACTGTATGAATAATATAATATAATATAATATAATATAATATAATATAATATAATATAATATAATATAATATAATATAATATAATATAATATAATATAATATAATATAATATAATATAATATAATATAATATAATATAATATAATATAATATAATATAATATAATATAATATAATATAATATAATATAATATAATATAATATAATATAATATTTTATATATATATTATTTAGTTATTGTGACTGATTAAACTGTTTAGTTATTTTAAATAAAGTATGTTCTTATCAAATTGAAGAATACGAATTGTGATACACATTTCATATCCCAGGAGACGGCAGCAGGTGGTCTTGACATGTAATGAGGGAATTATGGTCTAAAATATACATATTTCTCTAATATATATATATATATATATATATATATATATATATATATATATATACGTTTTAATATATATATATATATATATATTTCTAAAATATATATATATATATATATATACGTTTCTAAGTGGTGAACTTGTCAAAAGAATGCCTCTCGAATTTGATTTGACTCCTCAAAAGCTTTATTGAGACACTCAATTGTTTATATATGTTTTACTTAAACAAAAATATTGCACAATAATTGTTTAATCATAAAAAAATAACTTAAATAATTAAAAACTGTTTTCGCAATATGTGGGATTCGGGCTATATAGTTTTGTACTATGTATATGGAATGTAGTATGTTGAAAAGTAATAATTTGTTATAGATTTCTCTTTGATATAGTTGAAATAATATTATTAAAATATCTTCATTTCAATAATATGGAATTATTAAATACATTATTAAATTAATACAAATACCAATTTAGTGTTTGCGACAACTTAAGAGTTTTAGGCATGAGAGGATCCATTATGTTTTAAGAATTTCATCTTAGATATTCAAACTACTTTTAGTTTCAAATTGATGTCATTACTGGCCACCATGAAGAATTATTTGTTTTCGTTCCTCTCAGATGTTCAGTACACATGTAACAATAAAATGTACATAACTACAATAAAATTTAAATATATTTACTTAAGTTTTTTAATACAGTGAGAAATAATATTTAAATTAATATTTGACACAAAAATGACTTTTCAGTACTATATATGTTTTATTTTATGAAGAAATATGTAAGTTCACAATTGTACAAAGTTTACATACTGCCACAACTCTGTTTAAATGACAAAATACCGATCAATAACGTCGCATAGACTGCGTTATTATTAGTAAATAATGAGTGATCTTCAACGACTACCATTAGGCTTATTAAAATATGCTTGATATATATAACTGTCAATAACACTGTACTTATAAGGTTACTAGGTGAGTCAATACCACTGTACGTGTAAGGGCAGCTGGGTGGGTCAAAACCTGTTTACGTTTAAGTGCGAGCTGGTTAGTAAACACTATCGGCATTAGCCCACCCATCCACTAGGTACGTTTGGGGTACGTTGGTATTGACCCACCCACCAGTTCACGTACCAATGGTATGTACGAGAACTGCCTCAATTCCATATAAGAGACAAAATACCGACCAATAATGTGGGGGAGAAGCCAACTGGGTCCCTGTTGGTAAATAATTGGCTTTTAAAACATTGTTCTTTTCGTGTCGAACACGATTTCTACATAGTGATGTATGAGATATGACAGTGTAATTTTTACAAAAGTGGACTTTTGTAAACATTAAAAAGCAGGGTAACTAACATTACATAAAAACTCTATGTTTCAGAAAACTAAAACAAATTTAAAAATATAAATACATAGATGTTAGTCACTGATCAAATAACATAAGTTTAATTACATATTTAAAAAATATTTAATTAAAATATGTATTATTTTAATTTCATATTTTATCGCCAAACTATAAACTACTGTTCGCAGATTTTCATGAACTTGTTTTGTGTAATGATTTTAAACTATTGTAATTAAAGCATTGTTTTTTTTTAATAAATAGAAACGCTGAGATACAGACACAATCGCAACCCAATTACAGTGATCCAGTATTGCTGTAAGTAAACTTTATCAAAGCGACTAAATGTTTTCCTTCTAAAGGTTCATAGTCATAAAATGTACTTCATCCTAATACATACCAAAGATAATTGGTGCTTATTTTAGCTGTCTAAAATCACTTCATTACACAATATAAATAGGAAAACCTTCATATTTCCTACTTCATCTAATAACAAGTTGGGATGTGGGTAAGTTATGGGATAAATATAATAAATGAATTAATTTGTTAAGAAAACCAATTAGGTTTGAGTATTGGCAGCACTGCTGTGATTGATTTGTAACTGGAATTATTTGAACAAATAAAATACTTAATTACAGATATCTAATAAGATTTACATTCAATTCAATTGATCTAATGTTGTTAGACTGTCAGAAAAATACATAAGATGGTCTAAAATTTATTAAGTTTAATAACCCAATTACGTTTTGATTAGGTGTAGATTGCGTTGTTTTATTTTAAATTTAACTCTTAAAATGAAATTATAACACATTATTAGGGAAATTATAAATACTTAGGAGTTTTATAGATTATTTCAGTGGGACTGATATCTGTAGGACCACTACGAATTGCTTAGCATCAAAACAATAAATGCAGATTTTACATCTTCTAGATTTAATTGTTATGACGTTTTCCAAAACGTGTATGTTATCATGTGTGTTTATTTTTTCGATAATTACAGTGGATAGTTGGGTTGGTGGACCTATCAAGATGCTCGTTTGATGGGTGGAAAAAAAAACGCTAATGTAGCTTCATTTTAAAGAATTCACTTATTAACTTAGCAGGTAAATATCACTCTAAAGATGAATGAGCAGTGTACTTGAAACGACGGCATCTCGTATACTGTTGTACAACCTATGTATTATATAGTAACTGACATGGTCTTACAGGAGAATAACTATAGTATAGGCTAAGGTTAGTCATGTTAAAAAGCTTAAAATGTGATTTAAATTAGGTGTTTGAACAACAGTATTTTTACACAAAAATACTATTTGTGGTGTGGTCCAACAGGGTCCTAAATAGTAAGGTGATCCAAATATACAATTACTAAATTATATTTATATTCACTAAATTACACATTATAGATATTTAAAAATATAAATTACTATACACTGTTTTAGGATTTAAAATGTTACTACTTTAATTTAGACTCATTATTGTATATCAACAATTAATAGTTTATATTCGTTCAATACCTGTCATCATTCGTGAACTATTTAGCTCACAAATTTACTGTCACTTCCACTCCAGGCTGAAGACTGCCAGATTCACACTGCCACTGAGTACTACTCCAGACTGAAACACACAATGATCGGTCGAATTGTATCTCTTTTTAAGTCCCCACTGCAATTCAGAAGATTCCAAAAACTCGAATAGTTCCGTCCATCTGGAGAGCTGTGCCTCCACCTAGAATCCTTACTAGTAAAATGTCGAACTTTTTATGGTTTCCTGATAGGCCGTAAAACCGGAAGTCAAATGTCATACCCCACCTTGGGCGGTGATCTTGATAACTGGCGAGAACCGTAATAATATTAATTATACCTTCAAATGTTTTTATCAAGACATGGATCAATAGGTATCACTGTAATAGAGTATTTATTGACATCTAGTTATATGATTAATTCTGAGAATGGTCCATAACTTTATAAAGGTATACTTTTTTTATTTTTCATTCAGATATTATATCCGGTCCGGATAATAGAGTTCGGCCAAATATGAACTGAAGATTATTTCTTGAATATATGTATACATTTTGATTTATTTATTTTTAATATAGCATATTCCACACCTAAATTTATTTATTACTCTCATATTAAAAATAAAATATGAGCATGGTTAGTGTAAATTAAGTGTATACTAGAGATTTTTAAAAATCATTATGTAGATTTTCTGAGGGATTTTTCTAGATCAGAAAAAAAAAACTTCTGAAAATTGGAAAATGTGGAGTATCCCGAGATTCACAGAAGATTAAAAAAATTATTGTTGAAACTTTTTTATTTGAAAAGTTTCATGACATTTGTGTATGTGCAAATGTAACTTTTTCTACAGGATACATTATTTTAAGGAAATAATTGTTTTAAATATTCAGAAGAGTGTATTAATCAATATAAAAAGGCACAGTTTAATATAAATTGAATTAGGTAGGGTAGATTGCAACTAATAAATTAAAGAGGATAGTTTTACAACTATTCTAGTGTCTGGAGGGACAATCAATGTAAGGAGATATAAAGCTCACATATTTTAGAGATAAAACATAATAATATATAAAAATAATCATTGTTGTTGTTAGATAAAATTAGTTTTATATGTTGAGGACACGATTTTGCGATGTTTTATCGTAAAGGGAGAGAGCAAACTACTGTAGTTTTGTTTTAACTACATGGTTGATCCCATTAGTTGATGACAATTCATACTAATGTATAATATTGCACTAGTACGCCACGCATCATAAACTTATATCACGGCAACTCTCTGGCGTAATAATTGTAGTTAGTGTTGTTTATTGTTAATATGGACTCAATTAATGCACAATCATTTGGGACTTTGTGGTTATAGCGTTTCTATTGATTTTAATTATTGTAATTCAACTGTACATTTCAATAGAGAGGCAGTGATTGTGTACATTATAATTGGTTATTACGAATTTTCTTCCCACCTAACAACATTTGTAAAATTTTCCTGAAATGGGCCAGGAATCGACACACATATTACAAGATATACTTTTTATTCTGTAAAAATCACAAATTTTTTTATAAATTGAAAAAAACATTTTCACTACCTTTTGTATATATTCTTTAAGAATTTAAATTATATTTTAATCATCTTGTTTAATTTGGTGTGGTTTGCACTAAATACGAATGATGTTCTATGGCAATTATTTATCGAGATAAACCGGAAAACTACTCTCCCAGTGAAAAGCGATTAGCAGCCATTACTTGATTATTATAAACACATACTATTAAACACCATAACCAAATTCACCATATCCTCGACGGAGGGACGGCCGGCTGGCAGTCCTGGAGGGCAGGCACCCGAACATAACGCAAGTTACGAATTTGTGTTAAGTAAATAGAAAATTATGATAAGTTAGGTTTTTTTAGGTAAGTAACAAGTGTATTTTTGGGAAGGAAAATATTATTTTATTGAAAAACTAAATATATATTAGTGTTCAGCATACAAAAGATGCAATAAAATACGTTTTTTAAATTTGTTTTGTTATTTTTACCATCACATAAATAATTTTTTTTATTTTTCGGTAAAAATCGAGTTTTAGGGTGTTTAACTCAACCTCCTTAAGGTTAACTCAACCTCCTTATATTTCACCATTTTTTTTTTAATCGTATTTTCAGAAGTGACTAGAAGTTCATAGTTAACTTATATTCTAACTATTTTCAAACCCTGCAAACAAGTCTAAAGAAAGATGTAAAAGCCATTATATTCCATCTAAGTGTTTGCTATTAGTATACTGTAATATTTTTGGCTAAACTAATTTTAATGTGTTGTACAATGGCAGTATTGTATTTGATTAAGGTATTGTCGAATGGGTTTATAATATCAAGAAAATTTGACTTTTGCGTATCAATACCACTGTACTTATATGGATGAATTGGTGGGTCAATATTAATGCTAATGTATAGGTAAGTCAGTGCCTTTGTAAAGTTATGAGTGAATGGATGGGTCAGTAACATCCAAATTGCTGTACGTGTATTAGTGAGTGGGTGGATTAATTAAGTACGTATACTGGTGGTTAATTGAGTAATTGCCTAAGTCAGTTATTAGCCTAATAAAGTAGTATTTTAATCTTTAAAGATTTTTTAAATGTGTTGAACGAAATATTGCTGTTTATGTACTATTCATACGCACAGTGAGGGTTTATGTGTAGATACATAGTGATACAGGGTGTCTTCAAAAATGGTATACACACTTTAATTTTATGTATTGAACTCAAAACAAAATGGAAAGCTTTGAAACAATATAAGTTGATAGCTTAAAACATTTGTTTTACAGTGCTGGGTTATTTATTTTATTTTTACGTTTAGTCTAAGATAAACATATCTGAAGCTCAACAATTATCTTTTAAACAACGTAAATGGCTTTAAGTGTCATTGGAAGACCAAAAATCCTCTAGAGGTGCAAAGGTAATGGAAAATGGAGTTTGGAACACATGGGAGAGTGATGAATGTAAACAAGGTAGGAAGAAAGCCTCTTCAAGCAATAAAAATTGTCGATATGATCTGGCAGTCATTTACTCGATCTCCTACAATAACTAAATCTTTAAATTTTTTCAATTATGTTCAACATATATAAGTATCTTATTAAAAAAAAAACTATTTCTATGTGTATACTAGCTTTATTCAATATTTTTTCTGTTCTAAATGTGTATAATTTTTTTAAACAACTTTATTTATACAAGTACACTTGACTAGAGTCATAATTATTATTTTAATCG
Organism: Stictocephala bisonia; assembly: GCA_035578905.1. Classification (NCBI taxonomy): domain Eukaryota; kingdom Metazoa; phylum Arthropoda; class Insecta; order Hemiptera; family Membracidae; genus Stictocephala; species Stictocephala bisonia. Next base: position 111,348 of record JAQJVL010001409.1, on the reverse strand, counting down.
TTGTAATGATTTTATAGATACATTTAATTTAAATTTTTAATAATATCATATTAACAACTAAGATTACTTACGTGTTGTTATTTAATTAGGCTTTTTATTATTATTAATAATATTTTAATACGCAGGCGTCTTTGTTTGATTTACGAATTAACTGTATTTTAATGTGAAGTACATTCGTTATGAAGAATATTCAGGTACACCAATGAAGTAGGTGGATATAAAACAAACTGTTGAGGTATACTGTTTTAGGCTATTTCATGTTTTTCGAGGGTTAAAGAGAAAAAAATTGCCTTTGGCAGTTCGTTTATGCTTCTCCAAGTGGAATAACTAACAATAAAAACACTTCAACTTTAAAACATTTGCACTGTCAACGTTGTTTAAGTATTGTTGTATATTTAACGTTGACAAAAAGAACTTGTACTGTAACAAACACACAGGTTTTATGTATGTTTTATTGATCAACTTTTAATGAAAAAATAACCCTTTACTTCAAACTAACAAAGTTTATCATAGTTGGTATGTTGAACATTTATATTATTTGTTGAAAAGTTGGATTATTGGCAGTAACAGATAATTTCAAAAATGTATCTAGAAAATACAAATAAATAAATAAAGTCATGGAAAAACAAATTATTCTTGCCTCTTGATGTACGTACTATGCGTTTTTCTAATCAGTACTAGCTTAATATAACTGAAATTTTACAAACGCCCTCGCATTTATTTATTTATTTTCCAATATTCAATTTGTTTTGGCCTCGATAAGTCAAAACTTAACGTCAAAGACCAATAATAACTGTAACAAAACAATAGAAAAAGATTTACAAAAATAGATAAATAGATAAATATTAAACAAGCAAAATTATATTAAACTAGAACTTAATGTGGCATGAAGTGGGCTACTTTCGTCAATAAACTAGTTGGCAAATATTACATGATTATAAGTTTATGTTTGCATTTATATAAGTATAAGGTTTTGCACCAGAATTCATACTTCAGCGTGTGGTAGCACTGCCTTCCCCCTTTTTAAAGTTGAGGTTGATGTGCCCAGCTGTTGGGTGAAAGTTGTAGTTGAGTGTAAACAATCCTGGCCATACGTGAAGATAAGACAATATTAAAGCTTGGCAATAATCATTGAAAATCATGATAATACAAATTACTAATAAATTCGATGCCTATAATATTTCCTTAGTCCATTTTGTAAAATGAGTTTGTCTCTAACACAACTCCCAATGTACATTAATTAATGATTAGTGTTTTGGAACCAACTCCTTGTGTTTTACCTCTAACAACCCTGTTTAAAAAAACTTATTAATTTTTTAAAATATTTTCTCAGTGTTGTAATTAGTTTTTAATGTCTGCTAACAGATTTTCACTCTTTAAAAAATTCAGTGTTTGTGGTAATAAGTGTGGTGTACTGTTTCCAATATCAATATCTAGGCTACATCCTACTGAACGGAAAATTAGCAAAACCTAACTAAACTCAGATGTAAGTAGTAACAGTTTAACAATTACTAATTTTTGGGCCAGATATTTGAAACCTAAAACATTAAATACTAAACAGCAAGTGTAGACCTGGCCTAACTAAAAGTGATAACACTAGGACTGACAAAAAATTATTGCAAATGGACCATTAGGCACATTCCTAAATACTTCAATGACAAGTTTGCAATGTTTCAGTTTGACAGTTCCCCTTTTTAACTGTCCCCATTGACCAACATAATACAAGTACTCTATATAATGACCTATAGGTCCAATCATATACCTCAGAAAAGGAACTAATTTAATGACTGTGTATGCTTGCAGTTATGAAAAAAATATATATATATAACCTTTAATAAATTAACATTGAAATAATATTTTACGTTGATCCAACCCCTAGAAACAATAGTAATGTGTAATATACTTATAAATAGATAACAAAGAAATAATGTTTTTGTAGGATATTCAACCATAAATATATAAAATATATACATATAAAGAACATAACAACAACAAAAATTATACTACATAACTTAATAAACAAATAACAGGCACAAATAGGACAGATATATTTGCTTAACGCAACAGAAAACTAAAAAATAGCACAAGCACAAATATATAAGACACAAAAATGAAATATATTTGATTGAAATTAACAGCAAAATAAACAAATATTACCTGTGAGAACAAAAGACAACAACAGAAGAACAAGAAAGACAATATAGGCCAACTGATTAAGTTCATAAATAATGAAATCAACAGCCTAATTTTATTTACATTCTTTGTGAACCAACTATTTACAGATTTTTAAATCTTTTGTAGTTTCTTTTTTTGTATATGTTATCTGGAGGTTGGTTAAATAGTTTAGGAACAATATAACCAGGAACTCTCTCTGCAAAAGTTCTTACAGCAACTTCCTTAAGCCGTTCCCTCTTTCTGATGTCAACATTTAGGTATTTGTCATTAATAATGTTTCATGAGCTCTCACCAAAGTGCCTAATTAATATGTTATAGTAATTTTATGAGACAGCGTTCCTGCTAAATTAAATAATTCTTCTTTATTTAATAATTCCTCATTAATTATTAATCCTCTTAAGCATTTTCTTGAATCTTCTCAATTTCATTCAGGTGACATCTTGGCCCAGTTCCATTCAATATGACTGCAACCTAATCTGAGATGCAACCTAATCTTATGAATTTGTATCATGTGATCAATATATAATATATTATTAAGCTTATAAATTGTTGCATCACACGTGTTCAATTGTAACATTTATACAAGCCTACTAATAAGTTCTCATCCTAACACAATACTCAGATCTTGACCACGACATGGACACACAAAACTAATCTTGTAATTTTCATTTAGATATCAATCATTGAGTGGATGCCGTGTCAGTATTAAGAGGACGGAGCATACAATCTCGACAACACTTTGTCCTCAAGTAACTGGATTACAGTACTGCACCACCAGTTTGTGTTGAGTAAGATGTTTTCAGCTGTTATCTGGACTGCTTAATTATTAAGCATTTTTGGGGTTTAAGTTAGAATTTTAATCGTGTTAGGCAATTATCTTAGTCTCCTTTCAAACGTGTACATTTTTTAATTTATTTGTAATTTGAGAACGACATTGCTACAAATAATATAAGATTTGTTATGTATGATAGAATCTATATTTAGATATAATTTATATGTGGTGACTGCTGGTAAGTAAATACAACAAGTTGTCGTGACCCCAGGATATATGGTACTTAGATCAAATCAAATCAAGTTTATTTTGCAAAGACATTGTAAAATGTATAGCAATCGTCATATTAAAAAATTCAAATTAATACATTCATACCACATCGAAACATCATTCAAACATACGTGTTCTAATTGAGATACATAAGTGTGTTGGTATTATTGCAAAAAATAAACGTCCCGAATGATTTAATTTTTATTTGAAGAAGCAACATTAAAATATTAAATATAATACAATATATGTATGCTATTGTTTAATGCATACAAAGCCATATACAAGTGAAAATTTAATGCTTCACATCGCTAACTAGGGCAGGGCACATTTCTTCCAGTCACTGGAGTTTCACAGTTTGTACATTAGTTGACCATGAAATGTAAAACAGATTTACACTTCAGTTACGAACATGGCGTGGTTTGAAACTGTCAGAAACATCTTTTCCGTATTTTATCATTTCTAAAAATAATAAATCCAGAAATGAACTTGTATAAAACAGATTAGTGACTTAACTAATTGAAGTAGTAAATGTCAATTTAAAAATAAAATTAACAAAGATACTATCAACTTAATATCCCAAATTAGGTTTAGTTTAATATCAATAATTCACTCCATGCTTATAAATTGCTGTTACAAAACAGTCCTATAAGATAATCGAGTATAAACTTTCACTTAGTTTATTGGAATGAACAATACAAGACCATAGCTTTTATAAACAATAAACTGCTCATATAGGAATTGAAAACTGAAGTTAGACTGCATCTAAGTAGGAAGATAAGTATGAATAGTTAGATCATAACTAAAACTACAATACAAATTATGAATACATAATAAATAAGCTACTTTACTCCATCAAAAATATTTAGAGTCAGGTAAATCAAGAAAAAACAGTAATAAAAACAGCTTGTAACAGAAACTAAATATGACAATATAAATATGTTATACTGGACTTTTTTATGAAAATCTTTGAATCTTTGTATTATATTGCTCTCAAAGAAACTCATTTAGCAAAATACGCGACGAAATGAAATATCGATACTGGTAGCAAAGTAGTAATGCAGAGTTGTTTAATTACATGGTATCAAAGAGAGATTACAATTAGCATCAAAGCAGATTGTGTTGTGTAATAATCCGACTTGACGAGATGAGTATCACGCCATTGTCTGGACTGAATGTAGTCTCGTGAGGTAGAATATGTTTAACATATAATTTAATTTCCCTGTATATAGAGTGAAATACATTAACAGATCTATTTATAAACACTGAATTTCTTATTTTGGATGTATACTACATGAACTTTTGTATGTAACCATATTATACCAATTAGTATATTAATTTTTGAGTATTTATTTGTAATGACAATTGAGAAAGGGGGCGAATGGGAGTGACGATGCGTGCTGTAAGAACGTCTTTCCTGCTTGATCTAAGAAATTATAGAAGTAAGCCCTCCTAGCCTCTCCAGCACCAAAACTTAACCTAACCTACAACAGGTGCCCCTGTTAAGCTGAGCAACCAAGTGGGAGGTTGGGCACTCAATCCCAGCGGGAAACCTTTTTAGTGAGCAGATTTGTGCTGGGGCAGCTATGACAAGTCTAGCAAGCCAGTAGTGAATAAAATATTGCTTTCAACCATAAGAGAAGCCTCGGAAACAAAAAAAATCTACTTTTTATGAAATCACTGGACATCAGACTGCAAATGTTGACGATCATAAACTAGATGCACTGCAGTCTCATGAAAAAAAACAAACATAATCCAAAAAAAAAAAAAAAGTCCTGTTTGGAACATCGAAACCCTCACAGCGAAAATCGAAGAGTTCTGTGATCCCATATAATGGAATTTAGGAATTTTAGGATTAGCAAAACAAAGTGGAAAAGAAATTGTACCAAAACGCTAAGAAATAGCTTTAAAATTTTATGGAGTGGAAATTACAATGATCCTAAGAATGGAGTCGGGTTTATACTGATCAGAAATGTGCAATCAGTTCTGAAGTAGAATTTATAACTGAACGTATAATCGAACTGAAAACCCCCATAGATAAGAAGAAGACCTTTATCATCGATAAGTATACCAGCATACAGAGTTTGAATGCTGTTTTACTTCAATGACACTTAAATGAACACTGCATAGTGGCGCAGAGCTGTAACCCAGCTACTTAGGGACAAATTGTTGAGGTGATTGTAGGCGATAAGTTCTGTGCTCAGTCCTCTTAATACCAATATGACATACGATCACTGGTAGCCATCATCTTTAATACCACTAGAGAAGCCTGGGGTGTTCATGTTGGGTGGTAGTCAAAGTTCAGGTTTTGTGTATAAAAGAGAAACGAGTATCAGGCTTATCAGTTAGCAAAAGAATTTACTAATACTATTGCTTCAGATTTCACATAAAGTTATAAGTCCCTTAGTTTAACTGATATAGATTTATTACTAAACTGATATTACTGAGGAACAGTCGACCTGTCTTACTAACATAACCGAAACTCGATCGTGTACACTCATCATTCGCCCCTCATATTCATTCATATCTGTACGATTGTCGTCTTAAAAATTGTTAGAATATTAATAACAATGATATACTGCATTAAAACATAATATTACTTGATAACAACTATTCTTTTAATATTATAATGAATAGAATACACGTTGAACAAATAATTCATCTCAATTTATAACATAAACAATCCATTCCAGATGATGAAAACCCTTTTAAGTTTGTTGAATGAAATCACTCTGATATGATGCAAACAAATCACATTTTTGGTGAGATAAGAAAACATCACCTCTGAAATAACAATTGACAAGGATTTGTAGTCAGAGGGTGACAATGAAATGTTGTAGCACTTTATTTTTTAATCCGATAGTATTTTATTAATGGAGCTTTTAATGAAACTGATTATGTATGTATGTTTTTATTTCAGACTATAAATAATAAATGTTGATTCAACATTTGATTCATTAATAATTTATTCCATCCACATTATAACATGTATTGTGATTAATCTAAAGAATAAAATAAAAACCCAATGCCCTCTTTAACAAAATGAGCAGAGGTAATGGCACACCCAACCACCTATACATGTAAAGTGGTAACTATAAATCGATATATCGGAAATATCTATAAATATGTTTCGATTTATCGATATATTAGTATCGAAAGATCAACATATCGATATTTTTTTCCAATGTATCATATCACAGTATAATGACGTTGTTATCTGTCCTCAAAATCATCGATCCGAAAAAACATTTTTAAATTGCCTTTTGTGCTTACTAAACATACATTTAAATAATAAAGTAACTTCATTTAGTTTTTTCACGTGAGGTTAAATCACTAAAATGTAGTTTATTGTATACCAGGGGGTGGAACAGGTAAATGAAGTTGTATGTGAATTGACAACGCTGACTCTAACATGCATAATTTAAATGCCTTTTTGAATTTATTTGTTTATTTTTTAGTGTTTTTAGGAAGCCTAAAGGCATTTTAAAATGTGAAAAACAAAAATAACAATGCTAGTAAATTATTATTTTATAATTAAAGTAATAAATAAAGGTATATTCTTATTTTAATATTTTTCATTCAATGTCCCAGACCACAGCTTGTTTCGTGTAGATAAATGTATTTAATTGTTACATGCAGTAGGCAATTATAATTAGTAACAAGTAAAACATGATTGTATTTTTGGTTATGACAAGAGTTAGTGCATAATTCTAAACATATAAAACAACTATCTCTATTTCTCAACAAAAGTCCAAGACAGAGATAAAACAGTCAGTAGCATCATTTGCATATTTATTATTATGTTACTGAATAGCCTCTCAGCATAAAAATACCACAGTATAATGAATAATAAAGAAATTTATCTGTTAACCTCACTAGATTTATATGTAACTCAAGTGAGGCGTTCAGCGCCTGCAATGTGCATGATACTTTGTGTAGTTAAGTCTTTCATCTTAGGTTGGAATGGGGGAAGGCCGCGGCCTTGATTGGAATGCGGAAAGCTCGTCATTAGGTCAATACATATAGATTTAAATGGTTATCGTCACTAGGTTATCAGTCGTTTAAATGGCTTAAAGGTATTTAAATGCCCGCGCTTCTTTCACTCCCAGCTTTAAATATTGTACTGTAAACGCCTTAAATGGTGTTACATGGGGACTTTACTGCTACTCAAAATTACCACTGTTAGTGATGGCAACGATATATCATATATCGATAATTATGTTTCGATTTATCGAATTATTGACGTTATTCTCTTTCCTAAAAACCATCACGAATCGATAAAACACAGTTCAATTAACTCTCATGCGTCAAAAACATGCATTGAAATAATAAAGTAACTTTATTTAGTATTTTTACGTGAGGTCAACGCACAACAGTGTAGTTTAGTGAATTAATTTGGTTAACATTTAGTGTTTTTAAGATGCCTAGTGGCATATTTAAACGTGAAAAACAAAAATAACAATCTTATTACATAATGCTTTTATAATTAACAGAATAATTAAAGGGATTTATTCTTGTTTAGTTTTTTTTCATTCCACCCCACAGACCCAAACTTGTTTCGTGTAAATAATGTATTACATTTTTATATTCAGTAGGCTATTGTAAACAGTGACAGCAAAACATAAGTGTATTTTTGGTCATGACATAAGAGTGAATAATTTTAAACATATACTGTACATCATTTACAATTCGATACATCGGTTAGCCAATATACTGATATTTTTCTTTCGATATTATTTTTAGGTCCATATTAGGTTTTCGATATATTGATAATTCGATATATCGATATTTTGAAAATATTTGCCATCCCTAGTGGTAATTACCCTCTCACCAATGCAAATATGTCCAGTGGTATTTGTATTGTATGTGCATGGGTGGGTGGGTAGGTGTATACCAATACCACTGTGCGTGTATGGTAGGATAGTGGGTCAATACCGTTGTACTCGTATGATTGGATACAATGGTACGTGCCAGTAACCTTGAATTTCGATATTTTTCCTATCAACTACCAACCCTCCTTTACGCGGTAGGTCACGTGAGTGAAGGTGTCTATGAAACGCGGATCCCTAGAATGAATTAGGCTGGCGGCCATCGCAAACACAGCGATGTTTTAATGTTAATTGTTTCTTATATAACAGTATTTACTTTAAGATATCTAGTTCAGGTTTTTGATGATCTGTTATGCTAAATGTTAGACCAAATCATTGAAGAATAGAGAAAAGCCATAATTTTGAATTGGAAAATATTTTTAAAGATCCGAATGTAGTGGGTGTACTTAAAGGTTATAAAAGTGCTGAACATTTAAACTTTAAATGAGTTAAATAGTCATTTTAACTTACTAAAATCAGATATTACTTTAAAACTTACTAAAGCAAAGTCCGTTGTCAGTTCCTAAATGAAACATGTTATATAGTATAGCAAATGTAATTAAATAATTTAATAAACTTAATTTAATAAAACCTCAAAGACCTTAGCCTTAGATTACTGTACCACTTGATTACCCTTACTTAACTTCGAACAATGATTTTAAAAACATTCTCAACAATCAAGATAAAATCATTATTTGTGACATAAATTGAAATAATTATGATCTAAACAGGACCTATGTTGAAAGTTTTAATAAAACACATATATGTTGTGTGTATTTAGAGGAACTCATAATAACTTATTTTCCAAATTTTCCGAGAGTGATGTCTTACCTGCTGATATTATCGTATTATTATCCTTTTCTGAATTATGCTGTTACACTCTGGGGCCACAAGTCGGTCAGAACTATTATTTTTTTTTTCAAATTACAAAAGCGAGCATTAATAACTGTTTAAAAAAAACACCGTAGATTTTCCTATAAGACACTTTTCTTAAATATCAAGAGTTAAAATTTTCCTCAATCTACATCCTCAATCCCTACACGTTTACTGTACTAAACTTCATCCCTATCGTTAAAACAATGCTCGTTACAATTTTAGAAATCATTATATTGAAATTCCACGGCATAGAACTTAAGTTTTTAAGAAACATACTGATTACAATGCTGTAAAGTTGTTTAATGCTCTACCTGCCTCAGTTATGGAGAATGTTGATGATGTTGGCTTTGGGAAGGCGGTGAAAGGTCTTCTGTTAAGTAAATGTTATTATAAGGTTAATAATTTCTTAACAGATCAAATAGATACTATTCTGTTGTATTTTATAAGAATGTTTTGTTTTTATTAATGATGCTACTACACAGTAGTTGTATTGTCAATACAAAAGTATTTGATTCGAATTCATAAAAAAGAAATCTTTTTTCCTAATAGTGACAGATATCAGCACCATAGACTCATATAGTAAATTTTACATAAAACCACCAGTCCTTTTGTATTTGAACGAACGAACGATCAAAGAATTTAAAATGTGGCATGCTCAAAGTCCATGTTTACGAGGTCAAATAAAACTCCTTCTGAATATGTTTTATGACACTTAATAGTGGTCATAGTGACACTGTTTTTGTCATAAATGAAAATTAATACAAACATGTTGCTACAATATATCTACAATTATTTATGTATCCTCAATAAACACGAAACTATTTTGCTAATACCATTTAATAAACCACCAATCATTTTTACAAATATAAACAGTTAATTAAATGAATTGCTATAATAATTTATTAGGTAAATAGTCCCAGTAAAATATTTTTAAATTTAAAAAATATAAACTGTATATAACGATATCAGTAGTAACACATACTATTTTATTTACTTTTAAAGTGGTAATTAATAAATAAATAAGAAAATGTTACTCTTTTAAAACGAGGTAAAATATTTATTTCAGATAAGAACTCTACAGTGTTTCTAACTATACTTTGGTCTGAATGAATAATTTACATTTATGCTAATTTCCCGGCCATTATTTGACAATGAACGCTCTTTTGCATTGCTAACTCGGACCACATTTAACTAGATCTACTATTCAGGTTGTAGTTCGTTTATAAATTAAAGTATGAACTAAAGTGAAGTAGAACAACTAATAACACTCACATGTAAAAACATAATATTATAAAATAGTTAGACAACATTTAGAATATAAGTATGCTATAACAGGGTGAAAAACAAACTGAACCACATTAACAATTCAAATTTGTTACTAATCTGTCTGTCTATGACTCTGTCTGCCCCCCCTCTCTCTCTCTCTCTCTCTCTCTCCTCCCCACTCTTTTGGAACAATTTAAATTCTCCTAGATTATTCCGGTTAGCCGAATATCTGACAATGTTCATACTAAATCAGAATTATTCCAGTTATATATACAAATAAACAGATATATGTACATATGTATTTACTATATATATATATATATATATATATATATATATATATATATATATATATATATATATATATATATATAAACAAGTCGAGTAAAACTCTAAAACACTGTTATCACACAATACGTGTACCACTGGACACAGCAAAATTATTGTGATGAAAAATAGTTAGAGTGATGTTATCTACAATAAGGCCGAACTTATGTCTCTTTACACAAAATTAAACACTATTAACATTTTATTTTTTCTATAACAAGATATTTTGAACATGTTACGCTACTATAAGGTTCAATAATACTTAATAAAGTTTCTGTACCTCACTATAATATTATTGCACACTGAATTCACAAAATCCTCAGCATTTGCAGAATTACAAATTCTTTAATTCATTTTAAAATTTATTACGAAGTGTTTTCTTTTGAAAATGTGCCTAAAAGTATTTGAAAGATTAAAAAATAGTTGGCCTTAAAAAAATTTAAACAAAAATTAAGTTTAAATAAAATTATACAAAATCAGATAAATGTTTATATTCTCAACAGAAATCATAGTTTAAAAGTGCGGAAAACACTTCCACATCAAGTAAAAAATCACTTCTATAAAATTATATTGGTCCTTTTCGTTTATTACGATATATTTCATATAGTTTATCAGAACTGTTGTTGTAGTTTTTTATAGCTTTAGTTTCCTCTATTTAAGCATTTATAAATAAAAAATAAAACAATATTCACGCCACCTTTCAATACTTAAAAATATTCTAAGCCTAAACCCTAACAAAAAAAATATTGAATCGGATTCTACTAAAACATTCAATAATTTAACATTAACAATCTTTAGTGTTACTTTCTATTTGCTCTTCTTTCTTAACTGAAGGAAGTGGCTTAAATGATAAGAAGGGTTAAGCAGGCTTGAAGCAACACAATTTACCTTATTAATATTTACAGTTAGAGGAATTAATTAAAAGTCATAAAGTTGGAAGAGTTTTGTTATTGTAATAACTAAGCAACAATCAATCACGATTTTTTTAAATAGAATGTTGATCAAATAAATAGAATGTCGATAATAATAAAGCAGTACCTTTTATTATGGTCACCAGTCCACAACTGCTGATGGTGTTTCTTCCACATTTACTGAAATGGTTATTGTGTGTATTGTTTTAGTAGTATAATTAACTTTCTAACTATATATTATATTATTTGTTTACTATACAATTTTAATTATATGGAACCCTATATTTAATATATAAAGAATTGTTGTGGCTGTTTGGGTGCGAGAGGCTCAGAATGATGAGATAAATACTAGAGCTAACTTTCTTGTATAAAATGGTCCGAATAGGGTGGACCAACTTATACTGGTATAAGGTGGACGACGCGTCTAGTCTGGGGTCTCTTTCTTTTAGAGTTATAAATATATTTTTAGTTATCCATATTGTCTAACCTTATCACATGCCTCCTCGTCATTGTTGCGGATGATAATAATATTGGCATTTCCAATTACAGTTTAGCAGTTTTTAAGTAGTAATGTGTTCCATTTTTATTATAACTTATTTATTTTTTCCTAACTTGTTGGTTTCAAGGTATTTCTTGTCGACTTTAGTTTTAAATAAATATTCGTTGTATAATATTTCCATTCTACCATTATTGTTTATTTTGGCAAAAGATGCATGTTTTAGATAGTTTATAGTTAATTTACTTTTATAGTTCACATGATTCTTGTATGACTATAATGGTACGTTTATGGACGATAGTGTTATAGAAGTATGTTCGTTAGCGTTGAATATTGTAAAATGTTTATAGTTTTTATTATCATCACATTATTGTTCATTAAATAGTTAATTAAATAATTTTTCTCAACTTTGTCAGAACTATTACAAAATTACTTTGTTTTTATTCGAATCATGCACCCATTCAAATTCGTTAGAAAAATCTGCCAATTAAAAAGTAATTGCATACACAAAATATATTACTTTTTATAGTACATTAAATATTAAAATATTTTAAACTGTCCTAATATACATAGCAAGTAAGAACATAATTAAGATAATTTATCTGTTAATGTAACTTAATTAAAGTCACTTTTTTATTCAAATTAGTTTATTTGACCCTTTTAAATATTTTGATTTTCCATATTGATTCAACAAATTTAAAACTTAAATAGAAATAATGTATCTCGACTTTATTATGTATCATGATTTGTAAATGTAATGTTATTATAATAATTCTGTTTTAAACTACATATAACTATGGATGGGAATATAAAAAATTATCTCTATCATCAAACTTTAAGAAATACATATAATATGTAGAAAAATATATTTCATTTCAACATTTTTAGCTCCAAAAAATTATCACTTAAAACTTTTTCCAGTTATTTCTCAACATTTTGAATAGATACTTTGTGTTTAGTTACAAGCTAAATAACGTATTTTAAGAGGATTTAAAACAAATTATATGGTTATGACTGTAATCGAGTATTTCAATATGGATCAAAACATTAAAATAAATACTAAACAAAATTTAAGTAAAAATGAATTTCAAACATATTATATTTTTGTTACTACATTAAATTTATATGTTTCACACAACATTTCTTCATTTAGAGTATCTTCGAAATATAATAATTTATTTTTATTTTGACGAATTATATTTTGTGCATGTTTGTAACATTACTTATTTAAATCAACTGAAAAAAAATCACACCAAACATTTTTTCACCAAACTGTTGATTTATGATTATAAAAAAGTTACATTTTAAATTTTGTAAGGTACCTTCTTTATACCAACGAGATTAGTAGTATTTCTTAATATACTTTAAAATATTTTTTCTAAATGCAAATATTAATTCACAAGAAAGTACTAATGAATAATCGAACAGAATATTTAACTGAGATGAAATATAAACTTTTTGAAGATTTTGACAGAGAAATATTTTCAAGGAATATAGTATACATAAACTTGTTATGTCGTAAGCTAATACACATAAGAGTATATTTTACATTGATTTAATTTGGTTTTTTAAATATTATCAACCCAAGAATGCCTTAATATAAACAACTACAAACATCCAGATTATTTAAGGGAGATCTTAAGAGAGTCACATATGTAAAGTTTTTGCATAGTAAAAATGGATTTTGATATGAAAATGGATTTCTGTTGCTGTAAGTAACGCTTTTGTAAATAAACCAAACAATGATCTCCAAGTATTTTAATTTATTTGTTTTAAAATAAATAATTTATTATTTGAGATTAAGACCTTAACTGTAATAAAGTATATATTTTAAGTGACTTGAATTGTAACACTGTTTCAAATAATATCAGTAGAGAATTGTCTATGAAATGTATAATATCAACAGAGTGGTCATTTACAATATTCATAAATGTTTTGCTTATATTGTAATGAGTTTATATTTTGTGACGCTCACTTGAATTTTATTTATACAACCCCAGAAACTACAGTTATATGCTAATATTATTATGATGCTTCTTTGTATGTCTCACTTTATTGAACATAATTTTTCAAATAATAAGGTTAACGTACCTTTTGTCGTCTTCAGATACAAAATCCTATTTATTGGATAACCGGTTTCAGAGCAAAAACTACATGTTCACATCCATTATACGTTGTCAAAACATTATACAAAAATTAAATATTTAATTTTTGTATAATGTTTTTAATGTGACTTTTGACAACGTACAATGGATGTGAACATGGAGTTTTTACTCTGAAACCGGTTATCTAATAAATAGTATTTTGTAGCTGAAGACGACAAAAGGTACGTTAACCTTATTATTTGTTATATATATCAGCTCAGGAGGCTTTAAGAATGAATAAGATAATTGTTCGATGCTTCGTATTACTGATGTATGCTAAAACGTAATTAGTTGAGGGACATTTTTACCCACAGTTCCTCAATTTTGGGCACATCTATTAAACATTTTTTCATTGTAAAATACGTTTGGATACAAAACGTCCATATAGCTTTATAAAGGTACAACAAATAATCTTACATTGTTTTATGTAGTGTTAAACTCGTCATTAAGGTGTGGTTACATTACAATTGATACGTAAAATACCTTTTATTATTCTCATGTCACGTTTTTATCAGTCTCAGTGGTGAAACATTCGGTATTTCTGCCTCAGACAGTATTTTTGGAGATTGCTACTACCAACTAACACTTATATTCCTTAACAAATTGATGCACGTACAGTATACTCACCCCTGTGTACTTCTTATATTTACAAAATTTAAAAGAACACGTCAAAACAGGACTGCTATTGGTTAAGCAGAGTTCAGGAGAAAGAGATGACCATAAATAAACATTTTTAATTCATTAAAAAATAATCATCTAAATGATATTTACCAAATTATATTATTTTCGTATTCATATTAGAGGTTGAAATAATTTGTTTTAAAATGTTTAATTTAAAATAAAATGATTTTATTATTTGGTTATTGCAATAATGATTTACAATAATTACTTAAATGACATATAGTTCGCTTATAATATACTCTATTTAATTTTTATCCTCAATACTACATTTTAAATGAACCAAAAAATATGAAAAACCTTCCTCATGGAAAACTTGTTCTAGAATGAATGTTGTAAAACGTTCTCCACCAAGTAAAACTTTTACTTCCTCCAAAACTCAAAGTGTTTAGTAAATTTTATATCAGAAATGATCATTTTCCAAGTTATGAGAAATAATTTAACCTTAATGACTCACTTAGCTGGTGTAGAAAACCAGGGCCTGGAATAACTATTGACACTGATGAAAGTACAACACAAATGTATTTTCACAGTATATCATCTTAACAATCCCTTCCAAAATATTACAATTATCTTATCCTAATTTACACTATACACCTCCTATGGTTTACCCTTCTCACCCAATAAAAGACAATACAAATTATTCGTTTTAAAAATCTTCAATCAAATTACCTTTAACATTGGTTTCAATATACAGTCCGGTAAATCAATAAATTCAAGAAATATTATTACAAAAAGCGACAACAAACTCCTATACTATTTAATCACAATCCTCTAAATAATGATATGAACGTCACATTAAGAATCAAACTAAACAAGAATTACATATGCAAACGTCTATACTAACAAGCGAAAATTATATATTCAATAACAAGTTATACTCAATAAATAATCAATCAATTATTTCCAATCAAAATTAACAATCAAACAATAATATATCAACCTTACCAACTATGACGACCTAATCAATTTACCGTACGATTTAAGTTATATTATTTTACAAATATTTTTCAAGAAATAAGTTAAATATATTCCTATTGTTGCTATACTTTATTCTTCCCAAGAATTTCCAACGTTTATGCTATATGTATTCAACGTAATATTTATTTATTTACTATATGTCTATATCAAATCAGAACAACCACATATACGGACAATGATCAATTTCATTGATTGACATATTTATAATAGTTTTACAATTAAAATTAGCAATCTCAACACATTAAACTTATACCAGACTCAATTCCCTCAATCAGTGAATTATATTTTATTATTAAATTACGATTATTATTACCTTCTTATATGAGTAAAGTACAGCCCGTTGGCTTACGCTTTGGTGTAGGTAAAACGTATTGAATGCCCTTACAAAATTTCCTTTCTTCTACAAATTGTATGTTTTCGTTTCCCTTACCCTTGGATTCTATGTCTCCTGCAGGTATGAGGTGTCCACGGGCAGTAGTGGATTCGGCGTCCACTTGTCCCTCAGGTTCAGGTGGGCTGGTTGGGTTGGAGTTGCTTGCAGTCCCTTGGGGGTGGCTTCTCTGGCCCTCAGGATAGGCTGCAAGTCCAGTCGTCCCTCAGTGAAGTCCAGGTTGGCCGCTCGTGAAGTCCTCCGGGGGTCGATATCGCAAGGGGTTGGACCGTGGCTCCCAGTCCTCCTCCTAGCTCATCCTGAGTATGCTCTGCAGGGCATCAGCTACTGATAACTGGTGCTACCTGGTAGACAAGCGTAGAAGGAGAGTCAACTGCCGAGACTAATCAAATCACACAATAGTTTCGGGTCCGGACGTACTGACGGAAAACTGGTCTTCTGATAGTTGTAAAAGATCAAGTACTTCTAAACTCAACAACATGTGGAGGGTTGGTGGCTCGAGAGCAACAAACTAGTCACTGGAGAATATTGTTAACAAGCATTCTTAAGTTTAGGTACAGTTTTTGATGTATTTCGGTTAGTGCTGGATAAATATGAGAAAGGTAATTGTTAAATGTTTTCAATAATGAAATGTAGTGGATATAGTCAAATTGACTTAGACTTATAAATTAAGCAGACTACGAGTTAAACTACTTGGGGCCAAGTGTTGTGGTATTGTAGGTGATAGGTTTTAGAATCAGTTCCTTCACACCGTCCAATGCTACGTGGTTCGGATTCCAAGGAAAGCTGTAGGTCCCTTTGTTACCCCTAGAGGTTGGACTATTAAAAAATGGCTATTTCTACGGAACATTCGATCATAATTTGTAACAATGATTGACCCATTCATGGACACCCATTACAATCATGGGCTCCACATGTTTGCCCATTTATCTACTAGCGGTAAATATAACAATTATGAATAGTAATAATAAATGACTTACATCCTTACCTAGATTAAAACTAAGGCTAGCACACTAAATATAATCTGCTAAAATGTTTCTCAAGTTATAAATACTTGTAATGTTAGTATTTAATCGAGTGATGACCGAGTTGGTGTTTTACTTAACATTGTCACTGAAAGGATCGAGTGACAATTTAGTTTTTCAAGAACAACTGCGATTGTAAATGTAACAAAAATAAAACAATAAAAATGAATTTAAGTTCAACTATACTATATTAGTTTTCATATACTCCCATAACCACTGGCGATGCAGTGCAATAACACTGCATTATTGCATAGTTCACTAGATAAAGAATTACACAATGGAAAAATAATATTCTTTTCTAAATGATGCATTGTTATTACACTTTATCTCCCTGGCTTGGAAAAGGCGTAAAACCTAACTAGATGACTTACATAAAAACCTGGTGAGGTTTATAATGCAATTCACAGTTAATGACACCCACTACGTACCAATGTTTTAGTAATTCGGTCAAAAACACGTTTAAGTCTACTTCGTAAAATTTTCAGATAACTCACAAATATTATTTTGTAGTGTTCGATCGTTTTTTTTTTTTTTTGCGCAAATTTCCAACGTTTATAGCATTTAGAAATCCAAAATAAATATCAGAAAAATCACACGTATCAACAGGTATCAATACTTGTACTTACCCTAAATGTGTTGTTATTACATACGTTCATCCTTTAATGATAATGTTTTGTTTTTAGTTGTTTGAATTTTATTATTTCAATAAGATTTTTTAGAAGGCAAGATTATCTGATAAATCCAATTTTGGTTTATAAGTAGGTGGTTGTTAAAGGTTACTTTACATGTTTTTACTTACTCTTAGATATATAGTTTTGATTGTAAGGTAAGTTAAGATAATACTTAACAATGATCTTTAACAATTAAATTAAAAACTTTTAATTGATTGATGATGAGAGTTTTAAACCTGTTGAAACTCTATGGTTTTTTTATTTATTATTTTTTAAACAATAAGAATGACCATAACAATAATTTTTAGAAATCCAAACAAACATATCGTAGTACATAATAGGACCAATTGTACGACGCATAAAAAAAAGAAAAGGTAGAGGATATGGCTAGTTTAGTGTAAGATTTAATCCATAGGCAGTAAGAGAATAGGGCGATTGTTAAAAGTTGTATACATGTTGAAAAGTGGCTGAATATTTTATTGACATCTCTGAATATTACATAAATGTTTAGTTTATTATTTATTAGTAATTTTATCGAGTGTAGTGATTTGTGTTAACCTAGATTAACAAGAGTCTAGATTCTTGTTCTTTTAGCAGCTTTCATATCGAGCCCAATCTAGATTATTCAGCCCATCATCCCTGCAGACTGGTGTAGGTGCTAAAAGTTAGTAGATTTTGCAGTAGGTTTACTCTTAAAATAAATTACACAAACCAACTTTTCTGTTTACCTTAATGCAACGTAACCTAACCAAACTGAGATTAAGACCAATTAGTGAAAATTTTTCAAGTTGGTCCAGTCCGTTATAATCACACAAAAAAATAATGAAAGCTTTTATTTTTCTTAAACTCTATTTAAATGTATTAGATATTCACAGTGATTACTGAGAAATAAATTAATAGATCCCAAAACTAATTGTACTCGTATATATTCTATCATCTGGAGGCCTAATAACTTAATAAGAATAAGAAAATGCGTGGAATCTACACAATATTAGATGGCTGTAAAGATCAAAACATAACTTTGGCTAAACAAATGCCTCCTAGGTCATCAATCTGTGTCCAGTGACAACGTCTGACTGCCTCTCAGCTAGACAAATCACTTCTCCGACTGGCACCGCCCTGTCCACCTTCAACTACCCCTACATCAAATATATGGATATTAAGAAGAAAAAATCACTGTGGCTAACAAAATGCCACTGAGGTTGTCAGTCTGTGTTCAGTGACAATGACCATCTACCTCTCAGCCTGACAAATTACTTCTCCGACTTGCACCACTCTGTCCACCTATACAACTACCCCGGTGTCAAATATACGTATTGCTATAAAGATGAAAACAACACTTTGGCTATTCAAATGCCTCCTAGGCGATCCATCTATATCCAGTGATAATGTATCTACGCCTCTCAGCTAGACAAATCACTTTTCTGACTGGCACCACCCTGACCACCAGCAACTACCGCGGTGTCAAATAGATGGATATAAAGACGAAAACATCACTGTGGCTAACCAATTACCACTGAAGTAAAATATTCACGTTGAATTCCCAACTAAACAACTCAATAGGTAGAATAAAAGGTCACTATAAATGTTATAATCAATAGTGAATATTAACACGGTCACAACATTTTATGAACTCATTTTAAATCAATGTCTAACTAGGCTGCTCCGTAATTATCAAGTATAGGTGCTTTATAATGTTTCACATGTTCATAATTCATATTAAAAAAACTAACTAAATATTTTCTTTAAAAATCCCTTTTATTATTTGGTGTATTTTTATTCTAGTATTATATTATTTTCGAGTCAGTTGTAAGAACAATTATCGTATTTATGTGTTAAGCTTCTCATCTCATATTACTTAATCGGAAATATGTTGATGTATTAATTAGAAGTAACTTTTTGTTTAATGGTATGAACAAATATACTGACCGTAGTATTTATGGACATATGTCCCAGCTTAAAAACTATAAAGAAGCAATTTGCAGATAATTTGATCATTGTTCATGTCAATTAAAAATATATATGACCACATACTGGTAATGTATGGTGAAAATACACTTCTAGCCTTAGAAAGATTTTATAATTACTAGTGCAGAAACTTCACAGAAGTAGTTTCAAAGTGAATATATGCATATTAGTTAATATTTTTTATACCATTAAAGAAATGTAATTAAATTTTAAATCTTCACTTAAGAAATTTTAAGTTTTTATTTTTTTATTTTTTTATAGATTTGCATAATTATATTGGATTGTAATATATGTTGTATTTCTAGTTTTTTTTTTATTTTAAATTTATTTCGGTTTTCCACCTTCTGTCAACCTAAAGATAAAGGATAATTTGCTATCTAATACATAGTAATTTTTTCCACCACATGAAAAATCGGTCAAAACAAGACTAGTACTAAACCCTGGAGGAAAGCCATATGGCCCCTTTGATATAAAATAACGAATGGTTATCAACCACACAAATCCGTTATTTCGAAACATCTGAGATTCTCTCAAATGACCCCACCCACCTACGTGATGTGGTATGGACCACTCATACTCGTACGGTTTTAATTCTCCATTCCCTCACCCAAACATATATGCCCACGGTAGTATGGCTCTCTCACACGTACAGAAGTAAAGGCCTATCTACCCACTTATACATGCGCGGTGGTATGGCCCACCTATCACCCATACACGTACGGTGGAAAGGGCCTACATGCCCACTAAAGCTATTTTATAATTCCTTTGTAAATTATAAAATGTATCTTGCCCATAGTAATTATTCTGATTACAGAAATTTTTTTAACAAATCACTTAAATCCTCAACATTTCCTACTAGGTGAAAATCTACCATCGTGCGACTCCTTCCAAAATTATTGACACCTAAGGGCACCTCTGTATTTCGACCCATCAGCATTTTACTGCCCTATCAAAATAATTTGAGAGAGTACTCTATCTACAGAATTCTTCTTTTCTTGAGTCTAATAGACAGCTGTCTAACTTCCAGTCTGGATTTCGTTACAATCACAGTAGGCCCTACTACCAGTTCTCTTTTTAAAAATGAATGATGATATTCGTTATGCGATGGTGAAAAAATAGCCATACAGTTTAAAAATCAAATGTAACAGTTTTAAATGACAATAATAATTAACTGTCTCATTAAATTTAAGTCGCAAATTAAAAAAATATGTCCAAACCTCATATTTTACTTTTGTTTAGTTACTTAAATAAGCAATATTTTTTTTAAATAACTGCGATTGCAGAATTATGTTAAATATTTCAGTTATCAAAATAATATCTCTTAAAATATATCTCATATAATAAGTAATTAACTAAATGTGTGTTATATATAGCACTCCAAATTTCTGTAAAGTATAATATTTAGTATCATTGTTCCATAGTAATGCTATTTTATATTTATAGATATCGTTATCGAAACATCTGAATTTTACAACTATTGATAGGATGATCCCTACCCACCTAGGATAACTGGTTTGGCCTTATTGATTACGTAACTGGTTTGCAATTGCTATACCAGATTTGCCTGCTTAGACCACCAAACTATATGTCAAACTATTACTAGTTATAAAGTTTATGGTTCAATATTAACATCTCGTATCTAGAAAAAGCTAAACTATTTACCCACTTATACATGCTGGTGGTTACATGCCCCAAACGGAAATGGACCTTACAATTGCCCAGCTAAGTATTTTTATTCTTTGTAAATTTTAATGTATTTGCAGATTTTTTTACACGAAATTTTTAACAAATCCTTAACCCAACACATGGGAAAGATTATCTTTGCATGCCGTTCTCAAAGATATCATTCTCCTTTATTCGCACTCAGCATCTTACTGCCTGATCATGAATTGAGAGAGTATCTATCTACAACTCTGGTAATGCAGCTTCTAACTTCAGTCGTGTATGGTAATTTTAGCAGTGTTAGAATATAGGGAGTCTAAAGACGCTAACTACTAGATATTGTAGGCTAATATAATATTTATAACCAAAAGCACAAGTATATATATACAAGTATGGCAAGTTTAGTAGTGTTAGAATATAGGGAGTCTAAAGACGCTAACTATTGGAAATTGTAATATAAGATTTGTAACTACAAACACCAGTATATTTATAAATGTATGGCAAGTTTAGTAGTGTTAGAATATAGGGAGTCTAAAGACGCTAACTATAGGATATTGTAATATAAGATTTGTAACTACAAGCACCAGTATATCTATAAATTTATGGTAAGTTTAGCAGTGTTAGAATATAGGGAGTCTAAAGACGCTAACTACTAGATATTGTAATATAATATTCATAACCACAAACACAAGTATATATATAAATGTATGGCAAGTTTAGCAGTGTTAGAATATAGGGAGTCTAAAGACGCTAACTACTAGATATTGTAATATAATATTCATAACCACAAACACAAGTATATATATAAATGTATGGCAAGTTTAGTAGTGTTAGAATATAGGGAGTCTAAAGACGCTAACTATAGGATATTGTAATATAAGATTTGTAACTACAAACACCAGTATATCTATAAATTTATGGTAAGTTTAGCAGTGTTAGAATATAGGGAGTTTAAACACGCTAACGATTGGATATTGTAATATAAGATTTGTAACTACAAACATCAGTTTATCTATAAATTTATAGTAAGTTTAGCAGTGTTAGAATATAGGGAGTTTAAAGACACTAACGATTGGATATTGTAATATAATATTCATAACCACAAACACCAGTACATCTATAAATGTATGGTAAGTTTAGCAGTGGTAGAATATAGGGAGTTTAAAGATGCTAACTACTGGATATTTCGCGGAAGTGGAGTGGACTCCGGACTCCGAAAGTGGAGGATGATAACGATTCATCGCTAGTGTTCAGGATGACATATCTGCCACCCTCGACCGGGATACTGTGGACGAGATTACCGATCCTAGTGATCATGGATCCCCTCGGGTTTCGGGAAACTAGCTGAGCGTGGGGGCAAATATCAACTCAGGGTTGCTCACATTAACATTAGGTCATTGAACACAGGTTTTGACGAATTGTGTTCCCTGGTGTGTGACCTTGATTTCAATGTGGTTGGTGTTACAGAGACCTAGCTACATCCTGACACGCCGTTTGACTGTTTTCAGATACCAGGATACTCTCTGCTGAGGTCTGATAGGAAGAAAACTATGGCTCATAGAGCTGGCAGTGGAGTGGCTATGTATATAAAGGAAGATATCCTAAAGAGCTTTACACCATAGATGTTGTTGATCCTGGTATCGAAAACCTCTACGTGGTGTTAAAGTTGAAAGGAATGCATATTGGTCTGTGTGTCGTGTACAGGCCCCCATACCTGAGGTATTCTTGTCTCACTGCCTTGTTTCGCTCCCTGTTTGTTAACTTAGCTGTTGGTCAAGTCTGTGCTGTGCATGGGAAACACAAACATAAATTTGTTATCGGATTTAAGCAATGATGCAAAGTATATGAGCCGACTCTTGAGAGAATTGAAAGCTGTGCAGTTGAAAAATGATCCTACGAGAGTGACAGCTAACTCGGCGACTCTGTAAGCTCCTATTGTATGCACAAGAGTTACAAAAAGGAAAGCACCGTGGAGAAATGAAGAAATAAAAAACGTAACTAATGTGAAAAATCAATTTAGAAGCATATTTCTTAAGATCCGTAACAATGGTGACTGGGAGAGCTATAGAAAAGCAAGGAATGTGTTGAACAGCCTTATTAGAAGAGTAAAGAAGTCATACTTTTCTGAAGAACTAGCCTCTAGTAAAGATCCTAAAGAATTCTGGTATTTTATAAACAAAAGCGAAAAAAATAACGACACCCTAAAAATGGATATAGGAGTGGATGAAATAAATCAATGCTTTGTTAGCATGGGTCATGGTAGTAATATTGCTACTGATGAAATTGTACTTTTTGTCGAATAAGAGAGAAAATGTTGAAGATGGTTTTAGTTTTTCCTTGATGACTGAGGATAATAAAGTCAAGAAAGTTATGAATGAAATCAAATCCAGGGCAGTGGGTAGTGATGGGATAAGCATTGAAATGATAAAAGCTGTAAGCTCTTACGCACTGAAATCAATAACTCACCTCGTGAACGAGTCCCTTAGGAAAGGAGAGTTCCCTAAAGCGTGGAAGATGAGTATAGTGCATCCACTGCCAAAATTAACAGCACCAACAAGTGTTCAGCAACTAAGACCAATTTAAATCCTATCAGCCATGTCAAAAATATTAGAAAAGTTTGTAGATATGCAAATGGGAGAGTATATGGAAAGAAAGAACATATTGCCGACATTACAATCTGGGTTTCGGAGTAATCATAGCACTTGTACAGCACTGTTGAATGTATTTGCAGATTTATATAATGCAAGAGACATGGGGATGTACAGTATTGTTGTATTGCTTGACTACTTCCAGGCTTTTGATTCGATGAATGTAGAAATTCTTTTAGCAAAACTTCGATTTTATGGGTTTGACGACATTTCCATTGACTGAATGTCAATACTATTGTACATGTATGGGCGGGAGGGTGGGTCAATACCACTGTACGTGTATAGATGGGTGGGTGGGTCAATACCACTATACGTGTTTGGGTGGGCGGGTGGGTCATTATCACCGTAAGTTTATGGGCGGGCAGGTGGTTCATTACCACCGTAAGTGTATGGGTTGGCGGGTGGGTCATTACCACCGTAAGTGTATGGGTGGGCGGGTGGGTTAATACCACTGTACGTGTATGGGAAGGTGGTGGATCAATAATACTGTACGTGTATGGGCAAGTGGGTGTGTCACTACCACTGTATGTGTATGAGAGGGTGAGTGGGTCAGTACCACTGAACGTGTATGGGAGGTTAGGTGGGTTCATATCTTGGCAAAAGGCAGCAGGTCATCAGGCACGGGGGCCAAACATCAAAACCCCCGTCAGAGTGCGCGGTGTTCCACAGGGTAGTCGTGTGGGGCCAAAGTGTTTTGTGATCTACACGGCTGACCAGCCACGTCCTGCGCTGAACGCAGTTGAGCACGATTTTGCGGACGACAAACAGTTGCATCTGTCCTTTGAGCCTGAACTGATCATGATGGCTATAGAAGCCATGAACTCAGATTTAGATAACATTTACAAAAGGTCAGTCAAAAATGGGCTTAAATTGGACATTGACAAGTGCAAGGTGCAGTACATAGCTCCTCAAGAAGTTGTTCAAACCTTTAGCGATGACGGCGTGCATATGTCACTGAACGGACAGAGTCTTGAGATTACTAGCAGTTAAGACTCTTCGTGTGGTCTTGGACAGTGATCTCAGTTTCACAGACCATGTTATGTACACAATGCATAAGGCCTTAGGCAGGCTGAGAAGCATGTATAGATTCAGATATTTGCTTCCATAGTCGGCGAAAGTAAAGCTCATACAGTCGTGTGTCCTGTCACAGTTTTATTACTATTACCCTGCATACGGCAACAGCATTCCAAAAGAGGATATGGAGTGGATACAGAAGCTGCAAAACACTGCCATCTGTTTTGTGTATGCCCTGAAGCGCTTCGACCATGTGTCCTCCTTCAGACAATATGCCAAACTTCCTCTCATGGAGGATGTATTCAGGGTGCTCACAGGCTGTATGGTGCATAAGACTCTGACGCTTGGAGACCCTGAATACATTGCTAGACGGCTCCGAAAACAGGGCGAGGTGGCTCTGCATGGCACCCGCCATGGGGAGATGCTTCACTTTCCAAGGGTGAGGCTTAAGGGGGGGTAGGATTGGTTTTTCCTACTTTGGGTCCACTCTCTATAATGACCTCCCCGCATCTGTCAAAAACACTTTAAGAATAAAATTAAAAAGTTAATGTATGATTGTTATATTTAAGCTGTTAGGTTAATTACGTCCTCTGGTTGTATATAATTTTAGTTTATAGTTTAAGAGTAGTGAAGTATTATGACCTGAGTTGTACTGAAAAGTAATTTATACTGAGTAAAGCTCCAATAAAAGGCATTTTTATTTATTTATATTGTAATATAAGATTCCTAGCCACAAACATCAGTATATCTATAAATGACAACAATCTGTAACGTAATCTGATAAACCTTCAGTGAATTAGGAAATGCTATAAGGTGGTTAATTTAATAATTAGAAATTTTACATATTCAATACGTCGTATATTTCTACAGCCTTCCTTGTTTAAAATTGGTATAAATCCCAATGATTATGTAAGCAAACGCATCAGCTATAAGTAATCCTTACATTACAGTTTATTATTTGATATTGTTGTATGGATTTTAAATATATGCTATTAAATAGCTATTATATGCACTATTGTGGCATATCTATAAGCTAAAATTTATTGTTTTCAAAACCATATTAATCCATAAATATAAATGGATATGAATTAATGATCCATAATTTACCATAAAAAAGGTGGCAAAGAAATAAGAAATGGAAAAAACATAAAGAATGCTCTAGTTGTTGAGAAAACCAATTAAAGTTGAGTGTCGGAGACGCGATTTAAGTGCTGGGATTGGTCTATGACAGGACATATTTGTACAAGACACCAACCTAATTACAAAAATATACGATGATTTCCCTGCAAGGAGCATCTTTGGTTGAAAAATCAACTTTCCAACACTTAATAGATAATTTTCTTTAGTTATTACTGAAATAATTATTTTCAGATATAAGAATGATCGTATGTTTTTTTTTATTCCAAAAAGGTAAATAACTATTACGAAACTAGAAAGGACTATTTACATTCATTATTTTATTATTTGCCCTTTTTCGGGGACATCTAATCACGTTTTATGGTAAGATAACTTTATTTTTATTACACTTAACAGGATTAATTGCTTTTTAATTTACTTAAATTTTTATAAAGCGTGCTTTGTAAAGGACAGATTTTCTTGATGGGATTTATGAAAAGAAATAGAAATAAACAAAACAATGACTTAAACGGAGGAGACCAATTGTTATCTAATTTTAAAAATTGTATGCAGTAAGACAAATTGTGTAGCAACTACACCTTACAGTATCGTGAATTTAACGCGTGTAACATAATCTTAGTTAATTAATAATTAAAAATAAATTTTAGTTTCAAACTATTTTTTAATATAGTGTCAAAATACTTTTTAAATTTAAATTTTAAATTTTTAAAAAGTGTATAGTATTAAGCACGATTAAAAAAATAACTTACTTAAATTATGTCTAATACAAATATTCACAAGATGTCAAACTGTTAAATTGAAATAAATAAAAAGAAAAACAATATTAGTGCATTTATGTTTTTTTCTTTTTATTTATTTCAATTTAACAGTTTGACATCTTGTGAATATTTGTATCAGACATAATTTAAGTAAGTTATTTTTTTAATCGTGTTTAATACTATACACTTTTTGAGTACTAAAACACCTTAATTTCAGTGTTCTTTGTATATGTATATACCTTTTTATATATGTATATACTTTTGTATAGTTGATAATCACATGAAAATTAAGTTAGTTAAGTATTACAGAAATATAAGGTTCTTTAGTCTTGCAATCATGCATTATTGTACTTCAAATAAGAACTGACCTTAAATATTACCGATTAGCATTATTAAAGTTTATTTCCGTATACATTGGAGTATGTGCTGGTATTACTAATGGTTTTTACATCATAGATTTGTTCGATAACGTCTATGGCAGGTTTCTAAGGTTGCTGAAAGCTACATGTGCGTTTTTTTTTTTTTTACCTGTAGGATCAAACTCACCCTATGGAGAAGACAAAGATTGTCTGTTTTTTGCCATCATTACGTAAAAAATATCAATCACGACGTTTTTATCTGGCGAAACCCACTTTTTTCAAATGCTAAATACTAAATTACATCTAAACAAACATGTTCTAAAATTACGTTCATAGTATTAAAATAATTCGAATCTAACAAAGTAATTTTATAACATGTTTTTATATATAATTTAGTTTTTAGCAGTTGAATTTTTAGCATTTGGCTTTTACAAAATCAAAACGCTGTGATTGGTATTTTTCACGTAATGATGGAAAATGTCCAACAACCTTTGTCTTCCCCATCTGATACGACATCATTAATCAATTTCAAAAACAAAATAAAACTCGCCCTCCGAAGCTATTCTAAGTCCTATTTCTCAAGTGTTGCATGGTTGGGTATTAGGGCTGTTTTGGACATTTGTGAGTTTGACTGGTCGGCGGGTGTCAATGACCAGTGGGTGGATCGTTGGGGGCGGGGATGAAGTGAGAGGGGAAATAAATTTTACCTATCCATCTGAATTATTCTAAATGTGAGTCTTTTTCAAACGATCTAAACTAAGAATTTTATACGTGCTAATAAACAGCATTTTATTCAATAAATTTAATTTATAAATAGTTAAATTATGCTAATGATGAAAAATATTTTATATTATTGTCTTTAATCGTTTTGTATTTAAAATTCCTAATCACACTTTTGCTTGTAAGAAAGGTTATAAACAAAATTCAAATTGATGTTGTAAGCGTTTAAGCTTTGACGTGTAACTAGTTCTATATTTGTGGTTGGCCAAAGAAGTAAATCAGTATAATTGTTTTTACAATTAATTATATGTTTTTATCTTAAATCAAGCTTATACGAATTTTTTCAATTAAAAAATTAAAATATCTGTGTTGTTTACACACAAAAAAATTTATCTCTTAGATTGTACGTTTTTTGCTTGGAGTTATTTGGTAGCAAATTAATGTGTTTTCCTAAAAAGGGCTTAGATTAAAGAAAAGTCACAACTGTTTAGAAAGCTGATGGTGTTTTGTAATCCAACTTGATAGAGGAGAGTACAGCGTTTGTTTAAATTAGCGTCAGACTCTAGAGGTAAAAATCCGTTTCCACATCTCAAGTATGACTGAACATTTTTTACAATACATTATTACATATATGTCTCCTTAGTAGAGAGTCTAATATTTAAAAATAAATATATATTTTTATTGTAACAAAATATAAATAAAAAGTTTATCGACCAGAAAAACATGTCATCATATTATCAAACTATACAGGCCTACTAACATTTTTCTTTAGACAAAATATTAAAGTAACTTTATTAAATTTGCCTATTTACATAAACTTTATACCCGTACGGAAAAGTGTAAAGCATGAAAACGTAATTTATATTATGCTTATAAGTTCATCTATGTAAGCGATTTCCTAGTAAAAAATCACCCCTGATATTAAATGGTTGATTGATGTTAAACCATACTTTAATCAAAAAATAAATAATTTATGCTTGATTTAATCAAAAAAATATGTAATATTGCCTGGGTACTGCCAAGTGATCTGTTTTTATTAAAACTACCAATAGTTTCGAAATTAGAGATTTCATTTTAAAGTGTTTAAAAACATTAAACTCAATTATCTTCATTATTATTCTGGTGACCTTTTTTTAACTAATAAATAATTCAGAAAATGGCCATGCCATCTTGATTTTTAATGTTATTAATAAAATTACACCATCATAGTAGTAATAGTAATTATGTAACTTAAAATAATGTATTATGCATTTTAAAATATTAATGATATGTCAAAACTTAATTAATTATATTTCAATGTATAGGTATTCAATATATAGGTATGTAGGAGGGTCGTCACTGTTGTAAGTGTATTGCTGAGTGAAAGGGTTGTCACCAAATTACGTGTATGGGTGGGTATGAGAGTCATCAGTGATGTACATGTATGAGTGGGTGGGAGGGTCAAGGTAGTGCTTACCTCGAGTTTTAGCATGACCAGTGACGATGCCATGTCACAGCAATGGTGAAACGTCTGTTTATCCTGCAAATAGTGCAGTAGTATCTTGTGGGTAATATAGACCTAGTTACTTATCTTGACTAATTTTATTCGTTAGTTTAGTGATGTATTTTCTGTATTAAATTATTTAAAACCATGCGCAGATATACTATTAACATGAGTTAGCAAGTGAAGAAGCACAGTAGTTTCATCGATGAAAGCCCTTTTCACAAACATATATTCCAGTCACGTATTCCACGTGGTAAATCACTGGCTGCTGACACGTGTGGCAATTACAGGGTTAGAAATGGAATTAGAGCTATACTCGTGTGAATTCTAAAAAGGCTCATTCAAGCACTTCAGTTGAAATTATCATGACAGCGCGTGCCATTCATTATGGCTAGCATTTTGGTATATGTTTAATTAAACAAATTTTATTGAAACAATAAGAAATACGAAATAAAAATATAACTGATTGAATTTATTAATAATTTTTATTACGCTTAACAATCTTGCATTTCATTATAGTTAAATATTTGACTAGTTTGAATAAAGTGATATCCTTATGCTTATTATTAAAAATTAGTAAATGGTAGGTATTTTAAAAATGTCATTAATAGTAGATGCATACTTTGCATATTTGTTCAATACTTACTCGACATAAACCTAATCTCTTCTTTGTTCACAGAACTGAAAGACATTACTCTCATTTTATATATTGTGTTTAAATTATAAAAAACAATATAAAGAGTTCTACAGTCTCAATCAACTATATTTAGATCTGTTAAAATGTTAAAACAAATGCTTTTTAGGCGAATGGCTTAACAACACTACAAACAAAACAATATAATTTCTCATCAATTCCCTAGTAGTAAAAGTCTAGAAAAATGCATAAGTTACATTGAATGAGGAAATAATAGATTAATAAACATGTACGTAAAACAAGTACATTATTATTATGCAATAAACATTATTTGTCACGATGATATATGTTTTTTACCTCACGTATGGTGTCCCCCAGGGGTCTGTACTTCCATCTCCCTTGCTTTCCGTTCATAATGCCGACTTTCCTGCTTAATAGTCCAGGAATTTTTGTACGCCTTCGATATTGTATCAGCTTATCAACAACTACATTTAAAAAAAACACTTTCACGTGACCTTGTAGTCCTCAAAGTATATTCAAGAATCTGAATGCTAAAACCCAACAGATAAAAATTATAAAGTGACCTGTTTCCACCTAAGTAAGGAATATTTTATCAGCCACTTTTTTAAATTATGGGTCATTCATTTTTTAAAGTATAGTTTTTAAATGTTTCAGAAGTAATCATAAAATATAGGTCCAAAGCTTATTAAATGAGTTCAAATTGATGGAATGGTGCCTTAGAAGTAAAAAGAAGCAATGACAACCCCAGTTACTGTTCCTGTTATATTCAATGTAGATCGAGGATAAATATTCTTGTTTCGACAATATACGGTAATTTTACTCAAAGCCATAACAAATATTAATCAGCCACTATTTTAATTATGTCGGCTAATAAGGGTCATTTTAAATTAACTAAGAACGTAATAACATCTTAGTAAATTAAAAAAAAAAAAAAACGTAGAGCTATTTATCTAACAATTTTGCCCTACAGTTCTCACTGTAATTAAGTTTTTAAATAAAACAAAGACTCAAATTTATTTCTTATTTAGGTTCTTATGAAATGTACTTTGACAGAATAAAAAAACTTGTTTTCCTATTTTCTCAAAAAGAAAATTACTTTTCTTATTGTATAACTTATAAATCATAAAACATTAAATGCCTATTAAATTATATTAATTAGACTTATACTTGATATTTAGCACATATTTATCTCTCAAGTTCAGTTATTTGTTGTTGATTGTTTATTTCAATGATTGCATTAATACTATCAATTAGCGCAGCTATCCAGTTAAATACAGATATTCCGAGTTAGTTAAATACAAACAAACTGTAACTCTTATCTACTTTTGAAGTAATTTCTTAAAATCAATCACAACATATATTTACTATCGAAACATCATATATACTATTTGGTATATATACTACTATAACACACCAAAAACAGTTTTAATTAAGAAAATACATGGGTGATGACAAATTAATAAAATAACAATATAACTAAAAACCAAAAAACAACACATTATTTTAATTTCTCCCCTATGCGTTAGAAAGTATTGTGATGGTCTTAAACATTTTTAAAATGTTGGTCTTAAAATCCATTCCATTTTAAGGGTCCCCTTGAACCCAAAAATGGGTTTTTTCTAAAATAATTGCTGTGTCTGTCTGTATGTGTGTATGCAGTTCGCTGGAGACCAAACGGATGGATCAATTGTTAAGAAATTTAGTATGAAGGTGTATTTATCCAATATCTCCAGACCATTTTTCACTTTTTTCAAATACGTTTTTTATTTGTATGGGCAAAAAACTACAAAAATATATTTAAAAACTGCTCTAATTATTTTGATTAACTTATCAGTAAAGATATGAATTGCAATTTTAAATATTTTAGTAAAAACCGCATGTTTTAATATGGGGAAAAGTTTGTGCCAGTTCTTTGGAACTATTTATTTTAGTTGCGATTGGGTTATCGTCTTCATGTTAGAATGCTGATGTTCAATGAACACGTTCATATATGAAGTACCAATATCTCTACATTTATATATCTAACGATTTATATTAACGTAAGGAACTAATACTGGATTATAGAGTCGTCATAATTAAAGACGATCCTGTCCGGCGTAGAGAAAGGACGACCATCAACAAAAATAGATTATTTGTAAAACAACACAAAGAAGACCTCATTACTGTAATGGACTTTGAAATTGATACTGATCTCTAATAACGTTGCAAGGTTTTTAGTCTTTTTTGTCTTTTATTACTTATCAAAGAGATAAAACAGACTTATTTTCTTCCTTAAAAAAATATTAAAAAAGAATACTCAATTAGAAAACATTGAAATAACTCGTATAAAGTAATTTAGGTATAACTTATATTAGATTAACGAAATGGAAAAATTGTATTTAATTTTTAAGGAAACAAAATTTCGAACTAAGAACTAACAGTAAGATAAAAAATATGATAAAAGAGGTATGAAAATAATAAACTTGACAAATTATTTCAATTTTAATCAGCAATAAATAATAATCCTAATGTAAACTAGTTATTAAGTGTGTTTAATTAAATAAACACAAGGTTTAGAAGTTATTTTAGAAAAATATTCATTTTTGAACACCACTCACGCACATTCAGAAGATCATGTAGAGTAAAAAGTGTTAATTTGCCAATCATATATTTTATAAAAATTTTATATTTATAATGGTACTACAAGAAATAATAATAATATTATTAATTAGAGCCCAAAAAAAGGTTAGTCATTTTATAGCAATTTAACTATTTAAACTTTTATACCTATATTGAAAACCAATCGATGGGGGGAAAGAGGTTTTAAAACATTATTATTAATTTTTCAAAATATTTGAAAAAGTATATTTATATAACATTTACAACTAATGCTGCAATGAACAAAAATTATTTTCAAAATGGTGTTCAAATGATAGCGGAATTTAAACTAAAATGCAACATTCAACAAAAATGTTATACGAATCATGGATAGTTTTTAAGCATAAAGTTACATCTTGAAAGTTGCTCTAACTCTAAGCAGGGTCTGTTGATATGAAGGCCTCGGATGGGGTGGGGGCTTTGGTCAAAGTTTCCTAATCGGAACAAATGACGTTTCATTTACACTGCAATCTTTCCGTAGACAAACATGTTCTTGCTAAGTTTACTTAACGCAGGTAGCTAAACGTGTAAATAAATGTAAGCTCAGTGGCTCAGAGGTATCTCGCTTTTTTAAGTATAAGATTAGTTCTATCCACGTACAATAGTATTAGTAGTTATCGCACTTGTATTAACTAATCATGTTAACAAGTACAGGTATATTTTAATCCTTATATACACAGTAACCATTCATAGGCCGCTTATAAAATTACTTGCAGAAAGAAACTGTGTGAGAGAGATGCACTGAGTGTTAAAATTGATATAAAGTAATGCTTTTCCTCCACTATAGTGAGGAAAATTCTCCACATTAAAAAATTGTTATACCAACTAGAAAAATTATAGGTTTTTGGCTGGCAGCACAATGCCAAGCTAAGAATGAATAAATAAAATCATTATTTAGTATTCACATAACAGTTAATTATAACAAATTAATAAAAATGAAAATCATTAATAGCACCTAAACAAAACTGTACACTTCAATACGGTAAATTTTTCAACTACTCTACTACTTTTTTGATTGCATTTACCACATTTATGGCCAATCAACTGCATTTCTTGGCTTCCTGAAATGCAGGAATTGAAGACTTGAAAGCGGAACTGATGTACGGCAGCTGAGCGGTGGAACGATTACCCTCCGCTGCTTGGACACTATATGTGCTAAATATAAGATGCAGGTACGTCAGTAACTGTCGGACCACAATATAATATTCCAAAACCGAATACTGTGTTAAACAAATATTGCAAATAAAATAATTTTAGTTTGGTGTATTTCTTGATTATCAGGAATAGTTATATATAATCACACAATACGGCAAGTTACTTTGATAATTGATAAATGCAACCTTCTACAGAAAAAATTGTTTTATCATTTTAAAACTATCTTAGTTGCTTGAAAAAATAAATTTTTTAATAAAATTTATTTTTTGTTTGTTTTAATTTAACTTTTAAATTAATCTCGTTATTATGTTACTTTTTAGTATAAAATATTAATACTGAAATGAAATAAAATAAAATATTCCTACCCAAAGATTTGTACATAAGGTATTATATATATAGACAAAAATACACAGAGAAGAACTTCTACCGTAGAAAATTAATTAATTTCTATGCTAGTAAGTTCAATTAATTAAGAGAATGAGACGGGAATTTTGGTCTAGAAGTTGTGTCTGCGGGAATATTACAAACAAATCTTAGGAATCTGTTAACATGGCTACTCCAGAACTCTCCTAAAAGATAATTTTAATATATTTAAAATAAATTAATTGCGTAATTACGTGCCCAGTATAATTAATTTTCAAAAGAGACAGTTATATTTGTTTTAAGTAATCTTTTGCCTGAGAAATATTACTATATGGTTATATAAAACAGAAGTAGCTATACTAAAGTCATATTACTTAGACTAATTATTGAAATATAAGAATAATATCAAATAATAAACAATGGTAATTTTTCCATTGTTTATTATAAGCAAATATAAGTGAATTGTTTCAAGAGCGGATGGTTCTAAAAAACCCATTAGTTTTAAACTGTGGAAAATATAAGTCGCTGCCTTATGGGGATTTCTAGACTATTCCAAAGTGGACATTCGTTTGGAGCAGGACTGAGTGATGGAACTCATTTCTGTATCCTTCCACTTCTTTTGGAATATTTCGGTGACAAACTATTTTTGAAATTAGTTTTTGATCACCCTCTACTTTTCATTATTCTCCTATAAACAGTAATCTTCTCGTAAAAAGTTCGAACACTTATTCAACTAATTTATTTATTTATTTATTTTAGAACTATCTCCTAGGTGTATGTTAGTTTGTTTTTTTTTATTTGTCCTTTGTTGTTTATGAATGCTATTACTTTATGTATTTAAAGTCGTTGCTGTTGTGGGTTATTTTAAGCTCCGTTCGGATGTTACGTTAAATGGATGGCTTACCCTGAGTATGAAAGGAAAAATGAAGATGCATCAATAACCAGATTCAAAAACCATTAAAATGATATATGACAGAATAAATATGTATTATACGGTTATTTGAAATGTTAATTTATTTAAGTCATTTTAAAAATACCTTCAAACAAGTTTATTTGCTTATTTTAATGTAATTATAAGTTTATTACAAGCTATTATTAGTTTATTTTACCGAATTGCGTCAAAAGTTTCGTTGGAAAAGCAGTTTATTTGAATGTACATAACAAATACAGAGATAATTATGTTTGAAGAAAGTTAAACGAAAGAGTTTTCCTGAGTACCTTCTACCTTTGAAACAATTCACTTATTTGCTATCGACAGTAAATTAAATTGCTTCTCTTTAAATTTACTTGGAATCCACAAACTGTCTAATAATAATAATAACGTGTTGTTATGCTTGTATTTATTAAATAACGTTGAAATATGCATAAATAATGTTTCATATACTGAAGTGGCTGTTCATAGCAAATATAATTTTACAGGAAATGTCATTTCATTTTTGTCCTTACTTTACTTTACTCTTAGAAACGATGGAGAAGTCGTGTTAACAGAGTTGTAATGTCATCCCGAGGGGGCAACTTCTAGAACACAGCTTCCGTCTCATTTTCTCAATTTAGATTACTAAAGGTTCTCTAATATATTTGAATTTAAATTGTTTTGGTATGGTTGCTTCGTTTTATTTCGTTCCACATTATAGTAACACGATAACGTTTTGACATTAGGAGTGCAATAAAAATCAATTAAAACTCGTATCCGTTCTAAAAGAACATTTTTAGTTCAGAAGGTCTACGACATTGTATAAGTATTTTTTTTTAATTGTAACACAAGTTATTTTTCTTATACATGTTGTTCAGACATTATGAACAACACCTCTGTTATCAGTGAGAAAACAAAATACGTTGCCTCTCATAGTTTTATACAGCTTCCGCATATACGTTATAAAATATATGTCCTTCAATAATTGTGAGAATATCCACGTAGTATATGGAATAATCATTATTGTTATTCCTTAATAAAACGCTGATTGTAGAGATATGGACGAATATGAATGACGACTGAGTGTGATGTTTGTAGATGAACGAGTTATTGTTACTTAGGTCGACTGTTCCTCTGAAAGAGCTATTTATCGTAGCATAATAGACAGGGCAACTAAGGGACATAGAATCCGAACCATGTAGTATTGGACTGATTTTCAGCTAAGTGACAAGGCTGACTATGAGTTATATTTCATGCACAACATCTGAACCTTGACTACCACCCAACATCGACACCCCAGACTTCTCTAGTAGTGTCTATGCCGATTCAGATTAGAACCTATCACGTACAATCTCCCTTAC
This sequence comes from Stictocephala bisonia, assembly GCA_035578905.1. Lineage (NCBI taxonomy): Eukaryota > Metazoa > Arthropoda > Insecta > Hemiptera > Membracidae > Stictocephala > Stictocephala bisonia. The sequence goes on along the minus strand of JAQJVL010001409.1, from coordinate 74,667 downwards.
ACGTTGTCCAAAAATAGTTTGGTTTAAAGCACTGCAACACTAATGCCGAAAAGTGTATTTTCAATAGATTTAGAACAAGCAACTTACTCGTTACCTCTGTTCTACAACTATTAAGGAAATAGTATATATATATATATATATATATATATATATATATATATATATATATATATATTGTTTTAGATAGTTTAATTTTGATTAGGTTATTCACAATCATAGGCTTAATATGAAAGGTGAGTAACAAAGTAGTGATACAAGAAGGACCAACGTCTGGAAACGACGGTGCAGACTCTCCGTTCTTTTAATCATTGTTGGTACAGTATGTCAATCTGATTTTTTTCACTTTGTCCTGTTTTGAAAACACATGTTTCTTAAAATATGCAGATTGATAATTTCTTAATTTGCATACAGGTTGTTGCGCTCTGCAAATTTTGTAAATGTATTCAGGACCTCAGAAACTTATGAGTAAATCACATTAATTATATTGATTTTTCTCAGTCACTATCTCACACTGGATATTCAATGCACTTTGTAAAATGACCTCCTCCTTCAACTCTTCTTCCCCTTGTCAATCTCCCATCTATTCAGTTGTCTCTTCTGTAGAAAGGTGATTAAGCGGATAGATTGAATGATTTGTAATTGAACTAATGAATTGTTGAAAAATGAGAAACTGTGGCTGTTCTCTTAGGGACTCAACTTTATATGTTCTGTGAGGAATATATTTATTAAAGAACACATTATTACCAAACAACAGAAAAGAAACCCATATACGTACAGTGTTAAAGACCCACCCACTCATCCATACAAGTACAGTGGAATAGATCCTCCCACCCACCCAGACACATGTAGTAGTATGGTTTAAGGTAGTTAAATCAAAATGTTACATTTTATTAGGTACACATGAAAATTGTTAGAGAGAACATTATACGTAGCTAGTAACCATCTTATTTATGGAAGACCATGTTTAGATATTTCACTTAAACAGAAAACACTGTAGTAATTAGGTCATCTACTTAAATGTTTTCATGTAACTCTCTTTGATTATGCAGAATGTCTGCATGTCTATTCTTGCATTTACAAACTGTCTAACAAAATTGTGCTTTCTGGATGGCAAAGGGACGGTAAATTTGGAATATATGGGTCATATCCGATCCTCAAGATACTTTTTAACTAGACAATACTAACCCAAGAAACACGAATCGATAGAAAGGTTTCTTGGGTCAATACCATCGTATGTGTATAGGAGGGTGGGCGGGTCAATACCATTTTTGTGTATGGGAGGATGGGTGGGTCAATACCATTGTATGTGTATGGGAGGGTGGGTGGGTCAATGTCATTGTATGTGCATGGGAGGTGGGTTGGTCAATACCATTGTATGTGCATGGGAGGGGGGTTGGGTCAATACCATTATATGTGCATGGGAGGGTGGGTTGGTCAATACTATTCTATATGCATGGGAGGGTACCCTTTTCTTTAAAAAAAATTAAATCAACGACAAATAATTGTAAACTAAAAACATTTACTTAATATTTTTTGTTTTTTTCTGAATACAAATTTGACATTAGATTATTCATACAACGAATAATAACTGAGATACGAATGACCTACTGACAATAAATTCCTTCTAAATTATTTACCAAAATATAACATAAGAGGCTTGGTCGTTATAATATTCATAATTTAAGCTCTCAAACAGTTTTACAAAGCAGGTGAGTTTGTAAAGTTGGTTCCTATTGAAACTTGACACAATGCGATGAATGTGGCTACAAGGGGTTGTAGTTACTGTGTGAATGAAGAGTTAGTCATCAAAGAGTATAATATCCTGTGGTGTGAACACACCCGGTTACATATTAAACCAAACCACATCACTTTGTGTGTTCAAAGTCAAACGATTTTCTTGAATACACGAAAATAACTAATGAGATACGATCATCATAACCCAACGTAGGAAAAAGATCCATTTTAAAAATAAATGTATTGTATTAATAATTTAAATACTCATTGTTTTCTCTAATTTTTTATTATTTAATATATTATTTGAGTGATTTAGCCGGTAGCAATTTTTTTTAAACATATGTTTTACCGACAATGTTTAATTCCTAACAATAGAGCGTGTTAGACACGTAGTTATCAAATAGCATTGTTAATAGCATTAACATTTTCATAGATCTTAACCTTAAGTGGAGTGGGGTATAACTAATATCTATATAATCCGGTGACAACCACGTCAGGGTGCAATCTATACTACGAGTCGTATATACAAGAGAACCAGAAGTTTCGACCATTTTAAGTCTCAGCGATACCACTAAAAATGCCACATCACAGAATAGGTGAAACGTCTGGTTGTTTTGTAAGTAGTGTACATAGCGTATTGTTGTGTTTGTCATAGGACATTTTTTATCAAAAATTAACATTTGTTTTATTATTAATCTGTATGAGCTAGATACTGAACTGTTGGAGAATGAATCATTGTTAGAATAAGAAATTATATATTACTAATCAAATTATTATATTTGTGGACATGATTGCTGTGTGATCCGTAATGCTTCACAATAGCAAGCATTGTAAAAATTATCATATCGTATAAACCCAAAACATAAAACATAGTTAGAGTTAAATGTAATGGAATTACATTAATATTGGTTCTAACAGTAGCTTTTACTGTTTATATATAATTAAATTGACTTTCCTGTTTACTTTGAAGATGTTTGCTTACTTTTCGGCCACTCAGCTTATTGAACCAGTGATTTCACGGAGAGTTCACCCTTTCTAGGTAATTTTGTTTACTTTAGTTACTCACAAAGAAGGTAGTAAATTTACATTTATTTTGCAGACTATTTTGGACAGGAACATTTATCATCAAAACAAGATTTTAAAAAGTTGACGATCCAAAAAAATTCATTAGCTAATCTTAAAATATTTAAGAACTTCATGTACTAAAGATTAATCAGCTTTATTTGAGGAAATTATACAAATTAAAAAAAAAAAAGAATTAGTTTTACTGAGAAATTAGTATAATATACTATTTTCTTTTAATATCTTGACATATTAGGCCTTGGATAAAAAACAAGTTTAGATAGGCCTACTGGTTAGTAGGCAGAATATATTAAGGTAAGAGTTGTCTTTTTATCAATGGTGTAATTAAAATTAAAAACGTAATGAGCTTTTCGTATTTGGTTTAATAAATATTGAGAATATTAGAGGTAGTTTGTCAATGGTGTAACTAAAATTGAACACATAAATTGTCTTTTATCACCATTAAAATTGAAATAGAAAACGAAAGAGGTGATATACACTCTCACATTATTATTTTACTATCCTAATAATTGAGATTGAGGAAGTAAGAGACTGTTAATCATTACTATCACAGAGATTAATAACGCAAGAGAATGTGGATCATTGTTATCGTAGAGATTGAGGACGTAAGAGGATGTTAATTATTGATGACATAGACATCGAGGATGTAATAGACTGTTATTCATTACTATCAGAAGGATTAAGAGGGTAAGGGGATGTTCTGAAAATTGCTGTTGCAAAAAATGGAGAATATAGGATGCTGTTCATTATAACTTTTGAAGAGATTAAGTATGTAAGAGGCTGTTAATCTGTCCTGTCATAGAGATTGAGGACGTAAGAGGATGTTAAGTATTGATGTAATAGACTGTTAATCGTTACTATCATAACAATTAAAGGGGTAAGAGGCTGTTCTAAAAATTGCTGTTGCAAAGATTGAGAATGTAAAATGATGTTCATTATTACTTTTGAAGAGATTAAGAATGTAAGAGGCTGTTAATCTTTACTGTCATAGAGATTGAGGACGTCAGAGGCTCTCACTTGTCATTATGATTGGGAACGTATAAGGCTGTTAATAATTTCTTCCATAGAGATTAATAATGAAAGAGACATTTAATTTTTGTTGTAATAGATACTGAGAAAATATGATTATTTTTAACAACGACATAGTAGAAATTATGAATGTAAGAGGCTATTAGTCATCATCGGTGAAATAGAGAATGAGAATGTAATAGGTTGCTGATAATCACTATAACAGAGATAGAGAGCTTAAACGGGATTTTTATAGTCAATATAATATCAATTTAAAACGTTAAATGCATTCTATTATGAAAATTATACAAATGTATGACGCTTTATGCTTTTTTCATAAGTATACTAGAGATGGAAAACATTAGTTGTCTTTTATCATCATTGTGATAGAAGTTGAGAACGTAAGAGTGTTTAAAAATAGTGTAATAAAGATTGCTTTTGAAATGGTCCTTTATTAACTTAATAGTAAGATTGAGAGTATAATGCCCCGTTAACCAACACTGTAATTTAAACTGAGTACCTAAAAGTGGGTTAACAACCATTATAATAGCGAGTAGGAGTATAATACCCCGTTAACCACCACTGTAATTTAGACTGAGAACGTAAAGGCCGGTTAAAATTCATTATAATAGCGAGTGAGAGTATAATACCCCGTTAACCACCACTGTAATTTAGACTTGGAACCTAAAAGCCGGTTAACAATCATTATAATAGCGAGTGAGAGTATAATACCCCGTTAACCACCACTGTAATTTAGATTGAAAACGTAAAAGCCGGTTAAAATTCATTATAATAGCGAGTGAGAGTATAATACCCCGTTAACCACCACTGTAATTTAGACTTGGAACCTAAAAGCCGGTTAACAATCATTATAATAGCGAGTGAGAGTATAATACCCCGTTAACCACCACTGTAATTTAGACTGAAAACGTAAAAGCCGGTTAACAATCATTATAATAGCGAGTGAGAGTATAATACCCCGTTAACCACCACTGTAATTTAGACTGAGAACGTAAAAGCCGGTTAACAATCATTATAATAGCGAGTGAGAGTATAATACCCCGTTAACCACCACTGTAATTTAGACTGAGAACTTAAAAGCGTGTTAACAATCATCATTATAGCGAGTGAGAGTATAATGCCCCGTAAACCACCACTGTAATTTAGACTGAGAACGTACAAGCGAGTTAACAATCATTATAACAGCGAGTGAGAGTACAATACCCCGTTAACCACCACTGTAATTTAGAGTGAGAACGTAAAAGCCAGTTAGCAATCATTATAATAGCGAATGAGAGTATAATACCCCGTTAACCACCACTGTAATTTAGACTGAGAACGTAAAAGCTGGTTAACAATCATTATAATAGCGAGTGAGAGTATAATGCCACCACTGTAATTTAGACTGAGAACGTAAAAGCCGGTTAACAATCATTATAATAGTGAGTGAGAGTATAATGCCCCATTAACCACCACTGTAATTTAGACTGACAACCTAAAAGTGGGTTAGCAATCATTATAATAATGAGTGGGAGTATAATATCCCATTAACCACCACTGTAATTTAGACTGAGAACGTAAAAGTGGGTTAACAACCATTATAATAATGAGTGGGAGTATAATGCCCCGTTAACCACCACTGTAATTTAGACTGAGAACGTAAAAGCCGGTTAACAATCATTATAATAATGAGTGGGAGCACGAGGAGATTTCCATCACCGTTTTTCTGTGAAAATGTAAGAGGCTATTAAAAAACACATTAAAAACGAAAATCGCAGTTGTTGACGAAATGTGACCAAAAGATATGACTGATGTAAGTATTAGTAGATTTTACTCAAACTTAACTCATAGCCGTTTCCTGCGCACCGTTACTTTTAAGTATTTATAAAATAAATAGCATGGAAATATTTATTATATACATTTTGTAGTAAACACATTGATCATAAGTTCGCCGAGATTAGAACTAATAGTAATTTTTTGGTCAACACATAAATTTATAAAATCGGTTGGTATCAATATATTGATGTAGTGTTTGTAAATTAATACTTGCCAAGTAATCCTTGTTGTTTGTTGTAATGTTACCTTAAGCTTTGTATTACATTAAGTACATCGTAACAATAAATGCTAAACTTTCATTTCCTTATAATGAATTATTTATTTTTTGGGTAATTTAATTTGTCTAATGTTTTTTTTATGATCCGTGTACCTTATTACGAAATTTTTTATTGTTAGGATAACACAAAATGCGTTTAAAATAAGTTTGTTGTATTCTCATAATTATAACTTTCAGAAGATCGTAATTTAATTTGGAAATTAGTTTATGTGAAATGTTAAACAAATTTGGCACTTCTCTTACATTATGCCTTGTCGATGTACATACAGTTGTTGAATGCATCCGAAGTGTGGACTGTCATTGTTAAACTTCCATTATCTCCATAAGTTAATGCCCTAGGCGGTGGTGGTTTGTTGGTTAACTGATAATTATGTCTTTTGTTCTGACAGGATCACTTCGAACGAACACTGTTGTTATTATAATAAGATCTTCTGGAACTTTGTTAATATTGTCTTCATAAATCTCTGTAACATTTTTATAAAAATAGTCGTAAAAAATATTTTCAAAGGCTTGAGTTATCTTAAGAATCGTTCTCGTTACATATATATATATATATATATATATATATATATATATATATATATATATATATATATATATATATATATATATATATATTAGAAGATTAATATTCTGCTTAATTTGCATTCTTTGGTAATTTTTCGTTTGTTTGTTTCAATATAATAGTTTAAAATATTAATAGACTTTTTATTGGAATGTATTTCAATAAATCTATTTCTTGAATTATTACTATTGATTGGGACTATTTTATTTATACAATTCTTAAATAACGTTTTTGTTAAATTTAAAGTTTTATTAGTCCTTAAGGGGATTTGCTACTGAAAAGGGTAGATTTTTTGAAATGGCAGTAAATTACTTGGGTTATTTTTTTTATAATGAGGAACATGCTATCAAAAAATACAAAAATATAAAAAAATGAATTTTTAAATTTTAACCCTGTGAAAAAATTAAAAGGTAGTTTTTTGGTGATTTTACAGTGCCATTTTTGAAGTGATATAACTCCAAAAGTAAGTATTGGATTTCAATGATTTATAATTTATTTTAAAGGTAATATAGTCTTCTTAAAATATAGGTAGAATCAACTTGTTATGCCTTACATAACGTTTTTGATCAACGTTAGAACTTTTTCTTTAAAAAATATTTAAAAAAAAGGAAAATTTTAATTGTTTTTATCTTATACTACATGAAAGCCACAGGCATAAATCTACCTAAATATTTAACTTATTATGTAATGAGTAAGTGGTAAAAATTGTAACAAAATGTCTCAAGTAGTTCTTGAGATATATCAATTTTTAGAGAGAAAAACGCAAATTTACAAACTTACGGGAAACAGCATTTGAACGTAAAAGTAAACTAAAAAGATTAAAATAAAGCAATTTTAATCATAAGAAAAAAGAACTATAATTTTTTTCTTTTGATGATTTTATACACATTTTAAAAATAGTTTTTCAATTCTTTAAGTGTTTTGTTATTAGTTCCTGGAATATTTAATCATTTCGTTTAAGCATCAGTACAAATAAAATTAATTAGTTTTATATGAATATGTAAGATATTTTATTGTGAAAATTAAGGTTTTTCAAAATTACTTATTTATAAATATTACTAGCTGTACCCACCCACTTCGCCGGTCATAATATTGAATTTGATTTAGAACCTAATAGCTGAAATAATTCGAGCATTTTTGCTTCTTCTACCAATATTAGATTTTTTAGGAGGCATGTCATAAAAAGTAAACTGCAAAACAAATAATTATTTATTTTTTATTTTCACGTTTCACCACATGTTTTAATTACTGAGGAAAAAAAGGTTAACACCAAATGCAGATCACCTGATCAAGTAAAAGTAGTGTGTGCTACACTCTCAAGGTGAAATGTAGAACTACAATAAATCAAAACATATACATTACTGTTGTTGTGAGAACCTCAATCTGCTTATGGCATGTGAAACTACATTAAACCACACAGTCATATATTTTTGTAAACAATTCAGATTCTCCATTTGAATAACATGGGATCTTTAGGAGCCCGTGGGGCGGGACCTTGGGGACGGATCTGCATCAAACTTCACATACACCATCTCGGGAGTATACAAGACAACTTCCTAAAGTTTCATGGTGATCGGTTGGATGGTTTGGCAGCGCATAAACTTCAAACAAATATATACAAACATCCTCTTTTATAAATATATATTCATATTTTCTAATAAGACGAGCTTCTTAAAAATGATTAAAGATAGTAGTAACTAATAACAACGATGCGCAATTTTATGTTAGACTAATCACTTAGTCTAAAATAACAACGTAAAAAAGTTTCACGTAGAAAAAATACGAATGTTTAATGTAATTTATTAAAACAAATTATGTATCATACAACCAATAAACATTCCACACGCAAACTTTAGAAGCATTACATTTCATATTGTTTTTATAAGGTAATGCTTTGAGAATTTTGTATATCGATGTGAGAAAAACACAGTTATACAAATATGAAACTGTAATATGAGCTCGTACGAACTTTCAAATAGGTGCTGGAAGTTTCTCGGGTGTTGCGTTGGCAACATTTCAACTCTGCTTTCTTCTCTCTAAGAAACTTGTTTATTATTTCTTATTGAAAGCTTCTATAACTTCACAAAAGCCACAAAAAGTCTAAGTTTACTTTGATACTATCGATAAATAAGTGGTCCTATATATTACCTAAGGTATATTTTTTCTCATTTAGTGTTTCACTATTGAACGTAACAAAAACCCGCAGAAAAATATGATAATAAAAAAAAAAATTTACTCGTTTAGCTAAGCTGTAAAATAGTTTGACATTATATAAATATAATTGACCGACATAACATGTCTCATAAGTATAGTTTAATTTCTTCTTAAATAAAATATTAGATGTAGGCTAGGTGTACATTTTTGCTAACGTTAATAATATTTTTATAATTAAACAGCACATTTTACACATTCACTACTGTTATTTATTTCCATTAGTTTTATTTCTAATCCCTTAGAAATAATTATAAAATAAATTATGAAAAGGCATTTTAAGGGGAAATTCTAATTTAATAATCTAAGTTCTTCTTTAAATTCCATTTTACAATGTAAAGGGGAATATCCTGGTTTCTAAAATCGACCCGCACGGTGTGAAGTACGCTCTACTGAAGAGACGGTCTTCTGTTCTTGGAGCTCCAATGCCGATTTCTCAATCACCCACGAACTGTTCCAAACTTACGCAAAAATCCTGCCTCCCCACTTCCAAACGGCAAGATTAATGCAAACGAGTGCTTCTTTACTTACTGTTATTAATTGCCTATACTAAGGTAAGATTAATTTCTCTTTAATGTTGATTTATACTGTAATTATCAATTTCATCTTATAATTTTGTTATTGATACTTTAGTATTCGATAGTATTCGCGGTACACTATTTGAACTGTTATCTTTTTGCTTTGCTAAAACCACGTCTTAACGTGATAATTTATAAAGTACAATTTAGTTAAAAGCACGTTGAGTCTCTGTTTATTCTGTTAATTCTCAACAGTGGCGATCCTCTATTTACTGTAAAACATGATTCAGATTACAATGATAACAACATTGATACCACTATAACGTCTGTAAACAATTTTCTTGTAGATATAAGCACAGTAAATATAGATTTTACAATTATTTAATATTGAAAACATGTGTTTCAAAATCATCTAGGGTATACTTTTTGCAATTTTCACAATTATAAACTTCCAAAAAAGAAATTGCAATTAAGAATATATTGATTCTAATTTAAAAACCTGATATTCGTTAATCCAACAGAAGATATTACAAAACTTGTGATTTATTCCTTTTATAGATAATTATTATCTATAATAATTATCTATAAAAAAAAATATCATAGATTTTATGGTTTATTCCTTCCCTAATAAAAGGTAACAGGTATTATTTTCAACAAAAACCAGATAATATTTATTTATCATATTTATTTATTTAATTCTCATATGTAGAGAGGTTTTGGAATCAAAATTTTACTAAATGTACGCACAAATTTAGATTCTCGATGATAAGTTTTGGGTGGTGTTCTTTATATATAACATTGAAATCACGACCCGTTTGTCTATTATAAATAATTAACACCAAATTTCAATTGCTTGAAGATAAGTATGAATATATTCAATTTATTTTTATCTAATTTTTACTATAGTTTTCAGTTTATTTTGTTTACTGATCTAACAAGAAAGAAGAACACAGTTAGTAAACAGCAAATTACAGATTATTTAATAGTCATTTAAATGGAAGAGGTTGAATAGACCTTAATTAGAATTCATTTGAGTTCAGCTCTGATTTAATTTGAAACCCTCTTAATTGCCGGGAATGTCAGCAGACTGTGATTTATCACACTAAATACGTGAGGGAATTCACATTAGTGCTTTTGTTTCTATGACCCATTAAAATCAATTATTTACATATTCATAGTTAAACAATATAATAATAAAGTATTATAATGATAACCTTTAATTATACATGTTTTTTAAGGCTTACCATCAACAATTAAAATAGGTATATACGCTTTACAATTTAAATACTATTTCATTATCATATTATTCTAGATAAATAAATATATAACTAACTTATTAACAATGCCACTTTACAGAAAGGCCGGTTACAAAGAAGCATTAAAGTTAAAACATTAAAACGACATGTTGGAATATTCTGAACACTAAATTTACAAACACATCACTATTTCTTACATGAAAATCTGGAATAATAAAATTATGTTAATAAAAACTATTATTTACTGTTGTCAAAAATAAGAATTATCTTTTACCCAACATAAATGTAATAGGGTAACAGCAACAACTAAAAATATATTAATATGCAAACTTCAATAACAAGAATAGTAACAATGAACTGTACAACTAAATGTTGCAATTTTTAGTTATTCACTAATGTGATCAAGATGTTTGTTTTAAAATAACTTACACTAAAGTAATCTCTTTTTAAATCCCAACTATCAGAATTTAAATTTGGAGTTTTTTATTTATTTTTTATTTATTTATTAATAAGACGCCGATCGTCAAGATATGGGCGAATATGAATTTCGAATGAGTGTGATGAGTGTAGATGAGTGAATGTAGTCATTGTTACAAACTAAGGCCGACTATTCCTTAGAAAGTGTCATTAATTAATAGCCCAATGACAAATGAACAGCCGGTGGTTATCAGCTGATCCTTCTCAAGATGTATTGACTCTGATTGGGATCGAACTGAGAACCTTTAGCACATGAAGCTGGGATTGAACCAACTAAGCTACCGACCAATTTACGCTAGTTAGCAATTTATAACTACTGAAGCTATTATTAGGAGAAAATAATCCAAATAGAAAATATAGAAAGTAGGAAAGAACAAATAGGGAACGATAGCAATTCTCGAATAACGTTAACTGCATCGGGAAACTATATAATATAACCGTTACAGATAAGAGGAACAGACAAATAACAAAATGCTCATATTTTAGTTCAACCTTTACTTCTTTATTTAATGCATTTTAAATCCAATTGTTTGCATATTTTTAAGAGTATTTTTTAATACAGTACTTATTTTCACTGGTAATCTTTAGTGTATAGCCAGATATTTTCTTTTTCCTTTTTTCTTTTACATATATAGAATTTACATATATAGAAAATGACTTCTGTCAGCGCAGAAACGATGTGCACCCGAGTTTAAGGGTTGTTTCCCAATAAACAAAAAGGACTGTGAAAAATCCAATGCTACCACAATTTTCTTTGTTTAGTTGTACTTTATGTACTTACATGTAGTCTTACTTGGAACAAAATGAATTCCGGAGTTTTAACAAGTTTTCACTGATTATTAAAATTAGACCATTATTACTCAAAAACCAGTAAATGTATCACTTTATATTTTAATACGTGGTACATATGAATGTTTCCTATAAGTTTAAATAATTTTAGAATTCCCTGAAACACCGTTTCTTGGCTTCTAGAGGTAACGTCCAATTAATAACTTGGTCACGTTGTAATCCTTATGAAACTTATTGTAACGATACATTATTTTCATATGTGTAAGATAATGTAATGATTTTACATTGATTGAAATAAATTTAAACTTACCAATTTTAAGTGATTTTAAATTGATTCAAATCAATTGAAAATCACTGCATTTACTTACAAATCTGAATTCAAACTAAGTTCTAAAATGTTCCGATTAAAATTAGTTTATTCATTGGAATACTAAGTTTTATACTCCTAAAAAGCTAAAGTCTACTTATGAAAGGTGCAAAGTATTTCAGTTGTGCCAGAATTAGTAATTTCTCGTCTTTTTTACATGCTATTTACAAAATAGGATTTTTTAAATTTTACAGTTTTTTCTGACAAGCTATAATTTATCAGATGTAATAATTATTTGTCGAGAAAACAATGTACGAATTACTTTTAGAGTGCGTAAAGTCTTGAGTTAGACACACACTTTTGTCCCTATAGGCAAAACTAGGAAACTGCTTATGTGATTTAGAAAACAGATACACTAAAATGGCTACTATTTCGAAACTACGAACATTTTTCAAAATATCTTCATATTATACCCCTAAAGCATCATCCTACAAAATGTCGGCCTTTGAGGTTTAGTAGTTGTATAGATAAAGTGATTTTTGACAGTGGTATTTGCTTTATAAATATACTTAGTTTCACTCGTTGAGAGGGTCGACTCCAAATCCTCACGGTGTGTTATCAATAGAGATGTCATACAGATGATTTAGTCAAAACCATAAGTTTTTACCATATTTTGATAACAAGATAAGTAAAGTTTTTACCATATTTTGACCCTGGTGGCACAGTGCTGTAACCCATCTACTTGGGGACAAATTGCTGTGGAACTTGTTGGCAATAGGTTCTATTCTCGGTCCTCTTAATACCGACATGGCGTCCACTCGTTGCTATCGCCGTGAATATTTCAAGAGAAGTCTTAGGTGTCCATGTTGGGTGGTAGTTATAGTCCGGATGTTGTGTAGGGTAGAAACTTGAGTATCAGGCTTGTCGATTAGCTGAAAATCATATCAATACCACGCGGTTCGGATTCCGCAAATAGCTCTTTCTGATAAACGGTCGACCTTAGTTAATAACAATGACTACACTCATTCACCCACCCCTCATATATGCCCATAGCTTTACGATTGGTGTCTTATGAGTGAATAATGAATTGTTAAAAAATAACTTCTTAAGTCGTGTTGTCCGTATTAAGATGTGTCATTCATATTGTGGATGGTTTCAGGTCCAAGATTTGCTGCTTTCAGGAATCTTATTTTCTACCTTATATTTGCTCTTTGAGATAATTTGTTTTAAAATAATTTCTTAATACGCATCTAAAGCATATAAAGAACTTTTTTGCCAGGTTTCCAGGTCGAAAGCCTACCAATTTTTCTAAACAGTCACGTCAGATTTTAATTCGAGGTATTTGGTTGTTATATTTATATACTTCATACTGGTCAACTCTTTATTACTATTGAAGATAGCCTAAAACAAAGCAAAGCTAATAAATGGTTCCAGAGAATTGGCACAAACTTTCCCCCATATTAAGGTCTAAAAATCTAAACTTTGGAAATTACAATATTGATTACCAAATTTGTTTTTTTGCCTTTTCTCAAAAACTAGTCAAGTTAGCGTCATGCAATTTTTACTAAGGTAGTTTCAATTGTAATTCACATCTTTCCTGAAAATTTATGGACCTGTTCTTGAGAAAATTTAATTTTTTTGTGATTTTTGGCCAAAAAAATACAAAAAACTTTTTAAAAAATTAAAAAAAAAGCCTGGAGATATTTGCTAAATACATCTTCATACCGAATTACATAAAAATTTATGAATCCGTTTGGTCTCCAGCGAATGGCACATAGAGACTGACAGATGAATATATGGACAGATAGAAAAAATCTTTTCTTTTTTTTTGTACGTTTCAGACTACTCAGTACATTTTTCAGACTCCAGACTGAAAAATGGAGTTTCAGACAGACTTGTAAAAAATTGTGTTATGCTAACACAATACTTTCCTTATGCTAACACATCTATGTTGTGAACAACAATGCTGTATTATTCAGATCTGTAAAAACATTTTTGGTATTCTTGGTATTTAAAGATTTACCTCTTGCATTTTTTCTTAAAATCTGTTTTAAAAAATAAAAATGTTATAAAAGTATATACATTCTTATAATTGTTTTATAAGATATAACGTTATTTCTACATACATAACTTCAATATGATTACACATATATCCCACATTGTAATAAAAAAACACAAAAGTATAAGCATAAACCAATAACATTATCAGGTTATAATGTTTATAAAATTAATCTTCCTTATGATGGTATCTTTTAGTTATTGTCATTCCTATATTATTCCAACGTATTATTTTAATAAATAAATCTGTATATTTATTGCAGTACTTCTTCTTTTTTTTTATCGTTTTGCGTCTTATTTATTTGTTATCGTCTTAATATATGCGATTAAATGTAAAATAATATTTGAAATCGTTCACCCCGCAATATCCTCATCAAGGTGTTTAAAAGTAATCTATTTTTGTTGAGGACATGTCTTTTCCAGGAATATAACTAACTAATACGTCAGAAAAATATTGATTTTCCTGAAACCAAAGTGATTTTACTATATTTATAGAAATCATTTTTACAATATGACTAAAAAACAAGATATTTAACTTATTTCATCGTAGGTAAAGGGCATGATCAATCTGTGTTGTTATTATTATTTTAATAAATCAGTGCTTTATTAAATGCTCTTAAGGGATGTGTTATCCCTCATAATTGCAGGCTCTCGAAATTTACATATCGATAGAAGACATTTGCATTTCCATCGCCAACTTGACGAGGCTTGAAACTGACGACAACATTCATGTACGCAAACTACATTACCAATACATATGTATATATAAAAACAAGACATTCCAACAAAAAAAAAACAAAAAACAGAAACTTATCTAATCAAATGTATGTAGAATTATAAAATCACTATAATCCAATTCAAATTCTTAAGTGCGTGTTAATTAAATGCATAGTAGTATTAACATATTAAGTTCCTTATTTAACATCAACAAGATAACAAATAGTGTTAATTGAAAGTTATTTTTTTGCATTCGATGAATTATGACTGGTATATTTGAATGAGACTTCAAACTCTTCAAGTGTTAAAAACAAACAAACAAACAAACAAAACGTTTCAACAAGTATTACAACCCTGCCGTCTTCAGGTGTGCCTTAAGGCTACTCACTACCTTAGCTAACATTTTACAATATATATTTCCTCTAGGCTGATGATTCATCAAAGTTGAGTGGAAAGAGGACTTCATAGTCCTAACTCCGCCTTTAAATACAGACATTTATTTATTCATTCATTTTTAATTATAACAAAATTATTGACCCCCCCCAACCATACACGTTCAATGATATTAACCCTCCCTCCCACCTATACACGTACATTGGTATTGACCCTCCCACCCACCCATAAACGTTCAATGGTGTTCACTCTCCCACCAATCCACGTATGGTGGTATTGACCGACCCACTCGTCTAAACATACGGAAACAATGGCATGGTACACAATGTTTGCCTATTATTTAGTACTATTCTGATACTGAATATATATTGGACAGTTTTATAAATATCACTCATTCAAAGGGACAATGAATTATGTTCTATGACCACGTTACATTATTTTTGCTAAAATTTCTCTTCATGATTTTTGAATATCTTTTTCATTTGGTATTTCCACCTTAGCCCAAAACGCACAGTATAAAGCATATTCCTAGTAATATATATATATTATTATCTATCATCCACTTTAAAATAAGGCTGGTAAACATTTATTACAGGCCCTCTATTATGTTTACTCCAAGAAAGTTACTGTCCATGTGAATGGTCCACTAAACAAACTTAGAGAAAATAATTTTATAATCTAAAAAAAATCATCTTATTCTTACCAACTTAATGAAATCCAGTGCTTTAAAATCAGTAAAGGAGGTGATTTAGTTAAATTATATAGAACATCGTGATTTATTTGTATACACATTGCTATTTATACGTGATACAATTTATAAAATATGATAGGCCTAAATATATACCGTTAACCCTACAAAACTTACGTTAGTTGATATGCTTAGTAAAAACAAAAATAAATAATAATCACGTTACTACACAAACACAATTAAAATAAATGGTTCCAAAGAATTGGCACAAACTTCCACCGATATTTTTAAAAAAATCAAAACTATGAAAATTACAAGTTTAATTCCTAAATATGTTTTTTTCCATAGCTCAAAAACTAGTCTTTTTTTACTAAAATATCAACTAAATATACTAAAATATCAAAAATGTTAACTCAAATACTTCATAAAATTTAATTAAAATCATTAGAACTGTTTTTGAGAAATTTAAATTTTTTTTGTGGTTTGCCGATAGAAATAAAAAAAAACTAAAATTTCATAAAAGTTAAAAGATTTGCTGGAGATTTTGGCTAAAATTGATCTATCCGTTCGGGCTCCAGTGAACTACACATACACACAGACAGACACTACATTCCTTTTCAAAAATAAAACATTTTTGGGTTCAGGGGACCCTAACAAGGGAGTTTAAGGTCACTTGTAAAATAACATTTTTTTACTATCTAAATACTTCATCTATGCTAACGAATATGGGAGAAAGTTAAAACACTCTACCGTAATAGTCCCATACCAGACGACAAAGCCTAGTAAGAAGTTGTGGATTACAAAGTCAGGGGTCTCAGCAAATAAATCGCATTTCAAGCGTGACAGGAAAACATCACCGCCAGAAAAACCAATTGACGGTGTGTTGATGTCAGAGGGTGGCAAGCACTTTGTGGACCCAGTTTGAATTACAAGAGGTGAAACTTATTCTGTTGTTGCGATATATATTAACAGAGGCCTCTTTTGTTTATTAAAAATAATTTATACCCATAAATATATAGTAAATTGTACCCAATATAACAATTTGATATCTGTACACTTTAAGAAATCACTTTATTATATTTTTTATTTTACTATGCTAGTACTATTAGAACATATATGAACTACTAAGCAATTGGATTTTCAAGAATTAAAATATAAGTTAATGCTTTAATAAAAAAGTTATAGAATTTATTATAGAAAAAGTTTAAACATATTTTTCAGCAAGTGAATTTAGGACTAAGCACCTCTCTAACACTTAACTTAGAAACAATCGAATTCAAGGATATTTCCATAAAATCACCCTAGAGACCTTGTAAGGATAGGATAGTTTTGGTGCCATTAGCTTGTGATGATTTTGGGACCTTCCTCTCAAGGCCAATGGAAATTTCAGAGGTAAAATTTTGATTATTTTCTTTATAAATCTCAATTATAAGTGATTGTAATTTTCAATTATAAACTGTGTACTAAAATGATAATGTTTTTTATATGGAAAGAACATTGTGAAGTATGTAGTTCACAACAACAACATGGATAACAAGATTCTTCGTCATTAAAACAGTGTTTACTATTTACCATGGTAACAATTAAAAAGGGATATGCATAACTTAACGTGCGTGTGCAAGTGGGTGAGTGCGTACGTGCGTGCGTGCGTGCGTGCGTGCGTGTGCGTGTGTGTGTGTGTGTGTGTGTGTGTGTGTGTGTGTGTGTGTGTGTGTGTGTGTGTGTGTGTGTGTGTGTGTGTGTGTGTGTGTGTGTGTGTGTGTGTGTGTGTGTGTGTGTGTGTGTGTGTGTGTGTGTGTGTGTGTGTGTGTGTGTGTGTGTGTGTGTGTGTGTGTGTGTGTGTGTGTGTGTGTGTGTGTGTGTGTGTGTGTGTGTGTGTGTGTGTGTGTGTGTGTGTGTGTGTGTGAGTGAGTGAGTGAGTGAGTGAGTGAGAGTACGTGCGTGCGTGCATGCGTTTGACTCACTCACCTACTAACAAACGCACTATGATAATTAACCACCCACCAAACCAAACACGTACAGTGGTATTGAATAGAAGATACAAAACATACTAATAAAGGGGTAATAAAAAGGAAAATTCGTTATGTAACGTGTTATTTCATGGGTAAGACAAAGGAAACAAGCTACTTTAGAAATTTTACCAATTAGTAGTCTGATTTTAATTTATACTTTTTTTACTTAAAGACTTTTTTACATTAATAGTAGGACCTTTAAAAATCACGAATTGAAAACAAACCATTTTTCCGATTAAGTTGATCGAATGTGTAGAAGAGTCGGTTCGGTTGTGGCCATACACTAGACAAACATGAAACCCATACTCTTATTTAAAATGTTCTAGACATGTAGGAGATTTAGTTAATACGCTTGTCACACGTGTTATATTCATTATAACACGTGTGACAAGCACATTTAGTGATTTTTCATTTTATCTTACCCTTAAGTAATTTGTTTCCTTTTAACTATCCATGAAATTATAGGTTTCTATTGTCTTACCCGTTAAGTAATGAACACAATATATTAAACATTTCCTGAAAGAGTTGAACACATGAAAAAACTGTTGAAGTAATGTATCGTAATTGTCTTACCCATGAAGTAAAATGTCTCCATTTTTCTTTTCCAGGATATCATGTTTTTCTCATTTTGTCTTACCCATTAATTTCACTTATCTTATTCATAAAGTGTTATGTATCCTCTGTCTAACCTTATAAAATAATGTGATTATTTTATCTTATACATGAAATAATGTGTTTATTTTGTCTTATACATGAAGTAAGGTGTTTCTTTTGTCTTACCTTACGAATTAATGGGTTTCATTTTTCTTACACATGAAGTAAGGTGTTTCTTTTGTCTTACCTTACGAATTAATGGGTTTCATTTTTCTTACACATGAAGTAAGGTGTTTCTTTTGTCTCATACATGCAGTAATGTGTTTCATTTATCTTATAAAGTAATGGGTTTCAGTTTCCTCACCCATAAAGTAATGTGTTTCCTTTATCTTACCTTACGTATTAATGGGTTTCATTTTTCTTACACATGAAGTAAGGTGTTTCTTTTGTCTTACCTTACGAATTAATGGGTTTCATTTTTCTTACACATGAAGTAAGGTGTTTCTTTTGTCTCATACATGCAGTAATGTGTTTCATTTATCTTATAAAGTAATGGGTTTCAGTTTCCTCACCCATAAAGTAATGTGTTTCCTTTATCTTACCTTACGTATTAATGGGTTTCATTTTTCTTACACATGAAGTAAGGTGTTTCTTTTGTCTTACCTTACGAATTAATGGGTTTCATTTTTCTTACACATGAAGTAAGGTGTTTCTTTTGTCTCATACATGCAGTAATGTGTTTCATTTATCTTATAAAGTAATGGGTTTCAGTTTCCTCGCCCATAAAGTAATGTGTTTCCTTTATCTTACCTTACGTATTAATGGGTTTCATTTTTCTTACACATGAAGTAAGGTGTTTCTTTTGTCTTACCTTACGAAGTAATGGGTTTCATTTTTCTTACACATGAAGTAATGTGTTTCCTTTATCTTACCTTACGTATTAATGGGTTTCATTTTTCTTACACATGAAGTAAGGTGTTTCTTTTGTCTTACCTTACGAAGTAATGGGTTTCATTTTTCTTACACATGAAGTAATGTGTTTCCTTTATCTTACCTTACGTCTTAATGGGTTTAATTTTTCTTACACATGAAGTAAGGTGTTTTTTTTGTCTCATACATGAAGTAATGTGTTTCATTTATCTTATGAAGTAATGGGTTTCAGTTTCCTCACCCATAAAGTAATGTGTTTCCTTTATCTTACCTTACGTATTAATGGGTTTCATTTTTTTTATCCATGAAGTAATGTGTTTCCTTTGTCTTACCCTAAGAAGTAATGGGTCTCATTTTTCATACCCATGAAGTAAGGTGTTTCTTTTGTCTTATACATGAAGTAATGTGTTTTCTTTGTCTTACCCTAAGAAGTAATGGGTCTCATTTTTCATACCCATGAAGTAAGGTGTTTCTTTTGTCTTATAAATGAAGTAATGTGTTTCCTTTGTCTTACCTTACGAATTAATGGTTTAATTTTTCATACACATGAAGTAAGGTGTTTCTTTTGTCTTACCTTACGAATTAATGGGTTTCATTTTTCTCTACGCATGAAGTAAGGTGTTTCTTTTGTCTCATACATGCAGTAATGTGTTTCATTTATTTTATAAAGTAATGGGTTTTAGTTTCCTCACCCATAAAGTAATGTTTCCTTTGTTTAACCTTATTAAGTAGTAGGTTTACTCTTTTCCTTCCCATTAAGTAACGTGTTTCGTCCGTCTTGTATTATGAAGTTATGTGTTTCTTTTGTCTTTTTCATGAAGTAAATTATTTCCTTTTTCTTACCTATGAACTAATGTGCCTTGTTGTCTTATCCATTTACTAATTTAGTTTTAAAAAAAGAACACGTTTTGAAATCAAAAAAGGCGAAAGCGCTTTTTAAAATAAAATGTGTGGAATAATTTTAAAATTTTATTCTTTTTTAAACCTAATATATTTCACCAAGTATATACAACAGAAAATGAAAAAAATAATTTTGTTGTCACACGACAGTCTTTAATATAGACAAAACTGATTATCAATCCCAAAATGTTAGTTGTGTGTTGTAGTGTATGGCGGGTGTTTTTAAACTGCCCTTAATGAATTAATTAGTAATTCCTTTCTTAGCATTAGGACGATTCTATTTAGTTCCTCTTTATTTGCGTTGATGTTTTAATTAATAATACAGCAATTAACAATAGATAGAGTATTTTATAAAGTAAATTAGAAACCCTACCATCAGTGGAGTACTTCATAATAGAAAAGTGCTAAGGCCTTTAAGATATATATTTAAGCAAAATGTTTTTGAAAAGAAATCTTGAGTGTTGCTTAATTATTCCAACAATGAAACTCCCCCAAGTTTATGAATGTTAATTCTGCTAATTATAAATAATAATGAGGCAATTTATGTTAGCTCAAACCTGATAAAGCTTCTTACTCCGTAACCTCGGAGTAATATTGCTGTAAGAAAGGGCAAATATAAAATAAAATATAAGGATTTTAAACATTACATTCAATATTTTAGTAACAAATAAATACTAATTAATCAATATTTTATTTTTATTAATTAGTATTTAGGATGAAAATATTTTAATATGTATTTACTGGTAGAATAAATACCTTTTTACCCTTTGTTTTTCTGCATTTTTACGTACAGGAAAATAAATCCAAAATAGCTTAGAAGTATTTTTATGATTTACTGTAGAAAATAATTAAAACAAAATTATATACGCATATGAAGCAATAAATATGCAGAGAAGTATTTATTAAATTGTGTAAAGCACTATTTATTAATACTATAAATACTATATTAACATGTATAGCCTATGTTACCGGACAAACCCGATTTTAGGACAAACTAGTTTGGACTAGGATGATCTAGTTTTTCCTAACCTCACCTAACCTTACCTAACCTAACCTAACCTAACCTAACCTAACCCTAACCTAACCTAACCTAACCTGACCTGACCTAACCTAACCTAACCTAACCTGACCTAACCTAAGCTAACCTAACCTTACCCTAACCTAACCTAACCTGACCTAACCTAACCTTACCTAACCTAGCCTAACCTAACCCTAACCTAACCCTAACCTTACCCTAACCTAACCTAACCTGACCTAACCTAACCTGACCTAACCTAACCTAACCTTACCTAACCTAACCTAACCCTAACCTAACCTAACCTGACCTAACCTAACCTAACCTAACCCTAACCTAACCTAACCTGACCTAACCTAACCTAACCTAACCTGACCTAACCTAACCTAACGTCCAAACTAGTTTGTCCTAAAATCGGGTTTGTCCGGTAGCATATACATTTAAAATGGCTTAAAACACCTTGAAGAGTTTATTATTACATATAAATGGATTTTCCGCGCTTCTAATAGATAACTTTCACTTAGAAGTTATACATTTATATGATTTTGCTCAATTTTAATTTAAAATCTCACAACGGTTTAATTATTTCTAATACTTTGATACGTTAAGTATATTTTAAAATTAAAATACTTCCCAAAATATTTTTAAACTATTCAGTTTTTGTACTATTGCATATGTCGAGGACTCTGTGAATTGTAATTGTTTTTTTCAAATAGTATGTTTTAGGTTCATCATTATTATTTTTATTGTTAAGGTGACTAAATAAAGCATTGACTAAGCATATCGATTGGCCTCATGCCAGTGTATTATATGTATCCCAAACAGCTCGTTATAAGAAAATACTAATTTATTTTTGTGTGTTTAGTTATATGTAAGGTGACAAAAGATCTGCCTTAGGGGCCTTTATTCTGGATATCATCACATGAACTATTTTACTTCACAACAATTTAGCAGTCTCCAATGGTGCAGGTTTCATGTAATACGGCTAAATCCAAACGTTTTACATAGTTTATATATCCATAAAAAAATATTTACCTAAACACCACACATACACATACAATGTTAGTGACCCACCCATCCATCCATACACATACATTGTTAGTGACCCATACACATACAGTGTTAGTGACCCACCTATCCATCCATACACATACAGTGTTAGTAACCCAACCATCCATCCATACACATACAGTGTTAGTGACCCATCCGCCCACCCATACACATACAGTGTTAGTTGCCCACCCATCCATCCATACACATACATTGTTAGTGACCCACCCACCCTCCCATACACATACAGTGTTAGTGACCCACCCGTCCACCCATACACACACAGTGTTAGTGACCCACCCATCCATCCATACACATACAGTGTTAATAACCCACCCGCCCACCCATACACATACAGTGTTAGTGACCCACCTATCCATCCATACACATACAGTGTTAGTAACCCAACCATCCATCCATACACATACAGTGTTAGTGACCCATCCGCCCACCCATACACATACAGTGTTAGTTGCCCACCCATCCATCCATACACATACATTGTTAGTGATCCACCCGCCCTCCCATACACATACAGTGTTAGTGACCGACCTGCCCACTCATAAACATCAAGTGTAAGTGACCCAACCGCCCACCATACACTTAAAGTGTTAGTGACCCACCCATCCATCCATACACATACATTGTAAGTGACAAACCCGCCCACCCATACACATACAGTGTTAGTGTCTCACCCATCCATCCATACACACACAGTGTTAGTGACCTACCCGCCCACCCATACACATACAGTGTTAGTGACCCACCCATCCAGCCATACACATACAGTGTTAGTAACCCAACCATATACACATACACATACAGTGTTAGTGACCCACCCGCCCACAAATACACATACAGTGTTAGTGACCTACCCATCCATCCATCAATACACATACATTGTTAGTATGTATGTGTATGGATACATACCAACAATACTTTTAGAGACCTTTTTTAGACTGTATGTGTATGAATGGATGGGTGGGTCACTAACACTGTATGTGTATGGGTGGGTGGGTGGGTGGGTCACTAACACTTTATGTTTATGGGTGGGCAGGTCGGTCACTAACACTGTATGTGTATGGGTGGGTGGGTGGGTCACTAACAATGTATGTGTATGGATGGATGGGTGGGTCACTAACACTGTATGTGTATGGTGGGCGGGTGGGTCACTTACACTGTATCTTTACGTGTATGGATGGGCGGTTGGGTCAATACCACTGTACGTGTATGGGTGAGCGGTAGGATATGTTTCTTAATTATGCTACTAAATAAGTTGGTTCATCTCTGTTCTATCCATGAGTGTTGGATATTTTAAACAATTGATAATTAAACTGGAAGAGCCAATGGCCAGTTAGGGGTGTCAGGGTGAGTGGGAGCTAACAAATTGAACTGTATGTGTCAGTACCACCGTGCTTGTAAGGGTGGACGGGTGGGTCAGTACCACCATGCTTGTATGGGTGGGCAGGTGGGTCAGTACCACCGTGCTTGTATGGGTGGGTCATTACAACCGTGCTTGTATAGGTGGGTCAGTACCACCGTGCTTGTATGGGTGGGTTATTACAACTGTGCTTGTATGGGTGGGTCAGTACCACCGTGCTTGTATGGGTGGGTCATTACAACCGTGCTTGTATGGATTGGTCAGTACCACCGTGCTTGTATGGGTGGGTCATTTCAACTGTGCTTGTATGAGTGGGTCAGTTTCACCGTGCTTGTATAGGTGGGCGGGTGGGTCAGTACCACTGTACAAAGCACATTTTGGTGGTACTATCGACTTTTAAATTGAAATAAGCCAGTAGTAGTGACTCATGCTGTAATATAGCTACTTAGGGACAAAGTGTTAAAGAGATGGTAGGTGATAAGTTCTTTACCTGGTCCTCTTAATACTGGTTTGTTGTCCGCTCAATTATTGATATCAGCGTGGACACTACAAGATAAGTCTAGGGTGTCAATGGTGGTTGTCAGTCAGGGTCTCCATGTTTTGTAGGGAAGAGAACTGAGAATCTGGCTTCAGTAGAGTATCACTGTACATGTATAGATGAGTGGGTAGGTCAGTACCACATTAAATGTATGGGTGTGTGGGTAGGTCAATACAAATGTACTGTATGGATGGGTAGGTCAGTACCACTAGCATTAGTGTGTCAATTACCTCAACCATTCAAGGAAAGGTTCTTGCTGAGCAAAAGCCACTTGTTTCAAATCAATGTCCAGTTTGTTAAGTAAACGTTTCGACAAAACCCTTGTTCTTTGTATTTTCGATAAATATCGACAAAGCCCTTGTTCTTTATAACTACCCTTTCCTTTATTTATAGACAAAAAAACCGACCACCCAGACATGGGAAAATTGTGGATTTGAAATTATTGTGATGAGTAAAAATGAGCATATGTAGTAGTTATTACAAACTACGGCCAATCATTCCATAAAAAGTGTCATTAATTAATTGTCCGCACAGGTGATGCAGTGCTGTATCCTAGCTACTTGGAGACAAAGTGTTGAAGATATTGTACGCGATAGGTTCTATACTTGGCCCTCTTAATACTGACATGGCGTCCACTTAGTGGCTACCATCGACGTGGACACTACTAGAGAAGTCTTGAGTGTCCATGTTGGATGGTAGTAAAGGTTCGGATGTTGTAAAGGGAAGAGAACCGAGTGTCAGGCCTGTCAGTTATCTGAAAATCAGACCAACACTACGTGGCTCAGATTCCACGTAAAGGTGTAGGTCCCTTGATTACCCTAGCTCTTTCTAAAAATTCTCTTAATAAATAGATTGTAGATATATTGGCGAAAATGAGGGGTGAATCAGTGTGATAATTGTAGATAAACGAGTGCAGTTATTGTTACTATCAGAGTTCGACTTAGCTCATAAATGACTATTTATTAATATCCCAATAGCCAGGCCAACTATGGGACCTACAGATTTACGTGGAATCCGAACCAATCCAAATCAGTGTTGGTCTGATTTTCAGCTAACTGACAAGACTGGCACTCAATTCTCTTCCCTACACAACATCTGAACTCTATCCAACATCTGACTACTATCCAACATGGACACTCCAGACACATCTAGTAGTGTCCAAATCGATGGCAACCATTGAGTTAACGTCCTGTTGGTATTAAGATGACCGAGCATGGAACCTATCACCTACAATATCGCAAACACTTTGTCCCTAAGTAGCAGGGTTACAGCACTGCGTCACCAGTGCTGACAATGATTGTCTACTTTAATATGATAATACTAAGAGTGTTAATCCAAAAAAAAAAAAAAAAAAAAAAAAAAAACACTGAGGTTTTATTATTCATTGCAGGCATAGCATCAAAATACTAACATTTTCTAATGATATAGCAATAAAACAACATGGTTTATATAACAATACAGCAATTATTGCAAGATTAGAGTGCAACAATTAGTGTTTTAATAATTTAAATTTTAGGGATAGGGATATTTGTTATTTTTACAAAAAAAAATTAATGTATGTGTAGCAACGTCGTTTTTTAGACCCCTACACATGACGAGATAACTAAAACATTTAAGTAAAATATTCTTAATTATTAATTTGCAGTCTTAATTATTGCAATAAGTTTCAATTAGCTGCAAATAAGATCTGCCGTTATCTACCTTCAATTTATAAAATCTGTGATATTCAAGGTGGGCACAATCTTGTGTATAACTTGGGCTTTTATGTTAACTTGTAATCTGAACGAAATATTGATTCTGTTTTCAACTTACAGTCCTGATACACATTTATCGAACCCAAAACATGTAACATATGACCACCCAGATGATGTAACATATAACATCATCCAATATAAGCACCCAGACTTCTCCGTTATACTTCGTACTGTAGCGTCAAAAGTTCAAGGTTCGAATCCTCAACTGAGCTAATCGTCAGTACTCTAACCGTTGAATGAATTTTACGCACAGACCTGCGGCCCATTCGAATTGGTCAGCTATATATATATATATATATATATATATATATATATATATATATATATATATATATATATATATATATATATTTTTATAATAAAATAAACGATCAAAGAATAACAAAACAATTTAAGTTTCTATGTATTTGAGTAAGGTAGTAACCAAGTTGATGGTAAACATTGATTTATTTTTAAAACACATACCTCATGCGACAGATAAAATATTAAATAGTTAATAATTATTCAATCACAAGACGCCGTTCGTCAAGACATGGGTGAATATGAGGGGCGAATGAGTGTGATGAGTGTAGGTGAACGAGAGTATCACTGTTACTAACTAAGGTCTACTTTTCCTCAGAAAGTACTATTTATTAATGGCCCAATAGCCATGGAAACTAAGCGACCTACAGCTTTACGTGGAATCCAAACCACGTAGTGTTTCTGAATTTCAGCCAACTGACAAACCTGACACTCGCTTAACTTTCATTTACAACATCAAAATGTTGACTACCGTCCAACATGGACACTCCACTTTTTTTGTAGTACTTCGATGGCAACCATTTAGCAGAAGCCGTGTTCGTATAAGGAAGACTGAACATAGAACTTATCGCCTACAATCTTCTCAACACTTTGTCCCCAAGTAGCTGGGTTACAGCACTGCGCCACCAGTGCCAACCACAGTATTATTAACAACCTAGTCCCTGTTTAATCAAACGGTATAGATAAAACAAACTATCTACGACAATGATAGTATCTAATATGCAGCTCAATACTTGTGTCAGGAACGCTCATTCCCACAGATGAGGAGGAGCGTGAACCGCGGAGGCCGCGTAAGGTGCTGGCCAGGCCAGTGCCGACGGTGCCTCTAGTCTGTCCGTTAGTGGAGTACGTTCAGTAGCTGACCCACTACAGCCATAGTCCATATATGCTTAGAAATATTTTATAAGAAGGTTGGGTGTCCTAATGAAATTACATTTTGGCTTGAATGATTCAGATCTCATGATAAGATGTAGGTCTTGTAGTTTAATTGACCATTGGTATATTATTAAATGGCCAATATAAAAGTAGGTTAAGGTTAGGTAGTAACAAAGATTACACACCATCATTTACTCTTATTTTGATTATACATTTCTAACCTATTTTTTCGATGTATTCTAATTTATTCTATAAAGAACATAACAAAAATATTGAGTATAATATAACATATAATATCACTGCAAATAATAGTAGGATATTTAAAATTATTAAAATTATGGAAGTATCATTATGAATGTTATATCACAAAAAGGTGTCACATAAGTTAATTAATGAGAATTACCGAAGTCACAAATATTTTTTTACTCTTCAGAATGATGTTGGCACAACTGAGTATTGATCGTATATACTTGCAGGGGTATGTTCAGTATAAAACAGAAATGACATATCCCTGCAATATATACTGCAGGGGAAAGTGTCGCTGCGTCTATGAAATCGGACTTATCCCTGCAGTCATAGCCCGGCACGAGCTGCCGCGGTATGTCTCTGCGTCTCTAGCTGCAGGGATATGTGTCTATACGAAAGTTTATATATATATATATATATATATATATATATATATTTTTTAATTAATGGTAATTTAAATATGGAATAGCAAAGTTATTTTATATTTTATGAGGGGATAAACAGTAATGTAGATATGTCATGGCAATATTGTTGTATTATCCTCCGATTATGACAGAGATAGTGCCATTAAGACCACTATTTCGTGTCAAGAAACAGCCCCAGAGGGAGTTGGATTTGACCTTACAACATTGGATTT
This sequence comes from Stictocephala bisonia, assembly GCA_035578905.1. Taxonomy (NCBI): domain Eukaryota; kingdom Metazoa; phylum Arthropoda; class Insecta; order Hemiptera; family Membracidae; genus Stictocephala; species Stictocephala bisonia. Next base: position 46,517 of record JAQJVL010001409.1, on the reverse strand, counting down.
GAACATGGCCACATTGTAAAGTCTTTGATATTTCGTTCATTTGAATACAAATGGTTTCGTGCTTTTATTTACAGTTTACTATATGGACCTACGGAGGTGATATGTGTCACTAATAGGAGATAAAATCTTTTTTGTAGGTTCCTCTAAATATACTACCTGAATACAAAGTTTATTAAGAAATGATTTTTACGAGTTTTATTATGATTTTTGGTCATAGATGCTGCTTAGGGCATATATAATTTATGGCGTCTAATGTCGGTATACTTATATAACTAACAAAAACAAACAATGTTGAGGAAAACACCCAAGTGACAAACAATTACGTTTGTTTGTAGGTTATAAAATATGAACATCGCCAAGACAATACAATTTGGTAATACGTTGATGGTCACGAACCTAAATAAAAGTGTTCGCTCAAAGCTGAATGAAAAGAGTGTTTGTTCCTTAAGGAGTTTGATGCTTACAACTCAAATACGTCAAACGTTTTGCTTCCTTAATAGGAGAAAATAATTTTATTTTAAAGTAAAACCAGCTGCTTATTATATTTGAACTATGTACTAATTTTAAATACTGTTTTGAATCCAGTAAGTGAATTATCTAACCAGTTACGAAAAGAATTTTGTTCTAAAGAAATACACTTATGTCCACACAAAGCTTTTAGATTTCAAATAAATATTATTATCAATACTAAGTGCTGTTACGATATTAAAAATATATTTTTTTGTCAATAAAATTGTATATCTACCCTGTCACTCTGACTGAAACACCTTGTCAAGTGTTGTTTCTAAGGGGATGTTTTTTTATCTCACTTGAAATGTGGGTTATTTGTAACATCTCAGAGCTCTTTCATTCCACAACCTTTTAAGAGTTCATCATCTGGAATAGGTTGTTCAGTTTATGAAAAATTATTTGTTCAATGTTTATTTATCATATACTAGGATATTTAAAGAATTGCTTTCATCAAGTGATATTTGTTATTGATAAAATATGTCTTCATTATTATTACTATAATAACGACTATTAATTATTCACTAATAGGACGCATCTCATAGGAATATGAGCGATTATGAAGGGTAAATGACTAAGATGAGTGTACATGAACAAGTGATGAACGAGGTGCTACTAAGGAACCTACAACTTCATGTGGAATCTGGACCACGTAGTATTGGTCTGATATTCAAGTTGACTGACAAGCTTGAAATTCATTTATCTTCTCTACACAGCATCCGAAACTTGACTACCACCCTACATTTATATACCAGAATTATCTAGTTGTGTCCACGTCATATAAAATAATTGAGTGGACGCCATTTTGGTATTAAAATGGTCAAGCATAGATCATATCGCTTACAATTTTCTTAAAGGTTTAGCTCCAAGTAGCTGGGTTACAGCACTGTCCTACTACACGACGTTAATGAACTAAAAATCATCATTTTTACTGATACTTCATCGATGTAAGTATTCCTAAAATGTTTTACTTAGGTAAAATTTTAATGACAATGAATTATGGCAGCTTAAAATAATTCATCAACCATGTATGTAAAATAACAAATAAACTGTAATATATTTAACTCTTTACCTAGGGAGATTTAAATAGTATATTTGATTTTCTAAACATATTCTACCTCACGAGACTACATTCAGTCCATACAAAGGTGTTATTATTATGTCGTCAAGCCTGATTACGCTACACAATCAGCTTTGTTGGTAATTATTTGTGATTGTATTTGATGCCATATAATTAAACTCTGCTATCGGCTTTGCTAATCTTTTTTTTCACTTATTATACTGAACATCATGTCTTAAAAAGAAATACAATGAAGAACATAAAAATGTTTATCATAAAATATGTTGTAGACAAAATCCATTGTCTCGTATTTAAAATGTTTTTAGTGATACTAATTCTCTGACTTTTACTACCCTTTATTTACTTTGTTCTAACTAATTTTGGTAAAATTAAAAATATTTAATTTAGTTTGAGTTTATAATTTGTATTACAGGTATAAAAGAAACAGAGGTCACATCCCATAGTAGGCTAAATGTGTGTCGAGTTCATGTGTTTTAAGGTTATTCCTTCGGTTTTTCATGAGATTGCAGGACCAGAAACCCTTATTCCCCTCAAATCCTTAACGATAAACGGAATAATTATAACTGTACATGTACACAGAAGTACATTAGTTGTAATCTATGTAAATCTCGCAACCAGGTATCCACTGTGGTTATAAGAAAAGTATCTCTGTTCCTCGTTTCTCTGTTCTTTTATCGATTGATTCATTCTTATCTTCTCCAACCTAGAATCAGTTCAAAATTTATTTCCTAATTCTTAGATGATTAGTTTTATTTGTTTTATGGCGTTTTGTGCTTCATACATTAATTTAAATGGTAAACTAAGTGAATGTGTTTACGTGATTTTGATACATAAATGCTTTCTAATAGCAAATTATAATTGTGGAGTATATTAAATATATTGAACTACACAGTGCTATGAAATATTACTTAATTAGTAATGCTTTTATATTTTTATTTTTGAATTAACATTTACTACTTTAACTCATTTACTCACATATCCGTTTCGCACTAATTAAGTTACGGCTTTAGTATTTGTAGGAACGATAAAATGTGGAAATGAAGTTTCTGACAGTTTCAAGCCACGCCATGTTCGTAACTGAAATGTAAATCTGTTCTACATTTCATGGTTAAACTAATGTACAAACTGTGAAACTCCAGTGACTGGAAGAAATGTACCCTGCCCTAGTTAGCGATATAAAGCATCAATCTTTCATACACATATGACTTTGCATTTGTTAAAAGATAGCATCAATTCAGGGTATTTTATTTCAGATTTTAATTTTGTTCATTTAACTAAAAAAATATGAAGTCACTTAATTATCTATGGCTAGACACGTAATTTCATTTATTACTACATCTTAAGTTCTTGTATGAAACATGTATCAAACATAGCAACAGACCAATCTAGAGTAAACATCATAATTTAAGTTTTTAGATCATAATACAAATGCTTTTAATATAAAATGCACAGTAAACTAGTAAATGAGTTTCTAATTCTAATATTCTCCTTTTACATTCGTAATACGGTAGGCGAAAAAGGAGGGAGTATTTCAAAATGTTAAAAAAGACATATAATATTTTTATTAGTAGAACAAACCACTAGCGCGAGATAGATTAACCCATAAAACGTTCATTGTCTTTAAATAATATATTGTTTAATATACAGCCCAATTTTTTATTTCAATTCCGTAATTTTATAAAATTTTAAATATATAGTACAATTTAGGGACAAGGTGTGTATGGATTTGATCTTATCAAATAAAATGTAATTCCAATTTTAAAAATAAAAAGTTCAAAAATTTACTGTGTAGAAATAATTCTTTAGGGAAGAGAACTGAGTGTCAATCTTGTCAGTTAGCTGGACCAACACCACGTGGTTCAGATTCCGCGTAAAGCTGTAGGTCCCTTAGTTTGGGTTGGGATTATAACACTATAATTATAATAAAAGCCGATTATTACAACCCCCTGGCTTTTAGGCTAAAAAAAAATAGCTCTTTCTGAGGAACAGTCGACCTTAGTTAGTAACAATAACTACTCTCGTTCATCTATACTCATTTGCTCCTCAGATTCGACCATATCTTAACGATTGGCATATTACTAATGAATAAATAATATTTTAAACAAATATTTGAAATTCGTTGTAATACATTAACAACTCAGTGAATCTGGAAGTTCCTAAATAAGATAAAGATGGAATTAATCAATATATCTACATGATAACATTTACTTTTATCCAAAGATCTCTAACATTGATTTATACTTATTTGCAATAATATCTTTACTATAAAACAAATCACCTACAGCACATATCTATTTATGGGTTGTGTGAGTTATATTTGACAATTTAAGTCTATCTAGTGTGATAGACACTAGATCACTAGCTCTAATTGAGATGTTACAAAAAAGGATAGAAAGTAGTGAAATGGATTTCAGTTTATTTAAATGGTAGGCAGTAGAGGAAGGAGTAGTACAAACCACTCTGATGAATGTAGACTGAGCAATCACTGGTAAAACTGAAGTGGATTAATAACTGTTGGTTTTTACAAACATTCATGAAGCTCCAGTGTATTCATACGGTTGTTTCAATAAATGCAAATGATTTTAATAGTTTCTTTAAAGTTCATAATGACGTTGGCTTATTATTTATAACTAAACATTACTTACTGGACTTTTCCGACTTGTCAGTGTTTAACAACACAACGTTTCGGGAGTTACAAGAACTTCTCCCGTTATCAAGTGCTACCTAAGATTACATTACTTAATCCTACTCATTCTTAACACCTATCCTAGGTCTACTTATAAAATAATTATGGATACTACATAGTTAATTACATATCTAAAGTATCTGTAAAAAATTCCAAATAAATTATAATAGAGTACTAGTATGCCAAATGAACCTGAAAAAAGAAAGAAAAATAATCATACAAATTACACCAATACAAATTACCAGCTCCGACACGCCTCCAAGCTAGCGAACGGGAACTTGACACTACACCTCCACGAGCACAAAGGCAAGTCACATTTATTAAAACTCATTTCAACAATAAAAACAACCCCCATAAAATGTCGGTACACACAGTTAAAGCACCAGAGAAGACCCACCCCATGACGCTTCGACACAAGCGCCCCTAGCGTACCCTGGAAGAATCATCTTGCCTCCCCCACTCCAGTCACGTATTGGTCAATTTTGCTCGTGGAGGTGTAGTGTCAAGTTCCCGTTCGCTAGCTTGGAGGCGTGTCGGAGCTGGTAATTTGTATAATTATTTTTCTTTCTTTTTTCAGGTTCATTTGGCATACTAGTATTCTATTATAGTTTATTTGTATTTTTTTACAGGTACTTTAGATATGAAATTACCTATGTAGTATCCATAATTATTTTATAAGTAGACCTAGGTTAGGTGTTAAGAATGAGTAGGATTAAGTAATGTAATCTTAGGTAGCACTTGATAACGGAAGTAGTTCCTTGTAACTCCCGAAACGTTGTGTTGTTAAGCACTGACAAGTTGGAAAAGTCCAATAAGTAATGTTTAGTTATAAATTTCAATAGTGTTGCCTTTTAAATGGACATAAATATAAAAGCAAATGTCTCTCTTTTGAGAAAAAAATCATATTACTCTTAACTTATGTATAGAAGTTCTTTTAATAAGTAATTGGTGTACCTAATATTATTTATTTGTATTTATAATTTTGTAAAAGTAAATCTCATTTTCGTGAAATAATAATTTGTTGTCTTTAAAGGATGATTAAAATAAGTTTGATTTATCTAATATCTGGGGAAAAAATGCTTGATAGAAGTTAGTTTTTACTATGTATTTCATCTTAAAATATATTATTTACAACACCTGTATCATTTGTGTATTAATTTTGTTTTGATTATGTGTTTCTAACATCATATTTTTATAGACGCAGTAGATAATTGCTAAATATCTGAATTTCTGAGATTCCTCAAAGTATACAAATATTTACGTTCTATATTCAAGAAATACAGTTATAAAATGGAGAAATAAATTAAGAATATAAATTTGTTTTATTGGTACTGAACTGACCGTTATTCCAAATAAAATATTATAAAATATTGCTTCAATTTGTATGATATGTAATTACTGCTAAATAATCAACAGTTTATAGGTAAATATTATGATAAATAGTTGGGTTTTGAATACATTGATTGAATCTACGTGTATTATATATCCAATAATTGTTTGAATACCTGAATACGAGTTTAAACGTATTGGCTTTTTTATGTATAAACTTCACTGGCAAGTTTTCATGGTCCTGCAGGCCTGTGCGTGAATCTTATTCAGAGAATAAAGTACCGACGATTAGCTAGTTAAGGATTTTATTAATTGACCTTAAACTCTTCATTCCAAAGCTGTGGCTACTGACTGCACACCATTGTCCATTTATTCCACTTCAAAGTAAATATACAAGTATCTAACCAGACGACACTCTTTCAAGATATTTCACATGATTCTTAACATATGTATATGAAATGCTTGAAACAACTAATCTATAGGAAGCTTAAATTATTTATTTAATTTCAAAACAGGATATATTATGATGCATTGGTACTTGGTCTTTAAATCAAGCACAATACAATATTGATTATTTGACATCTTAGGAAAAATGCTTTTTTGAAGGTAGTACTTATTATGGTGTATTTAATCTTTAATTATCTAAGCAGTAATGGCTACATCTCTTGTATAAATTATTTTTAATTAGCTTGGTTTGGTACTGAAATCATGTCAAATGTCATTATTATGTTATTTGTACTGACCTTATCACACCGTAAAGTATGTTTTATATGGAGAGTTACGAAAACAAATTAAAATATTCTTATATTTTATTTTGTTTTAATATAAGAATATTTTAAAATAATATAACCCATACTGTACGTGTATGGGTGGGCGGGTGGGTCAATATTACTGTACGTGTATGGGTGGGTGGGTGGGTCAATACTGTACGTGTATGAGTGGGCGGGTGGGTCAATATCACTCTATGTATGGGTGGGCGGGTGCGTCAATATCACTGTACGTGTATGGGTGGGTGGGTGGGTCAATATAACTGTACGTGTATGGGTGGGTAGGTGGGTTAGGTTATATATTTATAGTTTATAAAATTGTGTATTCTTTCTAGATAAACAGAATACAAATGTGTTGAAATACAAATCATCGTAGGACTGTGATTAGTTAATGACATTATACCATGTACTACCAGCCATAATCTCATTAAAGGTCCTGGTTATCCTAAGTTTTATAATTGTTTCCCCTTTTTTTATCTCGTGTAGTTGTACAACTCTAGTTTGCTAGCATCAGATTTTTATAGAAACCATAGATAAGTACTAAATATTTTACTTGAGAAATTCCACTCGTTAACATCTATTTACTTCGTTCAATAAATACCATTTTAACTTGGAGAACAAGAAAGAAAAATACATTTAAAAATAAACTGCATGATTCTTCTTGAAAATTATAAAAAATATTACCTAGATTTGTCTAATATGAAAATTATTGTTCTCCTAGTTTTTAAAAGTGTAGAAAGTTTATATAAGTTTAAATGTTCGTATTAAAATCTTGGTGGAATAAACGCATGTCCATGTTTGTCATTTTCAATTGATGTATAGCAATGTTTGTGTCACCATAAATTGATAACGAACGATTAGATTAGACTTTCTAGTTTCAGGTTTTTATATTTTGACTACTATTTACAAAAATTAGTTTAAGAGTTATATAATTAAAAATAATTAAAATATATTACAATTAAACTTATACTGTTTAAATTACTATTGGGGTAAAATCAATGTTAATATTATTTAACAATGCACAATAAATCTAGTTCCCAGTGTATATGTGATTTACTAAAATTTAATGTATTCTACCTCAAGAGGCCACATTTAATCCAGGCAAAGGTGTTATTCTCATCACGTCACGCCTGATTACACAACATAATCTGCTTTGTTGGTAATTGTTATTTCTCTTTGATAATATGCAATTAAACATCGGTATCTACCGATTTCAGGCAATGACAATTATATCATAAAATGTACATGCCTTACTCTTTTCAGTGTTAAAGGCCACTATAGTGAAGAGTAAATGAAACAGTAAACAATTGAGAATTTAAAGACAAATCCAATGACGCATTGTTTGCTGAAATCGAAGGATAAATAGTTGAGTAAACAATTTTGTAAACATTAATAATTTTGGTACAAAACACCATATTTGTTTTGTAACATAATTATTAATGTTTACAAAACTGATTACTCAGCTACTTATCATTCGATTTTAGCAAACAATGCGTAATTGCATCTGTCTTTAAACTTTAAAATGTTTACATTTCGACAACATCTGTTGTATTCATATCTGTTTTCATGATATTTGACATTAAAACTTATAAAAGGATGCCATCTTGAAACAGCTTTAGTTACAGCAAAGAAGTTTAAAACATTCATTTACCTACTACGACACACATGAAGCAAACATTTGAAGTATTTAACTCAAATACATCTTGAGTTACAAAAACATTTGTAAAAAACACATACAGACCGACAGACAGAGATCCAGACATTTTAGACATATGGTTGTGGGGTGTTTTTTGTTTGTCTTGATCCAAGTAACGTACCTACAATTTCTTAAAAGAGAGTTCACTAACACCCTGAATATATTGTTCATTATAAAAAAGTTAAATGCAAATCGACATTCGATACTAGTTAGGGCAAGTACATTACCAGTGGCAACGAAGGGTTCCGACGTTACCACAAGATAACAGTGACAAGCAACATTGATCGTGGCTGTTCTTTGGATGGGTGACCGTCTGAGCGATCCTGTCCTTACGCACATGCCACCACCTGTCTGGTCACTGGTGGTGATTTGGTAGTCACCCTCAATCCGTTGGTTTCCAGGTTAATTGTTATAGAGGGCATCCTAGCCTTAACCTTGTCTTGTAATAACATACATTCTTTTACTTCTTTTGCATTTATTCTCGTTATTGTATAGTTTACAGATTAGACATTATTTTGCCATGAAATATATAGAAAATAATTCACATTTCAATAACGAATGTGTCGTGAGTTGAACTGTCAGATACGAAGTTGGTGTTTGAAAGCCTTAACAAACCAAAGACCAAATAAAATTCCATATAAAAAAGAAGTGCGAACTAATCACTTTCATAACTAAAAAATTAAAAAATGTTTGAGTAATGTTATTTCTAAAATTTAAACACGTTATACCACTAACTTATATAAAATATTCCACCTCTCATTCATACTTGCCATGTAACAGATTCGATTACATCAGTGGGCGTTTGGACAATTTGCATCTCAACCTACCCCCCCCCCCCCCGGGTCCCGTGTTTATACGGCAATTGCGACTGTATTATTATTAGCAAATCCCAGTTTAGGAAGTTTTAAAAACAGTGAATTGGACTACTTAACCACAAAATACGTCTAATATGCTAAAATGGCTTAATCCATCAACGTAGAGGAATGAATAATCTGTTATATTTTATTCGTTGATTTTAATTATTTTTCTTTCATTTTAAAATTTATGTTAGAATTGAGGTACATAATAATGACAAATTAAGGAATACATAAATTTGATTTTAAATACACTTATGACATCAAATAATATAAACTGTTAGTTTTCATCACTTCTTAACTTTTTTTTTAACTTTTTAACTTCTTAATCCGTAATGTAAGAAAAAGATAGGATTTTGGTTTCTTAAAAACGTTATGCAGTGGGGAGAGAGTATATGCGTTACAGTATGGTCTGATTAAGAGTTATGTCAGATGGCATGGTCATGTGAAGAAGATGTGAGTAGAAAGTATGATAACATGTTGGAATTAGTAGGTTGAGGACCAACAGGAAGTCCTAGAGGGATATGGATGGATTAGATGAAGATGGAAGATAGATATAAAGAAGAGAAAAATGACGTGAGAGGAGATGACCAGAGGGTAGAAATGGAGAGACATACAATAATATAGATGCTTCGTAGATATCATGATCCAGGAGTGAAGACTTTTATTTAATAACTTTTTAGTCATAATAAAAGTTTACAAGTACTACACTGATGAGAATAAGAATACTTAGTTAAAAATTAAAAAAAAAAATAAACTATCGGATTGGTTCTAACTATGCAAATTATTATGGGTACAGAATTCTCACCATTATTCCAAACTAATGTAGCAAATAGAGAATCAAATAATACTTAACGAAAAACCTATTTGTCTAAAGAGAGTAAACAAATTTATTTTAGAACATACTTCTTATAAATATGATAAATCAATAGTAAAAATAAATGAAAAATTAAAAAATTACATTTTAAAAATTAATTCCTTATAAATTACTTAAATATCCTAATGTATGGATAAAAACTTAATGCTGTAAATCTACTTGTACATTGTCAACTAACAGTATAAATATATAAAATATTATATTAAATGTATTATCCCAAAATTATCGTATACATTTAATTGGAGATTTTAGAGCACAACTGACGATACTAATTAAAAACAAAATTAAGTTTCGCAACATCATTCACTGTGAAAAGCATAATGAAGAGCTTGACAAATGATTTTGACGAATCTTGACTATGTATCAATGGTGCTATTGAACTACATTTTAATAACGGTTGGTATTACAAACATTGTATGAACCAAATATATTTATTTACCAAATGGTTCCTTTAAATAAATTAATACGAGTACCTCCAAGTCCTTCTCCTAGCTCGTCCTATGTTTGCTCTACAGGGTGGGTTGACGAAGCCTAGGTAGTTGGACCTCCAGGTGCTGGTCCTTCCTATTGGTCTTTTTCCCGAAGTCCTATCACTTCCAGAACTCTCCTCAGACTCCCCTTTCTTTCCCGATTCTTTCTCTAGTATCTCATTCCCCCTGCCACTCACTGGCCACACCTACGATTTCGTAAATACTAATTATTATCGGTGGTCCTATTACGGATCGCCCTATAGACCCATTTACGTAATGGGCGGGACCTCCTCCTCTCCGGAGCTTCTGCTGATTCTCCGCCGCATTAGCATTCATTTGGTGAGTATAAAATTTTAATATTCTGATTAGCATGTGTATAGTGATGACCCTGCTTCCTTGTCATCCGATCCCTTGCTATCTGAGTTTGTTTACACTCTCAGGATGTCCAACTCAAAATTTACCTAATCCAATTCCTGTACCGTATTTCCTGTTGTAATAAAACCTCTTTCTCATTTTTACTGTTAATCTTTATTTTAGTTGTATTATTATTATTAATAATTATGGGGGAATTTTGTGCAAACGAGTAGCAGATAAGTAAACCTCAAAGGTTTTTAGTAATAAATATAATAAATTTAAAAACAAACTAATATTTATAAATAAAATAACACACATTTCTTGTTTCGTGTAAAGTATGGAATTATTCCAACTGATATCGTAATGTAAATTACTTTGAGGAAGAAATATTCTATAAAATATATTCTGATGTAAATTAATTACCATTAATGATGTATTGATTATTTTTATGACTAAAATAGTATATTCTTGTATAAAATATAACATATAATTGTAACTACAACTCTTATATATTAAAAATTTATATGTATTTTATTAGGTAATTGTAGAGATAACGTTCTTATCAACATCATTTGTTGGTTGGTTTTTAGAATACAAACTGTCATCTTCGACATTAAATATAATTAAATATTACTTTGTTAAAATAAAAGTTAACTTGGACCAATTTGCTACTAGCGTCAGTTGCATTTTGTAAGTAATGGTGATACGTGCTTCTATGGTAAAAAGGTTTTCAGTTTAAGATCGTCTGGTGAAGTTGGTGATTCGTAGGCCTCTCTAACACTTTACCTGGGGACCAACGGATCTAGGTCACTTTCGAACCACGGGAGTGGCTCAGGGCGAAAGATTTTAATATTTACATCGTAAACCTATGACGTGGCAAGCCTCATAGTTATGGTCACTCCTAGCTGTAACAGCTAGGAGTAATTATTATCCTAGTACATAATGAAACTAAAATGTTGAAAAATGTATGCTAACGTTGTTTTTATTTAAAGGGACAAAACAAACAAAATCGTGAAAACTAATGTTATACTAAGGCTTAGTTTTTGTAAACTGCATTGTAATTAAATGGACTACTGCAATAAAATAAGGGCTAAAAGTATCATATATAGTACAAAATAAATAGTTTAACCCTAAAAAGTACAAGGCACACGATTTAAATGTGGAAGATGATGATAGGAAGGCTGTAAAAGTGACCGTAACAACCTAGTCCAGTCGAATGAAGAGATCTCATTGAAAAGGAAAGAAACAAACCTAGGTGCTAAACAAATCAATCACAAAAACATTGAGTGGAGTGGTGGGATCATACGTTCAGGTAAATAAGAAATCATAACAATTATTTTTATTTACCTGAAAAATTGTATTTACATAACACGAATAATATAGCTGTAACATAACTTAATTAAAACACGCGTAAAATACCTTAAAATCAGTATTTAATATGATAATTGAACGTGTATTTAGTATATAATTTACATTTAATTGATGTTGAAAACTATAACTATGTATCTAGGGTTCCATTAAATCAGAAAGGGTGAAACTTTGTGAATTAATACCACAGAACATTATCTGTTTGGAATTAAAGCAGTCGTGACATTTATTTTCTACAATAATACCAAAACACTTCTGTATCACGATTCCAATAAGGATCTAAGCACCAAATATATCTCGGGGTCATGACAACTTGTTTTATTTACTTACCAACTGTCGCCACACAGAAATAATAGCTTAATTTCACATTTATAACAAACATATTATTAAAGATAGTGTTCACGTGTGAATAGAATTTCAAACAAACATCATATGGTGTGTGAAATTACGAAGTTAACAAGTGCAGTATAGGTTCTCATTTGATATGCATTATCAGTTATGTACACAATTAACATAAATTATTTTGGTATGTTGCGTAAGGAAAAGCATACACTTTTTAAAGTTTCTAATCTACTGCAGTACATAAATTTAAAAATATAATTTTATTTTCTATAACAATGATGTTTTCCCTCTCCTGATATGCCTGTTTTAAAGAGCCTTCCCCAGCTAGAAAATCGGCTCAGATCTTACAAACAACATCTACGTACAGCTGAAAACATCTCACTCAACTCCATCTAGAATTATGTTGATGAGTATGTGAGTCGGCACTTTGGGTTGCAGTGCTGTAATCCACCTATTTGGAGATAAAAAAAGTGTTGTGGAGGTTGTATGCTCGGTCTTCTTAATACTGACACCACTCAATGGTTGACATCACAGTGAATACTACTAGATAAGTTTGGTGTATCCATGTTAGGAAGTAGTCTAGGTCTGAGTTTTATTTTAGGATGAGAACCTTAGTTGTAGCCTTGCCAGTTAGCTATAAATCAAACCAATTTTTCGTGGTATGGATTCCACCTAAATCTAAAGGTTCCTCAGTTGCCTTTGCTTTTGAGTTATTAATAGATTGATCTGTCTAAGGAATATTAGACCTTAGTTGGTAACAATGACTACACTCATTTGCACCTTATACTCACTTATATCTTGAAGATACGCGTCCTAATAATAAATAATGGTGTGAACAAATGTTTGATAATCGATACATAATAGCAGCATGAGTTGTAAACCTTCATTTGAGTAAAAATGGATTTTACTGAACTGATTTGAAACTGGCGAATGTTATATGCAATACACAATAACGTGGTTGTAGAGTGGAAGCCAAACTATGAAACAGACAGTAAATCATTGCCTGTATTTATGTTAATACTTTTTTGGACTTAACAAGACGAATTAAAAAAATTCAGATACAAAAATTTATTCTACTATTTGCGATTACAATATTTATATAAATTAATTCAATTACATTAAAGGAATATATTTTTACTCTGTATTAATTTAAAAACACCACTACCGAAACAAACGGTAAACTTATTTATAACAAGTACGATTAATTTTATGGTTAAGGAATTAACGTGAGGGTCTTTGTAACATTTCATACGTGTTCAGCTAACAGTCAATTTGAAGAAACATAATAAGTACATCAATAGGCAAGCTACACCCACCAATTTGTTTTTCTATGATTATATTTATTTATTTTAGATAAATATCTTAAATTAATTAGTACTGCCAATAATACAAATTTTGAGGTAAATAATATAAATTTTCTACATACAAAATATGAGAAACTTTGTAAGTGAAATCTCTTTCGTCATTAAAAGGTATAGCAATAAAACAGTCATAAAACCTGTGTGTTTGTTACAGGAGAATTAAATATACAAGAATTTTTGAACTGCGTTGACAGTGAACATTGTTTGATGTTGCAGTGTTTTCATTGTTAGTTATTCCACTTGGAGAAGCAAAGACGAATTGCCAAAGGAAATTTTTCCCTTTGACCCTCGAAAAAAGATAGAATTGCCTAAACAGTGTACATTCTGTTTTATATCCATCTACTTCAATAGTGTATATACCTGAATATTCTTCATAATAAATGCTCTCCCTATTTAAATATACTTAATTCGTAAACCATTAACAACGCCTGAGTATTAAAATATTAAAATTAGCATACTATGTATAAATAAAAATAAAAAATATTAGTTAATTAATAATACGTAAGTAGATTTAGTCTTTAATATAGTATTAATACAAATATAAAATATTAAAATTTAATATATTTAATAAATCATTACAATCGTTTGAAATGCTGCTAGTGACTTTGGTCAGTATTACAATATATAAATACAGAGTGTTTTAAAAAAATGTATCAGATATATTTTATTGGATAAAACTATTATACTCATACAAATCTTCTTTTTTATTTTTTAAGATACTATAACGTAAAAAACTTTTGAAAAAACAAATAAAAAATTGAGATTTTGTAGGAGATCGAGTAAATGACTGCTTGACAACATTGACATTTTTATTGCTTGAAGAGGCTTTCTTCTCACCTTGCTTACATTCATCGCTCTCAGTTGCGTTTAACATTTGTCTCGGGTCCTTGAAATCCTTAATCTTGTCAGTGGTTGTGTTGGAAACCCCATCTGCTATCACTCTTGCACCTCTAGACGATTTTCAGTCTTCCAATAACACTTAAAGCCATTTACGTTGTTTAAAAGATAATTATTGAACTTCAGCCGTGTTTATCTTAGAATAAATGTAAAAAAATTAAAAATAACAAAACACTTACATTCGAAAAAACAGATGTTTTAAGCTATCAGCTGATATTTGTTTCAAAGCTCAATGTTTTTTATTAAGTCAGATACACAAAATCAAAATGTCTATACATTTGCATTTTTTAGACATCCTGTAAAGTAATTGTACATAATACCTAACTATGCATTTAAGTAGTACATAAACAGCAATATTTCGTTCAACAGATATAAAAAAATGTTAAATAAAGTAGTACTGTATCAGGCTAATCAATTGTACTGACCCACCCATTCACTCTTAACTTTACAAAGGCACTGGCCTATCTATACATTATCATTAATATTGACCCACCAATTTGTCCATATATGTACAGTGGTATTGATATATAAAAGTAAAATTTACTCGATGTTATAAACCCATTCAACAATACCTTAATCAAATACAATACAATACACTCATTGAACACCACATTTAAAATTGATTTTCCCAAAAATATAATACTTTAGCAAACACGCATGACACAAGTCTACGGGTTACTCTGCGTTAACAAAAGTAAACCGCCCCTTGTAGGTACTGCTAAGGTGCCAACTGACAACAGTTGGTTACTATGCATTAGGCCACACCGTAAGGATGTTGGTGCGTGGACCAGATGGTCTCCATGTGTGCTGTTTCGACGTTTTTTTTCGTCTCATCAGGTGTAAATAGGTGAGAGTTTCCTACTCACCATTACACTACAGCGAACTGAGTTGATGTCATATAATTGTCTTCATTTTCTTGAAGTAATTATTGACTTACAGTTCCATTAGAGTGGATGACGGAGAATAAACTCAATGTTCTTAAACTTACTCCACTATTAAGATTTTCGGACTAAAAACCAGTCCATCTCGATTCAAACACTCAGCTATAATGTAATGGCTTTTCAGTCTTTCAGTAGATAGACTTTGAAAATGATTACTTTATTAGAATATAAGTAATCATTACATTTCTATAAATTTCTGTAAATAGAATACCTTTTTAAAACAATTTTGCAATAAGAGTTTATATATCTTGATAAGGTTGTTTTTAACCACGAAAAACTCGTTTCGTACAAAAAAAAAAAAACTTTTTCATGCTGAACACGAATATGTATTTGTTTTTTCAATAAATTTATATTTTTCTTTCGAAAAATACACTTTTTACTTACGTAATCTAACTTAACTGAACTTATTCTAATTATCTATTTACTCAACAACAATTCGTAATTTGCGTTAAGTTCGGATGCCTTCCTTCCAGGACAGCCTGCCGGCCGTCCATCCGTCGGGATACGGTGAATTTAGTTTTTACTTAGTAGTTTGTGTTTATAATGATCGCGTAATGGCCACTAATCGCTTTTTTTCTGGAAAAGTAGTTTTCCCTTATATCTCTATAAATAATTGGCATAGAACAACTTTCGTATTCAGCGCAAAAACAGATCAAATTACAAAATATGGTTAAAATATAATTTAAGTTAAGGAATATAAGTCAAATATACTAAAGGTTGTGATATTGACTTTTTCGAATGTCTCTCAGTAAACTGTGTGATTTCCACAGAATAAAATAGATGTATTGTGATATGTGTGTAATATAGCTAATTCTTAATCCATTTCAAGAAAATTTTACAAATGTTGTTAGGTGGGAGGAAACTACATAATAACCGATTATAATGTACACAGTCACTGGCTCTCTATTGAAATGTACAATTGCATTACAATAATTAAAATCAATAGAAACGCTATAATCACAAATTCCCAAATGATTGTACATTAATTGAGTCCATATTAACAATAAACAACACTAACTACATTTATTACGCCAGAGAGTTGCCAAGATATAAGTTTATGACACGTGGAGTACTAGTGCAATATTATACATTAGTATGAATTGTCATCAACTTATGGGATCAACTATGCAGTTAAAACAAAACTACAGTACTTTGCTCTCTCCCTTTACGATAAAACATCGCAAAATTGTGTCCTCAACATATAAAACTAATTTTATCAAACAACAACAATGATTATTTTTATATATACAAAGTATTTTCTCTAAAACATTTGAGTTTTATATCTCCTTACATTCATTTTTAGACGCAGGAATAATTCTAAAATTACCTGCAGTAAGAATACTGGAACTATTACAGTGATTGGAGGGATCGTCAGTGTGTCAGTTGGTAAGTACGTATGAGGAATGCATCTCCCATCTGGCCCACCGTATTAACTTGTGGTGTCAATTGTGACGGCGTAAAACGTGATTTAGCTGCACATCTGTATTGCGGTTATTGCCTAGAGGCAAGGGGCTGGCCTATTCTTACATTAGTTGAGTTCGATTTTTATAATGATAGACTCGGACTTGAGAAGCAGCGCGGTAGGTGAGGGGTGAGGATGAGTGTTATTGTAAAGGGTGTCAGAGTATCATTGTGATTCGCTCAAATCAGGTCACTCGATGCAGGAATGACTCATCGAACTGTCTTCATTGCTTTAGGTTAGTAGTCTACGGCTGAGTCTATGGTTATAAAAACTTAACTATACATGAATAATGAAAGCTTTACCAGCAAATATTTGTATAGGATGTTAGGAAAGGGACTATCAGAAGGTGCTGACGAATTCCAAAACTGAATAAGCCGATTTTCACATAACCATAACATGATCGCATGAGACAAATGTAGAATCATATAACAAATGCAGGGTTTTAGATTTATTTGCTCTGTTTAAAACTTCTTTTCCTATTATTAAGTTAAAATATATTTTATTGATATCTTCTTTCTTATACCGAAATTAACTTAATACTATAATTAACTATTTTCCTTCTATGAAAGTTGAACACTGCCCTATCGTAATCTTTAATTAATTAACTCCATTAAGATATTTAAGATTGTCCTCCTTCCAATCTTAGATTTTCATAAAATAACTTAATTAAACTTAAAAATTCAAACATAATAGAATTGGTTCAGAAGAAAAAAGATAACTCGCAGTTAAGTAGTATGAAACCTATATAAATTCTTTTGAAACTCAGAACTTTGAGCTTGGGTTAGAGATAGCGCTGGTTCGAATCCGGCCTAGACTGGAAATATTTATCAGTAATATTCACCTTCTACTGTACTGGTTCGCTCCCTTGCTTTGTCTGAGTAAGTTCATCGCACAGATCAATAGTCTATAGGGAATTGATAAAGAAGGTTAAGGAGGAGGAGGAGGATATTATAAACCTTAAGGATCAAGGACTTTAGGAGAAATATGATAAATATAACAAATAACATGGGCTCCATCCCACTGGCTCTAAAATATACAATATTTTCTATCACTACAGTGTATTTATTGATACATATTACAGCTTTTAAACAAAAAGAATACTTAATGTTTTTTATGTTGTCCTCAATCCGCTCACCCATACACATACAATGATATTGACCCACCCACCCATACGGGTACAATGTTATTGACCAACCCACCCACCCATACACGTACAGTGGTATTAATCCACCCGCTCACACATTCAAAATCATATTGTTCAACCTATACACATATAGTGGTATTGACCCACCAATAGGCATACCGCGTTATTGATCTACTAGCTCACCCATACACGCCCAGTGGTATTGACCAACCCACCCACTCATACACGTACAATGGTAGTGTCCCACTTATAAACATAAAGCAGTATTTGAGTCACAAACCAAGGCCGAAAGCCGAAGTCAAACGAACGCACCGAATGACAGGGGGTTGCCGAGGGAAGTTTACAGGAGTGCCCCGTAGTATAGTAGATTTGTGGAAGTCGTATAGTGACAAATAAGTGAACTTCACACAATAATTGTATAACAATATAAATTTATAAAGCTATAAAGTTTGAGGTGATTGATTTCAGCCAGCTTGTTTACCATCCAAAGAAAAGAGGGATTAAAAAAAGGAAATAATCCGTAATAAATAATAACAATAAATATTAATCCGTAACAAATAAATTAACTTAAAAATGTTACCTAGTGGTATTAATAGGTCCACCCACCCAACTACCAATTGCAAATATTGACAAGATAAACAAACATGATTAAATACACATTTTGAAACAGGTTATTAGAATTAAATATCGAAGATACAACCTCTTTATTTTATGTTAAGATACTAAGCAGTTTGTAATAGTCCTTAAGTTATGAGGCCCACATAAAACTCTTATTATTTAAAATGGCCCTTATAATGTCTAAAAATGTCATTTTAAGTGTTTAATTTCAAGTAAAACGACGCAATAAACTCTTAATAAAAATGTTAATTGGTTAATAAACTTAATATATATTAGACCATCTTAAGTATTTCTCTAAAAGTCTAATAACATTAAAGCAATTAAATTGAATGTAAATTTAGTTATATATTTCTAATCAAGTATTTTATATGTTAAAATAATTCCAGTTACAAACCAATCACAGCACTGAAGTGCTTCGAGCTGCCAACACTCATACTTAATTGGTTTTCTTAACAACTCTATTTATTATATTTATTCCATAACTTGCGCACTTTAAAAATGTTTATTATATATGGTACGAAATATGAAAGTTTGTCTTATATAGTTTATGCAATGAAGTAATTTTAGTCAACTACAATAATCACCAATAATATTCGCTTTTATGTTAGGATGGTAGTTACTGTATCAACATGAATATTTAGGAAGGAAGCATTAACACTTAAGGAGCTATAATGGTTCACTGTAATTGGTTCTGAGCGTTTCCACTTAATTTAAAGAGAAATGCTCGGATTATAAATGATTAACCTCTATGCACAAAAAAGTGTACTAACATTTGCAAAAACATTCCACAGTTTGATAATATGAAACTAAATTTAAATAATTTTTATTTATCATATATTTGCAATCCCCACAGAGAAAAATAGAACAGAGGTTTCTTTCTTACGGACGTAATGAACGCATCATTGGAAATTATAAATATATTAAAACTAATTTACATATTCATACATCTGTAGAATTAGTTACTTCGTTTATCATTGAGGATTTTGGGGAATAAATGACTGACTGATAAGGTTCTGGCCCTTTCATCACCTGGAAAACTGTAAAAATAACTACTCAACACAAATTCAGTACACTGGTAGATGTGACATCTGTTTTGTCGTCTCTGTGGCCTTATTAGGTTTCTTTTTTATTTGCTTTTTATTAATGATTTACAGTAACAATATATTCACTATATTGGAGAATCATTATGGTACAAGTCGGCCAGCAACAATAAAATGGCTATTGTCACGTAATACATGTGAAACGTCACGAACTGGACCACTAATAGGAACGAGAACAAAAAGTTTTACATAGTGGCTAGAAACAAAAAAGTGGCCATTGTCACATGATATATGGGTGACGTCATGAACTGGACTACTAAGATGAACGAGAACAAATAGTTCTCCTTAGTGGCCATCAACAACAAAACGGCCTTTGTCAAGTGATATATGTGTGACGCCACAAAGTGGACTACTGAGAGAAACGAGTAAAAGTAATACTCCATAGTGGCCACAACAACGTGGCCTTAGTCACATGATATACGTTTGACGTCACAAAGTGGACCACTGAGAGGAACGAGAACAAATTTTTCTCCATAGTAGCCACCACCAACAAAGTGGCCATTGTCACGTGACATATGGGTGACGTCACGAACTGGAACACTGAGAGGAACTAGAACAGATAATTATCCACAATGGCCAGTAACGACATCAATTCGAAACTAAGGGGAGTTGAATATATATCTATCATAAAATACTTTAAAATATAACGGGTCGTCTCATGACTAAAACTATTCAGGTATCATTAACGTTACATTGGTATTTAGTTTTATATCAAAATGATTTAATAATCCCATGATTATGGTAATGTAGCAATCATAATTATATTTCAACTATACCGAAGAAAAATTCCAGAAAATTTAAACAAACTACATTTAATATACATAGTACTAAACTATTCACCCCAAATCCCAGATATTTTGAAAAATCCTTAATTAGTTTTTGGAAGATAAAACAACTACTGTAAAATTTTTTTTAAATATTACATAATTAAACAATTGAGGGTCTCAATAAAGTTTTTGAAGAGTCAAACAAAATTCTAGAGGTGTTCCTTCGATAAGTTCACCACTTAGAAACGTCAAAACTATATATTTTTGTCCATAATTCCCTCACTACATGTCAAGAGCACCTGCTGCTGTCTCCTGAGATATAAAGTGTGTCGCACAACTCACATTCTTCAATTTGACATTAACACACTTTAGATGATATAACAAAGCGTTTTTCAGTCAATACTTTGTATAAATATTCATATTGCTGAAAAAGTTCCGAATTGTTAACTCAAGTGTAATCAGAGAAGGAGCAAACATAAATAAATTAATATTATTTAAATCAGCATATTGGTAGATATATAATTTTATTTTCATTTATTTGTGCTTAAGACGCCGATCATCAGTATATGGGCGAATATGGATTCCGAATGAGTGTGATGAGTGTAAATTAGTGAATCTAGTCATAGTTACAAACTAAGGCCCGACTATTCCTTAGAAAGTGTCATTAATTAATAGCCCATTGACAAATTAACGGCCTTAAATAATAAAATAATATAATTGAACGTCACTCAACAAATAGTTATAACATATTAGTTCGAAATATACAAATATTATGGTTGTTGATAACGGTAAACCTCGTTTAGCTCAGAGCAAAGAGATTCTCAAAGGAATAAATTAAATAAATAATACAAACAAATTGTTGTCACTATATTATTCATCGTAATTTTTATATTTTTAGTTAACTCTATAATTAATTCACACTTAAATAATATAAACTTTATTCAAGAAATCATTACTCACCAACAACTTTATACTGATAAAATAACCGTGGCTTTTAATCAATAGTAATAGAATACGTTTATTCTATAACAAAATTACACAACCATATTTTAAAAGGTTCATGATAAGTAAAAGGCTAAACAAATACAGATGGGAAAACATTAAAACGTCTATACTGATAGTTACAAACTTGAATATACGGGTCCCTTGCCTCACTCTGGTTTGAAGGCGTTCTACAGGCCGTATTATAGCGGGATCACCGGACTAATAAGTCGCATGACAATGATGCCGTTATTAAATATTTTCTATATAAGGCCTTTTTTCCATACAGAAAAACTTTTTTAAATTGATACATTGTTTAACAAATAACTGATTGTTATTTAATTAATTTTTAAAAATCAACTTTGTACAACTTTACTATTTATTTTTCCTCTGAAAATTTTTATATCTATATTATATCGTGTCATGAAAAAAACTCCATAGTCTACTATGTTAAAGAATACGTCATGTTAGCATAACAATTTAATACTATAATATTACTTAAAAATAACACTTACTACGTTTATCAAGGAACATTACGTGAACATTTAAGTTCCACATAAACATACAAAGGTTTACAGTTGAAATACACATAAAGTGCTTTATTTTACTTTGAAATAAACGTTTTTTACGTTTATAAAATATAAAAACTGTAAAATATTAGTTTGTGTTTAGTGTTAAATGTGCACTATATAAATTCATTAGGTCACATATGTTAGTTGTCGTAATAAACATAAAAACGCCTTCATTATTTCAGATACTACTTGTAACACATGGCTGTACTCTGGACGAATCCGCGTTCATTCAAGTCTGTAATTAACAGTATAAACATTGTGCAGTAAAATTATGCTGGTTTTTTTACTGCCGGTCTAGCAATTATTTAGACAAATAAACCTACCCACTAATTTAAAGGGCTGAGAGAATAAATGGTCAAGGAATCCACAGCAATGTGTCATTACGGAATAAAAGTTCTTTCAGTAATTGAGTTTTATATTTCAACAATAGATCGGGGTTTTAGTTTTAACGATCTACCTTCAATTCGGAAATTATATAATTCTTGCAATGCTATTAAGTTAACTTTAAACGACTTGAGATCAATCATAATCGTAATTTGAATTATAAACTTAAATTTGATTTAAATGTATTAAAAATCTATGTTTAATAGTTCAAGTTATGTGGATCCGTTTGGCCAAAGTTGAAAGATTATTTATATCAAAGGCTATGTAAAAGGTAGACTTTTTTACTTGGAAGAGGGGTGTGATAATCTAATCTATCAAAGCACACCCACTACATCATGCTGTAGTCACAAACGTATGTCAGTAAAAATAGACCACCCAGCCCACATTCGAGTAGTTTGATGGTCCACCCACCAAACCTAATTATGATAAATTTTGACGAGAAGTTCCTTAAACATTTTCAATGTCATTATTGGTATTGAATATATACATTGGAAACTGAATCCCCTATTCCAAAGCTTAGTAATTGCTAGATTTGTAATAGTACCCTTAAAGATTGAAGGAAACACATCATTTTTGTAGCTGGTTTAAATTGTTCTATAAATACAATGCGATGTAAATGTATTATTCCAACTTCGAGTACTACGTTGTTGTTCCATGTTTATTGGGAACTGGGAACATAGGTTTAACATAACTGGACTTATTTTGCTCATGCTGTTCCAGATAACCTTGAATCAACATTAACGACTATCTTATCATCAATCAGTGCCTTTCTCATCATGTATATCATTACTTTTTACTACCTGATCCTTACCACGTTCAATATTTTCATGTAGTAAATATTTGCTTTCATGGTTTAAGTATTTATACAACATTTTCCTGCTTCTTATATTGATGAGTTTGTTTAGTTTATTTCCTTCATTTTATACTATATATTCTGTGTTATTCATTATTGTTTATGATCTATATTTTTACTTGTGTAATGATTTTATGTAATAAAAGTACTATGGTTACTAATAGTTGTTGATGTTGAATACTATAATAATTTTAACATTATATTGTTGTTTTTGGGTTTTATAGTTTATTGACCCCTAATAATGCTTATTGTATTGCCTGTAGTTATTGTTCACAGGTGAAACTTATGAAAGGTGTTTGTTTGCTTAAGGTTTTATTTTTATCTTTTTTGCAAACTGATATTTCATTATATTATTTTTCATTAACTCAATGATCATTTCTAAATCCTTTCACAAACGGTTTACAAATAAATCATAAGGAGTATAGACATTAAACAATTTTACAATTCACTTTTAACGTATGACAGTCTGATTTAATTTACTCTGTTCACATTCAGTTAAAACTGTCATATTCCTCCTTAAGCTTTAATATAGTATAAGAAAACCGGTAAACAATTGTATAAAAGTTCCAATTAAATAGTATGTAGGTTTTAAATTTTACTAAAGATTTAAAACCTTTTGCAACATGTTACGGAAGGTCTCATTTTTAGAAATACATCAATTGTAAAATCCGAAAATGGTTCAATTAAATTGGTAAACAACAAGTAAAAAAAAGCAGTAAATAATTGGAATAAATCAAAATATATATTACATATTTTAATAAAAATGAAAAAAAGCTAGGTTTTTTTTATTCGCTTACTATGATAAAGGCGCTAAAATTCAATAAAATGTTTAATCTTTATCCCTTAATTTTGCATGTAGACCCTATATATGTTCTTATTCCACTAGTTAAGGACTCGATAGTAAAGATTTCAATTGTTTTTAAATGCCAATTTTCTTTAAAATACTTTTAATAGAAGTACAAATTAATTCATCTCTCTGTTACACCGTAATAAATAAATACTTAATGTATATAAGTATATTCATGCAATTATGATTATTATAGAGGCACAACTACAATATATACTAAAGAGAAAATTAGCTTAAATTTACACTCATTACAATTGAATACTAAAAGAGATATAATTGTAATGTCTGATATGTCTAAACCTATAAATTAATTGGCACTATAACAGTAATTAGTGACTAACCACCTTTTGTAGTATTAAAAGTTTTAATCGTTTGCTCTATAACGTAAAGATGATGGTTATTGAATATTTTAATGGACATAATTGTAAAAGGATATTATTCTTATAATAAGAGGTAGATAAATCATGCAATATGGTTCGTTATAAATGTCGGGGACTTGGTTCGGTAGCCTGGACTTTTTAAATATATACAACGATAGCTTTCAAATATAAAGTATAGTTAACAACTGTAAAGATGCCTGAGTAGATTGTAGAATGGAGTTTTTATGGACTGAGTGATGATCAGGATGGTTTTAGATCAAAATTAGATATATAACTGTTGAAAATATGTGTGTCTTAGTATTGGTGGATTTTACTCATGGTGTATGTTAGGTATTGAAATGAAATGAAATGAAATAAAAATGAAATGAAATGAAAAAAAGTTTTATTTTGTGAGGCAAATTTAGGATCATTAGGTCCTCTCTTACACTTAACCTCATAAAGAAAAATTAATACATAACTACAATGAGTATATTTAAGAGTTCATACGTGTTCACTGCTGCTGAGCACATTATTTACAAGCTAAACAACAATAAAAAATTTGAGTATTAAGAAAATTAAAACTAAACAAATTAAGCATGAAGCGTAAAAGAAATTAAACAAAGAAGAAAACAAAAACTATTACTTACATGAAAAAAATAAACAAATAAAAAAATAAAATTATAATAAATAAAAATTATTCCATGTACTGATCACAACAAACACACATCACACATACACTCAGTCCAACATTGACAGCACGGCCAAGGCCTACAACCCCCACGTATCCGCCGACAACCACTCCCTTAGTGCCGCAACAAACCAAGCTCGACTATCAATATTTCGAGTTGAAGGATCAAGTTTATTCCACAATCTGCAGGCAGTGACAGTAAAAGATCTATTGTAAAGTGCTGTTCGATGAGCTGGAATAGTTAACATTGAAGAACCCTGACGCGTGTCCCGATTACTTATGCTGAAGTTAAACACAACATTTTAAGCTAAATTAGGTGTGGGATAGCCATGTATTGATTGGGGGAAGTCATTACTATGGAGAGGTGTATATGAGGATGGGTTGGGATACTTTAGTTGGTAAGGTTCTGTGGATTTGTTTTTTTTGTTTTTTGTTTTTTTTTTACCATTCATCCTCATATGAAGATAAGGCTTTTGACTACAATAGTTATATATTGTTATTTTTAATGATTTTTAAATCAAAATATAAATTATATTAGTTACTTACACACTGCGAGAGTGATATATTGAGACACTGCGAGAGTGATATATTGAGGTAGTTTGATTACGATGTTCTAAAAAATGGTTCCTACATTAAGCTAAATATGAAAAATGTATCCAAACCTAACCTGCTTCTTTAGTTATTTATTTCATATTTACTAAGCAACACACCCTTCAAATCAGTTATGCCACGTCAAAACACTGCAGCATAATTACAAATGAATAAAATAAAGCATTATAGGCAGTGATGGCATACTGGCAAGGAATATGATTTGAAGGCTACAGAAGTGATCTTCTACATAGTAGAATCTCATACAGTACTATGTTGAGGTCGTGTACACTACGAAAAGAACAGTGAAATGTTTCAATAAGCCTAAGGGTAGTCGTTGATGATCGCTCGTTATTTACTAACAAGGACCCAGCTGGCTTCTAAATGACGTTATATATCCTTACTACTTGGTTATTTATCCCTTCAACAGAGTTGATAAATATACGTAACACGCACACATGGGCACACACATATTTGTATATAGAATTATATGTGGGTTGAGGAACTTTGCCAAACATTAATTTATGTAGGTAAACGTTTTTGTTTAATAATAATACGTTTTGTAAAACTATGTATTAAATTCAATTAATTAATTTAAGAAGCGGATCGATCAAAAGACAAAATCATAAATATAATGGTCATAAGTGGTGAAAATGATCCTTAAAAGAGTTTATTCTACTAATTTATTAAGTTTAAGTATGATTTTAAAATTTAAAACGAAATGTTGTTCTTTAGAAGTATAAAACTTTGCTGAAATGTAAAACGTAAATAAAAATGTACGGTCTCAATAACAGTATTTTAGATTGATTTAAATCAAATACGAGAGGTGTTATTTCAACAAGTTTAACTTTTCAAACGTCAAATCTATACATCGTAGTCTATAATCCCCTCACTACATGTCAAGAGCACCTGCTGCCGTCTCCTGGGATATGAAATGTGTCTCACTCTTCACATTCTTTAACTTCATATCAAAACACTTTAGTTTATATAGCAAAACACTTTAGTTTATATAGCAAAACACTTTAGTTTATATAGCAAAACACTTTAGTTTATATAGCAAAACACTTTACTCAAACTGAGCTTTTGTCAACGTATATATTGTTTTATAATAAACATTGAAATGTTGTTAGTTAAAATTAGGTCGCTAAACATATCTAAATAAATGAATAAGTTGTAATGTTTATCAAAAGTATTATTAATTATTTCCTAAGTATTTTGAAATAATTGCTGTGAAACATACAATAGCCTTATGTAGGGTTTTATTAGCCGTTTTGATTTTAATTATGCATAATGTATGTTTTAGTTGATTAATAATTGTTGATTTCTGTTCTTAAGAATCTTTGAGAGAATATTTTTAAATATCAAAATACTTACAGATTCTACAGTTATTTTCAAAATTTACAATGTTTTCAATAACGAGTGATATTTTAAACCAATCTACGTGTATAATTGTTATTGTTAGCTTAGGGAACATATAGGCCTAGTGATATTTCTACAGAACTACGTTTCATGAAGGGGAAAGATCTAGATCTATAAACTTACATCATGAACCCCACCTTTCGATCTCATCTTCCCAATATAATGCAGAAATATTAAGTCAAATCAGTGGTGTCTTGATACTTCGCGTATATTTTGATGTAATAATGCAAAATGGATTACTATTACGTACTATTATATTTATATTACGTACTGCAAGTCCCCTTCAAATATATGGTTTAGTCTTGGTTAGTTCGTGGCTGAGTAGGTATATGAGTTCATTATCTCAACATGACATAACATTATTATACTGTGGATAGTGCATCCTTTGACCAAATGTCTAACTAAAATTTCTTATTCTTAATTTACACATCAGTTTGTGTTATACCAAGGGCAACTACTATAAGGCTTTCTTTTAATTACGTGTCAATATTGACCCACCCGCTCACCCAAGCACGTACAGTAGTATTTATCAACCCGCCCACACACGTACTATTATATTTGAATACACGTACTATTATATTGACCCACCCACCCGCCCATACACGTAATATTATATTGGCCCACCCATACACTACTATTACATTGGCCCACCCACCCACCTATATACGTACCACCCACCCATACATGCACTAATACACTGACCCACCCACTCACCCATACACGTTCTATTGTATTGATATACGTAATTATCCATACTACGTAATTAAAAAGTTAATTCAAGAGCAATATAAATATTATTACACAGGCCATAAAATATATAATATAATATTGCGATCCAAAGAATTGAAATAAAACAATAATAATGAGTAAATATTAAATTAAAGAACGAATAAACTTGAAAATTTAGCATAAACATAAAGTATACATAGCATAAGTCCTTATGTTTCTTAATTATTAGAAATAGTTTATAAAAATAATCCATTGGGAATTTTATTTTAGTAATAATCAAAAACAGGCATTCTGTGCATATTATTTAGTGTAATTTTAAATACTTTAATTTTGGGTACTTCTAATATGTTTAAGACTGAAGAAATAAATAAATAGGCTAAAATTGAGAACGTAAAATTTGCAAAATATTCAAACGAACTTGAAACATAATTTTGTTAGACACTACTTATCACTTTACTAAATATGTAAATAGATTATATTATAACTTTCTTAATTAAGGTAGTTAAAAAAATGAAATATAACAGCTATAAAGGGAAAAGTTCTTATTAAAAGTAACCTTCAAGCTTTATCAAAACTGAAAGCATCAGTTAACATTACTATGCTAATAAAATCCTACCTAAAAAAAACTAAGTAACAATGAATATATCTTAATAAGAACGAAATTACTTTGTACAGTCAGTAAAGATTTCATATTTCCTAAGTTCTTGAGAAATATACTACCTTTGAATTTAAAGATGAGCTAAAATTTAAGTTGCTCCAGAAGTTCTAGATTACTTAGAAGGTAATTTATTTATTTATTTCCCTGCTTTAATACAGGTTTAAAGCTAATTACATTAAGGCAGTTAAATATATTAAACTGTTATTAATAAACAGTGGGATTTAAGCCATAACATAAATGTTCAAATACATAAACATTTCCAGGTCTGTAAACGCACAATTAACATAAACACTGAAAAATAAACATGCATATGACAATAAACATGTAAGTTTATAAATTATAAGTTCACCTATAAAGGTAATGTGTAGGTAATGTGATGGTTATTGTCCTGCACAACTGAACCTTGAAGACTGATAACTTCCATTATGGACTCCGTCATAACCTAGCTTTGGTATTAGGAACCAGAGCTAGATGACGGTTAAGTTGAGCCAATTCATCTCGTACGTAATGCGATATAGATAATGGGTATGGTCCTGCATTAACTTACCCCTGAGGACCAATTATTTACGTAACGAACTTAGTCTGGGCCTTGAGTGGACACAAAGGATCAGGGCTAGATGACGACCAGTTTATCCAATCCCACTCATAGCTGATGTGATATAGATAATTCGGTCTATGGTCCTGCACTAACAGACCCCTTCAGATCGATTACATACGAATTGGACTTAGTGATTATCTAACTTTGACACTAAGGATCAGGGTTAGATAACGACAAGTTGATCCAATCCCCCTTGTAGATGATTCGATATAGATATGGGTAGTGGTGCTCCACAAACTGACACTTAAAGAATCATTACTTCCGGAATGGGCTACATCATAACCTAGTTTTGACCTAAACAGCTACATGATGGGATATTGATGATAGTGAGAGAGATAACTGCTATAGTCGTACGTTGGCTCTTAGAGGTAACACATTATCAGAAATCGATATTGTACTACACTACCCGATCTCTGAGAACTGATTACTTCCTTTGTAATCTCTTGACTCAGTTGTACCTTTGCTTTAAAACTGTTGACCAGCCCTCTCCGGAGGCCAAGTAAATACAAGTTAATTCAATTAGTAAATAAATCTGATAATTACAGTAGTAATTTTCAATTGTTAAAATTTTAGCTGTCTTGGTAATACGTAAATAAAAGATAGATAATTATTTTGCAGTTATAAATACAATATGAACTATTGCACTAGTTATACTTTTGTTATAATTATTCATTAAATATAAAAAATATTATTGTTAATAAACATTTAAAAAATCCCTCTTAACTCCATCAGCTCTTAATGCTTGAAAATATAAATAGGGTCCGTCATAATTATTAAGAAACTGTAGTGTCGAATGTTTATGAAACAATTTTAATTAATTAAACTAAGAATTTCAACAGTTGTTTTGATTTTAAGAAATTATTTTTAAATGTTTAAAACAATACAGTTAACGATAGTTTCTGAAAGTTCTTTAAAAAGGTATGCAAATTAATTTCGTGTCCATAAATATCGATTTCCTTATCATTCTTGGGGTATTTTTTCCATAAAATAATCAATAGTATTGTAAATTAAAATCATTTATGGTGGAAAGAATGTTATTGATAGTCAGATATATATACAGTATATATATATATATATATATATATATATATATATATATATATATTTTTTTTTTTTTTTTTTTGTACGGTGGCAAAATGCAATGTGCACCATCAGGATTTTTTTTATATGGACCTACCTTGTGAGACTCACACCCATTAAAAACCCTTCGGTCTAGGTAGAATTCCCACTCGGGATGGATTGGATTGTGTCCGGCGAGAGAGAGAGAGCCATACTGACACTCCAAGCTCTCGACCTTCCCATCTTCTCCAGATAAGCCTGGAAGAAGTTGTGGCCGGTGAGGTTCTGGGTTAAGTAAACATTTACTTTCCTTGATTTTCTTTCCACCCATTCTCGTATATCCATGATCAGCCGTGCGGTCCATCTGACTCTCGTTCCGCCATATTTCTTGCCAGTCACTCATAGTGCGTTCTTAGACTTCGGCGTGGCTCAGTGCACTGCCCGCATCGAAGTTAAACTTCCTTTCAGAAGCAAGCAAACGATGGGCGTCGCCCCCGCCACCACTAGGATGGCTGACTACGACACTGCCCTGTATGTAGGCGCAATTATGCTCAATGTACATATCATCTGGCCAGCTGCTACCTTTTTCGATATTGTTCCTTGTGCAGTGCATCTGCCCATATCCCACAGCCATATGGGGATAACGGACTTCGTAAAAGACATAAGCATCCGATGCCTGCTTGCAACAGAACCTCTGGTATTGCCCATCAGCCTCCACAGCTAAAGTTTTGGCCATTCCAGCTACGGTGGAAATTTTATCCAAGAATAATGAGCTTGATCATTATAACTATTTATAACAGGAAGATGTAGTCATATTTTAATATGGTTTAGTTATATTGTGTGGATGAATGTTATATATGAGGAATCTTACTAAACGAACTCTATATAATATACAGTCAATCAATAAATACAATGTATATATATATATATATATACATTTTATATATAGCAATTTTAAAAGAAATTTGTTTTTTTTTTAACTATATTACACTCATTATCAGTAATTTTAGTTAAATATAACATAAATAACAATTTAGAATCCCATTAAATATATTGAAGAGTGAAATCAAATAAGAGAGTTGTTCTTTCAACCGGTTCACCTTGTCAAACGTCAAATCTATACATTTAAGTAGTCTATAATTCCCTCACTATATGTTAAGAGCACCTGCTGCTGTCTCCTGGGATATGAAATGTGTCTCACACACCACATTCCTCAACCTGACATCATCACGCTTTAGTTGATAAGCAAATACTTTATTTAAACTAAGCTTTTATAAATAGTGATGTTGTTTTATAATAAATATTAAAATGTAGTTAACACATGCAGTTCTAAGTGGCCGTAAAGTCGGCCACGCCGTCCGACCGTCAGTGGCTGCGCTAATATGTCCATGGAAAGGCACAGCAAGTAAATTATTGATGAAAATCACAAATAGTGTTGAAGATAGGATGGATCCCTGTGGAACTCCACCCTTTATGCACAGGTGTGAGCTCATATAATCACAAATAGTGTTGAAGGTAGGATGGATCCCTGTGGAACTCCACCCTTTATGCACAGGTGTGAGCTCATATAATCACAAATAGTGTTGAAGATAGGATGGATCCCTGTGGAACTTCACCCTTTATGCACAGGTGTGAGCTCATATAATCACAAATAGTGTTGAAGATAGGATGGATCCCTGTGGAACTCCACCCTTTATGCACAGGTGTGAGCTCATATAATCACAAATAGTGTTGAAGATAGGATGGATCCCTGTGGAACTCCACCCTTTATGCACAGGTGTGAGCTCATATAATCACAAATAGTGTTGAAGATAGGATGGATCCCTGTGGAACTCCACCCTTTATGCACAGGTGTGAGCTCATATAATCACAAATAGTGTTGAAGATAGGATGGATCCCTGTGGAACTCCACCCTTTATGCACAGGTGTGAGCTTATATAATTTCCTACCTTTCCCTGTTGCCTTCTACCAGAAAGAAAACTTTCAAACCAATTTAGTGAAAATCCTCTGACACCTATAAGCTCTATCTTTTTCAATAAAATATAGTGGTTTACTAAGTAAAAAACAGTTTTAAAGTCAACAAAAACACCTGTAGTTTTATTACTATTATTGAAACTATTACATATTTGGTTTGAAAGGTTCAGAAGGGTCCTCTGTAGATTTACCTTTCGTAAAACCATACTGACTTTTGATAAAATAGGAAAAATCGTTCAGATGAATAATTAGTATTTTGTTTATTAGTTTTCTAAAATGTTGTATAAAACAGAAAGCAAATTAATTGGTCTAATATTACTGATATGTGAGGAATTCTGTGTTTTTAATATTGGGACTATAACACTTTGTTTTAGTTTATCTGGAAAAACTCCTGTACTAAAAACTTAAATTGAATATATAAGTTAGAACTCGTGAGATCTCATCAACAATGTGCTTTATTAAAACAGTATTTAAATTAACATGCCCAGTGGACTTTCTATTCTTTAAACTTCGTATTATTCTCAATAATTCTTCTTCAGTAACGGGGAAAACTGATAATGATTGTGGCCTTCTTATCATGTCCGTCTGTGAGTTGAGTCGTGTAATGGTGCTGGTGGTATACTGCACTTTGATCAGGTGTACGTTTATTACCTCTGCCACTACAGTGATAATATCTTCATTGTTAAGAGTTACCTTATCTACATTTTTAACTTCAACTGCCCCGGTTCATTGAATATTTACCACTTCTGGGAAGAATATCCATTACATCAATCTATTAAATATTTATAGTATGTGTTTTTAGTTACGTTTATTTCACATCTCAAATTATTTTAATAATTATTAAAATGAATGGTCATAAGGTTTACGCTTTGAAATTTTATATTGCTTTTTTACATATTTTGTGTGTCAAACTAGTAGTTATCCAAGAAATTTTAGACTTAGCGCTTGATTTAGTTTTATTATCCAAATTTACTTTTTTATTACATTCTTCTATCACAGTTGTTAGGATTACGATACACTTATCGTAAGAAGAATTAACATTATTTCGTAAAAGTACATCAGCCCAAATTAAAATCCTTTACCTTAGTTTTAGCTAGATTATAATCAATTTTTATCTTTTGATAAGCACTTGCTTTTGTGCTAACATTCTGAAAATTTTTTTGATCAAACACTAATCCTAGTAAACAGTGGTCTGTTAGACCTAAATAAAATTTTGCACTTTTGAAAGAACTTAAGCTTTTAGATTTTATAATAATATGGTCAATGCAAGTTTTAGTGGTTTTAGTAATTCCGGTTGGACTATTCATTGCAGAAACAAAACTATTATTGCTTAATACACTATAGTAACATTCATTATAAGAATGCTCATTTAATATGTTTATGTTTATATCACCAATATATATAAGATTACTTTCA
Organism: Stictocephala bisonia; assembly: GCA_035578905.1. NCBI lineage: Eukaryota > Metazoa > Arthropoda > Insecta > Hemiptera > Membracidae > Stictocephala > Stictocephala bisonia. Next base: position 12,771 of record JAQJVL010001409.1, on the reverse strand, counting down.
TTTAGCGAAAATAAATACATAGATGAATTGGAGAATATTTTGAAAAACATAAAATGTAATGTTTTATATATATATATAATATATATATATATATATATATATATATATATATATATAAAACATTACATTTTATGTTTTTCAAAATATTCTCCAAACATCTATATATTTATTTTCGCTAAATAAAAGTAATCTTTACACACAAAATAGTTTAAAATATATATTATTATATCTAATATCTAAGACTACAATATCTGCTGTTAAAATTTTAATATTTAGAGGCCTAACATTTAATTTGTTATTTACATAGCATATAACGCCTCCTGCTCCATAGTTATCATTACAGCAAGGATATGATGTGAAATCTGAAATATTATACAAATCAATCTCATCTTGACCTATCCAAACTTCTGCCAAAATTATAAAAATCTAAGTTTTTTCAATTTTTTTAATCTCCAACATAAACTGATTAAAGCTTGACCTCATACTCCTTATATTTGCATATATAAATGATATAGATTTACAGTTTGAGGTATGAGGATAAAAATTACTGTTTCGATAATCAAAATTATACTATACTATATTAGATTCTATGAGAATATACAAAATAGTAAACTAAATTAAGATTTTGCATGAAAATTAAAAAAAATATTTTTTACGCATATTTTTACTGAGAGGAAACCACTAATGACAATCGAAAAAATATAAGTAAAATGTTTAAAGGTTGGCTTAGTTAAGATTTTGATTATCTTGAAGATTGAACATTTTTTTTAGGTTTATCTTGAGCTTTTTTAACGAAGAATTTTCCGTCCCGACACCAGGCAAACGCATAGCCTTTGTCTCTGCACTTTTTTTAATTGAGGCTAGGAATTGCTTGTTGTCAGGGGATAAGTGTTCATTGAACACAAATTCACTGAGTAGGATATGCCTTATTTACCTCTTTTGCATCCAGGGTCTTCTTTTGCCGGTACCTGTTAAGGAAGGCCTCCCTCGTAGTCCTGCTCTGGAATCTGAGGATTAATGCCAGATTTCGAATCTTGTTGATCGATGGAACTCTATGAGCTGCTCCGTTCTGGTCGTCCTGCAGGTCCACGTTCAGTGCCTTCCCTATGTCCTTGACGATTGTTTTTATATTTTCCCCATGTGTTACCGGAACATCGTTGAATTCAAGGTTGTTTATTCGTGAGTATTGTTCCCAGCTAAGAATCTTCCCTTTCAATTCATTCAGCTGAGCTTCAAGTTTCAAGTTTTTAGTACGTAGTTCTTCATTACTCTTCTTAATAGATGCTAGCTCAGTCTTGATACTTTCCATAATGGTATTGGATGTGTCAACCTTGTCAGATAAAAATTAAAGCGAAATGTTTACGTCCAACACTTCTTTACGAAAGACTTTCATCTCCTCGAAACCTTGTTTCTTGAAATCTTCAATAACTCTAAACAAGAGTTCTTTCGTCAGGACGGTGCTGGTGGTGGTTCCACTACCTGAAGTTTTTGATGAACCACGACACTCCTTGCACTTCCAGGTGGACCGAGTCTTCTTAATTTCAAGATCTTCTTTTATACAGCTATCACGGAAAAAAACTATCACACCCACCACTCAATACACATCTGTAATAACTCACTAATCTAGACGGCCGTACATATAAATTAGTATTTTTTAGCCTTCCACATATTCAGAATATTTCTGACAGTCATAAATGGACACTAACAATCACAAAAATGATTTATTGAAAAAATAATTGCAGCCATTGGGGTAAGTTTTTAATTTATATATGCAGCCACACATGGTGAAAACAAAAATACGGCCTTAGCACTGAATGTGTTAGTTACACTGCGGTTGCAGTAAATACCAAAATAAATTAATAAGTTGTATTGATGTTAGTACAATATTTATCATCTGAAAATTATTGTGAATAGTCTATGAAGTCTTAACTAAGTTCTACAATATAAATGATAAAGTTTTTATAAATACATTTTAATTGCCATTTCACTTTGAATTATGAATAGTATCTTTTTATGTGTACATTGACTGTTAATTTCTGTTTTCAAGGTACTTTCTTGATTGTAGAAGGTTTCAAAGATGAGTGAAATTTAAACCACTACAAATCACCAATGTGTATTACACTGTGTGTCATTGTTATAGTGAGGTTAGGGAACTGATTTACCAGTTTAGGGGAGATATTTAGTTATTGCTACTACAAAACGTTTTTACGAAGACAAGTAATCGTCATAACTTCATAGTAACTTTAAGGACTCCAGAATAATCAAAATATTCAAACTTAGACAGGTAAGTAAATGCTAAAATTTGTAATCCTACATAACTTTAATGTATGAATGGAATATAATTATAAATTACACGTAAAATAAGTCCGTAGTTTTCAAATTTATTTGTAAATATTGTTTTACAGAAAAAAAGACTTTTGGTATTTTATTTTTGGAAAACCTAAAAACATACATACTGTATTTATGTTATGAGTTTATTTGGTTTCGTTTGAAAAATTTTAGTGCTGGGTAATTTAAATAAGTATTAAAATTAATAATTAAATTAAAGTGCTATAATAGAAAAAGTGCTAATAATACAATATTTATTTTAAATTGATACCTATTAATTATAAATAAGAGTTATCACAGTGCCAAATCAGTAATGGAAAGTGGTTGCAATTATTATATTTATTCAATGCTTAAGGTTAATTTTAATATATGGATAAGAAAAAGCCATTAACAAATTCATGGTCTTATCTGAATTAAAAACAGTCCAATTTACCTTCCTAAAGACTATTGATAATGATTTTTAAGTTCCAATACTTCTTTTAGGTAAAACAGATATTGTTATTTATTTTTTTTTTTTTATTTAAAATATAAATTCACTCGCCAGTTGACATGGGCCTACAGGCCTGTGCGTCAACTTTATTCAACGAGTGAAGTACCGACCGTTGGATCAGTGGGGATTCGAACCTTGGACCTTGCCCTACGCAGTCCTAAGCCTTAGCCACTGAGCCACCACGCCGGCAATGTTATGGACCTACACTAACTGAACACTGATTACTTCCGGAGTAGGTTCAGCCATAACCTAGCTCTGACAATCAGGACCAGGACTAGATGACAGTGAAGTTGATCCAATCCCCCTAGGTGGTGATGCGATGTAGATATGGGCAATGGTGCTGATCTAACTAACGCTTGGGGACTAATTACTTCCAGATTGGGTTCAGCCATAACCTAGCTCAGACAATCAGGACCAGGGGGTGCTAGATGAAAGTCAAGTTGATCCAATACCCCTTGGTTGTGATGCGATGTAGATATGGGCAATGGTGCTGATCTAACTAACCCTTGGAAACTGATTACTTCCGGAGTGGGTTCAGCCATAACCTAGCCCTGGCAATCAGGACCAGGGCTAGATGACAGTGAAGTTGATCCAATCCCCCTAGGTGGTGATGTGATGTAGATATTGGCAATGTTGCTGATCTAACCAACGCTTGGGGACTGATTACTTCCGGATTGGGTTCAGCCATAACCTAGCTCTGACAATCAGGACCAGGGAGTGCTAGATGAAGGTCAAGTTGATCCAATACCCCTTGGTTGTGATGCGATGTAGATATGGGCAATGGTGCTGATCTAACTAACTCTTGGGGACTGATTACTTCCAAATTGGATTCAGCCATAACCTAGCTCTGACAATCAGGACAAGGGAGTGCTAGATAACAGTCAAGTTGATCCAATACCCCTTGGTTGTGATGCGATGTAGATATGGGTAATGGTGCTGATCTAACTAACGCTTGGGGACTGATTACTTCCGGAGTGGGTTCAGCCCTAACCTAGCCCTGGCAATCAGGACCAGGGCTAGATGACAGTGAAGTAGATCCAATCCCCCTTGGAGGTGATGTGATGTAGATATGGGCAATGGTGCTGATCTAACTAACGCTTGGGGACTGATTACTTCCAGATTGGATTCAGCCATAACCTAGCTCTGACAATCAGGACCAGGGCTAGATGACAGTGAAATAGATCCAATCCCCCTAGGTGGTGATGCGATGTAGATATGGGAAATGGTGCTGATCTAACTAACGCTTGGGGACTGATTACTTCCGGAGTGGGTTCAGCCATAACCTAGCCCTGGCAATCAGGACCAGTGCTAGATGACAGTGAAGTTGATCCAATCCCCCTAGGTGGTGATGCGATGTAGATATGAGCAATGGTGCTGATCTAACTAACGCTTGGGGACTGATAACTTCCAGATTGGATTCAGCCATAACCTAGCTCTGACAATCAGGACAAGGGAGTGCTAGATGACAGTCAAGTTGATCCAATACCCCTTGGTTGTGATGCGATGTAGATATGGACAATGGTGTTGATATAACTAACGCTTGGGGACTGATTACTTCCGGAATGGGTTCAGCCATAACCTAGCCCTGGCAATCAGGACCAGGGCTAGATGACAGTGAAGTTGATCCAATCCCCCTAGGTGGTGATGCGATGTAGATATGGGAAATGGTGCTGATCTAACTAACGCTTGGGGACTGATTACTTCCGGAGTGGGTTCAGCCATAACCTAGCCCTGGCAATCAGGACCAGTGCTAGATGACAGTGAAGTTGATCCAATCCCCCTAGGTGGTGATGTGATGTAGATATTGGCAATGTTGCTGATCTAACCAACGCTTGGGGACTGATTACTTCCGGATTGGGTTCAGCCATAACCTAGCTCTGACAATCAGGACCAGGGAGTGCTAGATGAAGGTCAAGTTGATCCAATACCCCTTGGTTGTGATGCGATGTAGATATGGGCAATGGTGCTGATCTAACTAACTCTTGGGGACTGATTACTTCCAAATTGGATTCAGCCATAACCTAGCTCTGACAATCAGGACAAGGGAGTGCTAGATAACAGTCAAGTTGATCCAATACCCCTTGGTTGTGATGCGATGTAGATATGGGTAATGGTGCTGATCTAACTAACGCTTGGGGACTGATTACTTCCGGAGTGGGTTCAGCCCTAACCTAGCCCTGGCAATCAGGACCAGGGCTAGATGACAGTGAAGTAGATCCAATCCCCCTTGGAGGTGATGTGATGTAGATATGGGCAATGGTGCTGATCTAACTAACGCTTGGGGACTGATTACTTCCAGATTGGATTCAGCCATAACCTAGCTCTGACAATCAGGACCAGGGCTAGATGACAGTGAAATAGATCCAATCCCCCTAGGTGGTGATGCGATGTAGATATGGGAAATGGTGCTGATCTAACTAACGCTTGGGGACTGATTACTTCCGGAGTGGGTTCAGCCATAACCTAGCCCTGGCAATCAGGACCAGTGCTAGATGACAGTGAAGTTGATCCAATCCCCCTAGGTGGTGATGCGATGTAGATATGAGCAATGGTGCTGATCTAACTAACGCTTGGGGACTGATAACTTCCAGATTGGATTCAGCCATAACCTAGCTCTGACAATCAGGACAAGGGAGTGCTAGATGACAGTCAAGTTGATCCAATACCCCTTGGTTGTGATGCGATGTAGATATGGACAATGGTGTTGATATAACTAACGCTTGGGGACTGATTACTTCCGGAATGGGTTCAGCCATAACCTAGCCCTGGCAATCAGGACCAGGGCTAGATGACAGTGAAGTTGATCCAATCCCCCTAGGTGGTGATGCGATGTAGATATGGGCAATGGTGCTGATCTAACTAACGCTTGGGGACTGATAACTTCCAGATTGGATTCAGCCATAACCTAGCTCTGACAATCAGGACAAGGGAGTGCTAGATGAAAGTCAAGTTGATCCAATACCCCTTGGTTGTGATGCGATGTAGATATGGGCAATGGTGCTGATCTAACTAACGCTTGGGGACTGATTACTTCCGGAGTGGGTTCAGCCATAAACCTAGCCGGATTGACCTCAATCATAACCTAATTTTGACTTAAATAACTAAATGATGGGCCTGGATGAGTTTCCTTCTAGTAGGAATATATGCCATAATCCAATGTTTCCTCTCGGAGGTAGCACATTATCAGTAATCGATATGGTGCTACATTACCAGATCTCTGAGAACTGATTACTACCTTTGTAATCTATGGACTTAGTTGTAGCTTTGCTTTGATACTTATGACTATAAGTCCCAAGTAAATACATGTTTATTCATTCACAAAATGGATCTGATAATTACATCAGGAAATATCAGTTTATCAAAACTTAACTGTTTTAGTAAAGCACTAAGAAAATATATCGGATAATAAAATACAGTTAAAAAAACAATGTAAACTATGTCACTAGTTATCTTTCTATAGTAAATAATCAAGTATAAACAATGTAAATATTAAGAAACAATAAAAAATTCCCAATTAAATTTATCAGCTCTTAATGCATTACAATATAAATAAGGTCCCGTATTATTATTGTAATGGCAAATGCTAATGAAATATTCGTACCTAATCCCACTAATTATTTTGACAGTTTTAATAACATTAAAAAATGTTTTTCCTCCTACAAAAATTTAATAAATTTTTAAGAAAATTCTTAATAAATGTGTGAAAATCTCTTCCTTGTCCTTGAATATCAATTTTCCTATCATCCTTGGGGTAGTGTAACTCTTAAATGATCGATAGTATTTGAATTTAAAACAATTATCAAGGAAAGAATGTGAACTCAAAGTTTTATAATTCAATGAAACTAAAATATATTTTACAGTTCACAAAGGGGTATTTTATACTTTGGTCAGAAGTTCAAACAATTCGATGGGAACTGTTTCTGAGTATTTGTGTTTGACAAGAGTTGCAAACCACTCGTGAAATGTGGGGGTCATATTGTAAAAGTTTGCGCTATTGTTCAGCAACAAGAAAAGTGGTTTAGGTTTGTATATAGCTCAAAGAAAAGAGTGAAACAAAAATGTATTAACCTTAAACATTAGTTTTATTAGTTTAACAATAAACAAATGTGGAAAATAATTTTAATGAAAAACACTTGTATGATTTATATTTACTATAATGTATTTATTTTCACATAAAATAGTAGTATTTTATAATATTTTATACGACATATTAGTACCGTTGTAATCGATTTTCCTGTAAATAATTTGCCAGTTTCCTTGACCAGAGGGTTCCGACGTTATCGCAAGATAATTGCATCATACAACATCAAGTGTGGCTGTTCCTTGGAAGGGAAGCCATCTAAACGGTCCTGCCCTCCCTCTTGTAGGGTGCACTCACACTTGTTGTAATAATGTTATCACAAATGTGTTTTTTTTATTTTTTTTTTTTAGTCGTTTTTCTTAAAAGTTATAAATATACCATAAATGTCTTGGAAGTTTTTGAATTTTTAAATTTTTTTCTTTTATACAAATCAATAACCGATCAACCTTAAAACGTAAAGCTTAACCAAATTATTTAACAACCACTAACTACAAAAAGCTAATACTATAATAAACTGTTAGCATTACATTAAGTTAAAAAAAACTCGAAAACAGGCAAAATTCTGGCTGTACAAAAATTAGTCACTTCCACTTACATTATAATGAGATTACTGTTTACCAGGTTTATTAAAATCATCAAATACAATCTAAATGTAATATGGCTAAGGGATCAGGTCAATAATTTGTAAATTAACTATCAATATTGATAAGGATACACATTAAAATAATAAAATAATGTTAACTACACAAGATGGTAGATAATGTGAATAAGATTTACCTAGAAAAGAGATGGGTGCAGATATTTAGTTTACAGTGACATATCATTAGGTTGTGTGTCATTTGAACATATTTTAATATGTAATATACGAGGAGTATTACGGAAGGAATATTGTGAAGGAAGGAACGTGTTATTTCAAGCTGCCAGTAAACTGCCGGAAGTACCAGTATCGTGGTAGTGACCAAATATGTAATATACTAGGAGTATCACGGAAGGAAAATTTTGAAGGAAGGAACGTGTTATTTCAAGCTGCCAGTAAACTGCCGGAAGTACCAATATCGTGGTAGTGACCAAATATGTAATATACTAGGAGTGTTACGGAAGGAATATTGTGAAGGAAGGAACGTGTTATTTCAAGCTGCCAGTAAACTGCCGGAAGTACCAATATCGTGGTAGTGACCAAATATGTAATATACTAGGAGTGTTACGGAAGGAATATTGTGAAGGAAGGAACGTGTTATTTCAAGCTGCCAGTAAAGTGCCGGAAGTAGCAATATCGTTTTAGTGACCAAATATGTAATATACTAGGAGTGTTATGGAAGGAATATTGTGAAGGAAGGAACGTGTTATTTCAAGCTGCCAGTAAACTGCCGGAAGTACCAATATCGTGGTAGTGACCAAATATGTAATATACTAGGAGTGTTACGGAAGGAATATTGTGAAGGAAGGAACGTGTTATTTCAAGCTGCCAGTAAACTGCCGGAACTACCAATATCGTGGTAGTGACCAAATATGTAATATACTAGGAGTGTTACGGAAGGAATATTGTGAAGGAAGGAACGTGTTATTTCAAGCTGCCAGTAAACTTCCGGAAGTACCAATATCGTGGTAGTGACCAAATCCACAACAAAGGTTCTGAGTACAGTCAATAATCCTCGTATTAAAGTACTCTTGTCAACTCCAATTTCAGTCCCATTGCTTAATCAACAGCAAAACTTTTGCAATACTGTTACACTCTCTGATCCGTTTTGTTTTGTTATAGTACTGATTCTAGAAAATTATCATTATGCTATAGATCCAAATACTTCACAAGATATTTTTCATTTGCAAACGTTACATGCTGACAGTCAATGTATACAATTATTATGTCAAAAGATAACCTATTTTGTGAATCTAAATATGCCAAACTAATATTCTTGTTTGACGTTTCACGTATTAAATCTTAATATTAGCAGTGTTGTAATTTGGCATACTTTACCATAGCTAATTAATGTTGAATTGTTTATATGCTTATGGTTAATTTATAGACTTTAATCATGAGTGTATTTTGTAGTTTTCTCCATAAAATATTCCAGGATACTACTACCAATGGATTGATTGTTTGATATTGGTTGTCAATACATAATTATAACTTTTGTTAAATGTACTAAGCAATTAGTATTAACCAAGATAGTACAATTTTAAGAAGTGTGAATCTGAATATGCATTAAAATGTGTTATGTGCGTCTATAAATGAATAAAAGCAATACAGAAAGAAGAAAAAAAAACATAGTTTTCAGTGTTTTGCAAAGAAACATGGAAATATTCTCATTTATTATTTCTAAGCCAAAATTTACTAACGACCATGACTACCTGGTTCAGTAGACAACAAATATTTTTTTCAATCCATAAATAGCCATACCCTCCCACCCATACACGTGCAAAGTTAAAGAACCACCCACCCACCCATACACGTACACGGCTTGTCCACAGTTACATGACGGATCTTGAGCCATCAGCTGTTACACTCTTTTTTAGTGACCTCTTTCTACGTCAGTTCAGAAACTATTTATTATAGTATATTTTTAATGGGGAAGGTTTTTGGGTTTTTAACCACCTAAAGTTTTTGGGATCAAAGATAATATTCATAATTCATTCCTCCAAGAATTTCTCAAGAATTAGGTCTGTGGAAGTTGAACTTAGAATCTAGGTGTGTGAGAGGCATTCAAGATGTGAATCGTTATTTTGGGCATGGAAAGTATTGAATAATAGGAAATAGGGGATTGTTGAAAATCTTGTTAATATCTTTTTGAGCATCTGAAACTTCCAAATTTCTCCAGTTTACTACACCTTGCAATGACGTTACAATCCCCTTATTACAATTTGCCAAACAGATTGCAAACATGTTTATTTTAGCACATATATGGGTTTCAGCAGTGGAGGAAATCGTTCCACTAATCCGTCACCGTAGATCATTGGCACGACTAACGTCCGCCTCTAAGCCCCGGTCAGTGTTTGATAGTAAAACAGCTGTAATGAACTTTACAAGTTTGTTTCATCGCTACTTATTATTTACGTTATTATTCCTTGTGTTATTTTTGTTTGAATACGAAAATAGATTTTATTTAATCGTTCATGTGTCACTGCTGCTGATGGGTGGGGCTTGCTGCTGCCCTACCAGCAAGAGGCCAACCGTCTACCTAGTTTCCATGACAAAATTAAGTGGAATCACACAGTGGGTGAAGAGTAGTTCTCTCTCGTACTACCTCCACTAAGACCATCTCTCTCACACCGTTGCTTTCATTATTACAAATCTAAGCAGCCTGACTATAGTGTACATGATTGTAAGTTCCTAGCTTTAGGTATAAAATGGCTTTTCACAAATATTAGACAAAATAATAACAGATAAATTTATAAAGATTTTATCCTGACTATAGTGTACTCGATTGTAAGTTTCTAGCTTTAGGTATAAAATAGCTTTTCACAAATATTAGGCTAAATAATAACAGGTAAATTTATAAAGATTGTATCCTGAAAATAATACTTTTTAAATCTTTTGTGTTATTATGTATTACTATGTGTTATGTATTACTATTATGTATTATTATGTGTTATTATGTTATTATGTATGCACAATGCAACATTGCATGGTAAAACTGCCATAGACGTCTTTTATCATTTTAACTTTGGAATAAATGTGACTTATTTGTTTAAACTGTTCTAAATTATATGCATAGAGTAATAAAGTGAAAGTTCATATTGCACCTGGTTATTTACCAAATCTAGCCTTCCAAAATTAAATTTATTTGAATAAATCTTAGTAAATCCTTCCAGATAAATTTAGAGCGAGATACTAAAGACAACAAAGATATCGTGATTCTACGTTAGTTATTCCAATAACAAAATACCTCCAAGGCTTTGACGTATAATAACCGTGCGTTGCCTCAAGTCTTTTAACCAGGCATTGAAAATAAGTAGTCTTTATAGTAAAAAATATAATAAAACGTTTTAAAATGTTTTAATTCATTACTCCTAATATTCATTATTCATAGTAAGCTAATCATTTATATATTTATAATAATCTTCAATATCAAAACATAACTCCCAATTTTAATAAATTGGATATTTATAAAATATTTGTTCTAAGATGAAAATGATAGTTAAATAATATAAAAGTTATATTGATGAATATTACTAAGTTACAGCAAAATAAAACGTTATAAATAATACTGTGCATTGAAACAAAACAGTTATCTATGCACATTTGGGAGACATGATTTTTTTTAATTTATGAGTAAACATTTATGCGATTTAAATTTAGTTATCTTTAAATGTGTTCCCAAATCCTACAATAAATACAATAGCACTATATTTTATAGATTTAACGTAATTTTATTCCAGGAAATTACTAACCATTTCAACTAATTTATATTGTTTCCCAATTTCGATTAAGCTACTAGAACATCGATTAGACAGAACGTCAATAAAAATTTTAATTACTATAAACAGAATAAGTGAGGGGTAAACTCGCAGAATTTTGTTGATTGTAGTGACAAACGCTCAAGTTGGGAACGTTCGTTGTTGGAACACAAGTGAGGGGTAAACTCGCTGAACTTTGTTGATTGTAGTGACAAACGCTCAAGTTGGGATCGTTCGATGTTGGAACACATGTGAGGGGTAAACTCGCCGAATTTTTTTGATTATAGTGACAAACGCTCAAGTTGGGAACGTTCGATGTTGGAATACATGTGAGGGGTAAACTCACTGTTCCATGTTACATTTTTACATTTTGTTATATTTTTTACTTCTAAAATTTATATCCCCTGATATACTGACAGTCGTTGAAATGTCTTATATTCTGCAAACATGTTGTCTTCAGACCAAGGTAAACATTAACCTTATCAATATTCTTATCATGATGTTGATTCTGTGACGATACCTCTCTCACTAGCAGCGATCCCTCTTACATGCCTGATAACAGTGCCTTCTGAGAATTTAACAACAATTGTTTGCTTTTGTTGTAAATCAATTGACATTCTATTATATATTATTTCAAAACAAATTTTCACTGACGAAAAGAAGCCGGAACAATGCACTATTAGACCTTTCCTAAGTGAACATCCCTTAGGAATCACTAAACTCATTTTACCTATAGTAGTATAAAAGCCCAGGTTCTGGGCTCACTTTTCTGGCCTCTGATTGGTAGAGAGCGGTCACGTGACTTTTTCAAGATGGCGGCGCCATTTCCCGCCAAATTTCCTAACCTCACTTTTCCTAACCTCAAATTTCCCGCCAAATTCCCAAATTTCCCTCCAAAGTCCCTTGTTATATTATATAAAATTCATTGTTAACCTAACTTTTTCCGTGTTATACTATATAAAATACACTGTTAACCTTGTTATACTATATAAAATTCACTGTTAACCTAACTTTTTCCATGTTATACTATATAAAATTCATTGTTAACCTTGTTATACTATATAAGATACACTTTTTTTGTCCAATATGGCGCCTTTTTCCCTGTTAGACTATATAAAATGCACTTTTTTGTCCAATATGGCGTCTTTCCCGCCCACAACAACTCACACCCCGTGGGAAAATTCCCTCCCCAAAATTCCCTTATCCAAGATGGCGGTCTTTATACTATATAAAAAGTAAAAATATGACAACCGGATCCAATATGGCGTCTTTCCCTCCAAAAATTCCTTATCCAAGATGGCGGACTATACACTATATAAAATGTAAAAATATGACAACCAGATCCAATATGGCGTCTTTCCCTCCCAAAATTCCCTCAGCCAATATGGCGACCTTAGACTATATAAAATGAACTTTTTTTGTCCAATATGACGTCTTTCCCTCCCAAAATTCCCTCCAAAAAATTCCTTATCCCAAA
>JAQJVL010001408.1:0-195075 GCA_035578905.1 Stictocephala bisonia | reverse complement strand
AAAATGCCAAATCCGGCCCTGTATATACCCATATACATATATTATCGGTAAAGAAACATAGTATATACCCAGTATACCAAAGATGTTGTATAATATATCACTATTTAAAATAATGAATTGGAAATAGCAGACAAATGATTTTACTTGCCTGCACTTAATACATTATTGCAGTTAAAAAAAAAAAATAAAGGTGGTAAAAAATAGTGTTAAGGGGCGGTAAAAACAGTGTTAAGGGGCGCTAGCGGCCCCTATGTATGAATACTCACTATGTAGCCCTGCCCTCGCAACTAAAAATTTGCGATGCTTTTGCACACAAACAAGGAACAATGTCAAGAACAAGGAATATCGGTGTTGGAGCAGCCAGGGTGGAGAACAGGAAATACTTCTGGATGAGCTACTCAAGAGAAAGAGAAAGAAATGGGGGAATGAGAGGGGTAATTAGTTTCCTTTACTGCTCACAGGTTGCATTCTGAACAATCAAAACATGAGGCGATTTCGCCTTCTTTAACTTTATTGACAACAGATAACAGCATTGTTGCTCCCATATTCCGTGCCTCAAAATTTAGCATTAGGTGGAACCATCTTCTATGTACGAGTATAATAGTAAATCAATGGTAAAGCTCATAAATTATTTATTTGTTTCAATTCGGCAGGCACTGGCTATATAAATCCCACACGACGTGTGTAAAGCAGTGGCCTTGACATGGTTTGCAGGCTCGTTGATCCACCTATTGTCAGTTACAAACCCCTATATGTAAACTCTGAGGTCTAACTGACCACCCTAACATTAAAATCATGTACTTAACTCTTATATTTTGGCTAAATATGAGAATGCAATGAAGGTTCGTATGTTAACAAGTTGGCTTAGTAAGAGAACATATAGGGTCCTTTTCTTATCTGCCAGTCTCTTTATTTTTACATTTTTTTAACTTGCTAGTTCACATGGGCCTGCAAGCCTGTGCATGAACTTTATTTAACGACTGAAGTAATGACCTTTAGGTCAGTTTGGGATTGAAACCTTTGACCTTGGCCTCCTCAGTCCACTGAGCCACTCCGCTCCAGTGAGGTAGGGTATTTTATTAACACTGTCCTTGATTTCTTTATGATTTGCGAAAAAGATTCCTACAGCTACTAAATTCAAACTAAATTGGTGTATGAAACATTTTACATCTTTGTAGATGATGTTTAGTATGTTTCATATTTTAATTGATTAGAACATGAAGATAGTCAGTTATGGATTCAAGCGAGCACCCATAGAGTTTTGATGCGACAATCATTTGAAGATTAACTGTGTTAGACAAGAACATCCTGATAAAAAGTCAAGAGGATTGATAAAGTAAACACATACACTTATGGAGATTTATATAGTGCGCTGCTAAAGTGAAGAAACACGCCTTTTGGAGCCAGCCAATCATAAATGATTAAGTCAAGAAAGAACCAAACAATTTATGTAAACAAATAGTTTGGTTTTTTAATATAAACAAAAAGTTCTCTAAAAAATTAAATTTTTTAAAAGTTACAATGAATGTCCTGTCCTAGACGGTTTAATATTGGTTTCTTAGCTCAAGTTGGGAAAATTACACTTTGTAAGTGTATACTGGACTTAAGAAATAGTTTTTATTGAGTTAAACTTCACATCCCATGGGGGATGGTCCAGAAAGAGTTCAACAAATCTATCATCACCATTCATGGTTAACATCACTTTTAGAGTCATACAAAAAATTAAAAAAAGGAAATCTGGTAAACGTTAACAAGTGTATTTCTGTGGTTATGTCCATCAACGATCAATGCGGGCAACAGTCTGATAGAAATGACTATACCTAACGACACACAAGCCAAATTCTGCAGCCTAAACATTATGTATTGTTTGGTTTGTTATGTAGGTGGACTGTCAGAATAGACTGTAGACTGTTAGAATAGACGGTCAGGTGAACTATAGACAAGAGGGTGAGTTAACATTTAACCCATGTAAATAAATACTTAATTCATTCTTCAAGCGTTTTTCCAAAATTACAAAAAACTGATCTTGGCTATTCTCTAAATATTTATCCATTCAACATTTGCCATTTCCTCAAAGAATATTTCATTTATTTACAAAAGAGGTGCTCCTTCTACCAAAAAGTTGTACAGACTAAAAAAATGTCATACCTGGGACTTGAACCATTGAGTGAGCACAGAGAAAAGAGAAACAAGGGTAGATTACAACTAATGTACATCTTTATAAATCTGTAGTAATAATTACTATGTTTATCCTTGAGGAATAAGGGAGAGACTGACAATGTGCTGGTCTGGCCAACGCATGGCAAACTGGAAAAATAACCGGGGCGTCAGGACTTTGAGCTTGGGTTAGAGATAGCGCTGGTTCGAATCCGGCCTAGACTGAAAGATTTATCAGTAATATTCACCTTCTACTGTACTGGTTCGCCCCCTTACTCTGTCTGAATAAGTTCCTCACACAGATCAATAGTCTATGAGGAATGGGCAGGGTAAGGTTAAGAAGGAGATCGGCCTCTCCTTTAAAAAAAAAAAAAAAGATAGATAGATAAGCATTTTTATTCCCAAAAACATCAATTACAATATACAGATCATATAAACGGTGGAAATAGTTCCCCTCATGGGCACATGCCTGTGGGAGGGGAACGGGCCACTACCAGCCAGACGTAAAATAAAATTAAAATGTTACTATTATGTAAACAAATAAAAAATAAAAACGTATATAAATAAACTTATGTTTCATAACAATTATTACTTAAATTACAAAATTACAAAGATACACTTTTATAAACTAAATTTCGTAACATTAGAAGCCACAGCAAATAAAATTAAAATAAAAACTAATAATAATAATACTAAAGAGTACTGTAATCCACTAAAAAAACTACCATAAAAACCTGACCTAAAACCTGGACACATTTCATATTTCAGACACTTGCCCACGCCCATAATTACACAATATTGATACACAAAGCATTACACATTCATACACTACAGCATACATACCTACATGAAAGATCACACATACCTAAGAGAGATGCACCCGACTCCTCCTCACACACATGCACGTTTAGAATACACAAATTAAATACACTATCTGACATAACCTTCATATACGCACACACCTAGCATAAATAATGGGCGCAAGCACAGTGACTGTATATCACACACACCAACCAAAACACACAGCACATGCACACACACATACATCCTCTCACGCACAATCATACCACAAACGCACTTTAAAAACCACACACGCACAATCAAACCTCACACGCATACACACACACCTCACCCCACACTAAAAAAAAATAAATAAATAACAAAAAATAAATGAATAAATAAACGCACGCACTCATGCACACGCACACCAACATACACACAAAACAGACGACATTCACCCCCCTCCCCCCCCCCACCTTTCAAGCACCAACATAAGTTAAAGTTTGACATTTATAAACCCAGAAAAAAACCTGTATATGGCGACACAACTAGATATTTAACGTTATTCAGTGTACATAGATATTAATAGATTGTATATATTTTCCCTTCCTACCTCAACAAGCCATTTGTTCACACATTTTTTGAATGTACCTATTGAGCATGAAGCTGGAGCTCTGATATGGTTGGGTAAATTCAGGTATAAAACATGTTAGCTCTTCTTTTTACAACAATTTTTTCCATTACAAGGGAAAAGTTAATAACATGCTAACTCATTGCTACTTTCTCATTCAAAGGGTACAAAAATCCATTCTCTTACGGGCTATTGGCAAGCATTGCTTATAAATTTGTTTCATAGAATAATGTGAAGTGGGAACAGTTTTTTCTAGTTTTGATCTTACTACTCACAAGTGTATTAAGAAGTCATTAATAACTGTATTGTAATAAGTATTTGGTGATTCATTGCATGGTTGTACTCAGTGGCTCCTGGTGAAAAGCTCGGGCACTACGTCACAGTGTCCACCTTCGCCCGGGTGCCTCTTTTGGGGAGAGACTCCCCCCTGGGGTAGAGTACGTCACCCTGGGGGATGGACAACCCTTTAAAATAATATTGATAACCCACCTGTAATTGAGATGTCTTCTTTCTTCTTATCTTCTTTCTTGACACGAACTTTAAACTGTTAACTATTAACTAATATCTGTCTTCTTAAAAAAAGATTTGTCTTGAAAGAAGCCCTGGGAAAAAAGCACAAAACATTTTACTCTGAGAGATTTGCAGAAATATATTCCACCCAGGCGGGAGGAAAATGACTGTTGAAAGCAGTACTCAGATAAACCAAAACACATTACTTACAAATCAAATTTCACACCTGGTGAACATGGATATATTCTATCCTCGGGGAAAGAATATACCCTGAATATTTTATAAAACTCTGAAACAGCTAATTTTATTTTCAATTTTCTATTATATATATATATATATTTATAATAAAAAAAGTTCTTTTTGAACATTTGGGCAGGTGTATGAATCAATTAGTTATACAATATTCATTTTTATCAAACAATATTTTCATCCATTTTGAACTTCATTAATGCAAAATTAAATAGATTAAATAAATTGCTTGAGAATGAATATATTTTAGTATTACGGGCTCTTCACAAATTTTTTATGTTAAATGACTCTAGAGACATTTTAGCTTAAAATAAGAGTAATTATTTTTTAACTTGGTAGTAATATTAATATTTTATTGATATGTTATGGAACGCAAGGCTGCTAATATATGATATACCCTGGGCCTGGTAGTATCATAATTATAAATATACTAAGTTTTAATTCTTAACTGTTCTTAATTATTTCTTAGCTATAATTTACTAACAGTAAATTACTTTAATGTCAACCTATACTTACCAACAACCACATTATACTTAAAGTGAGACGTTATCCCTTAAATTATTATAATAATAAAAATAAAGTAATGTAAATGTTTATTGGGTTCATGATCTAGGATTAAATGTTTGGCACATTAAATTTTTCCTAATTTTGAAGAGAAAACAATACAATTTAAATGTTAAATTCTACCTTCTTCATTTATATTTTGCTGTTACAGTATTCTTAATTGTAAATATGAATGTTAAATATACTATGTTCAAACTAAAATACATTAAACTCTCGAGGAGTGAAGTCCTAGTACTTTTCAAGTTTGTTTGTCTAATGTAAGTCCAACTGTGTTAATTAAAGTGAATATATTTTAAAGTAAATTAACTTCATATCCTTTAACTTTTGTATACTGTCATGTGTAAAACTTATAGAATTTGAATGATATAAAAATCTATAGAAATTTTTACATCGTTTATTCCTGTTTAAAAATTTGTTAACGAGACAGTTAATAACTAATTACCGTATATACAGTAATTAAATGGAGAATTTAACAATTTCAACTTTAAAGAATAAATGATTCTAGCAAAATATTGTTCAACATCTTTCATCGATTATTATTTTACCTAAAGGGTGAATTATTTTTCTGTATGACATAATTAATATTACTTTTCTAGATTAATTAAGATATAATTTGAATCATCTTAAAAGGTAATTATCTGGAATTCAGGAGATATTCAGATCTTAAAACGTGGCTACAGGCCAAACAGGGAAACGTGTAATATATTATTCCATTTAAGGTCAGATTACTATTTTAGAATAAATCACCTTTTTGGTTATTTACCAACTGCTAACTTCTAGTCGTCTAGGAACTAGGTATGTAATATTAAGTGTTTAGAATTTTCCTAATTATGAAAATTAAGTATTAACAATAATGTAATGAAATACAAAGAAAGTACTCATTCCCATTGGCTGGTAGAGTGGGATATTTTGGGATACTTGTTTTCTTCAAATGGAATTTCAGACCTCCCAATAACAGAGACTGAAAGCTGGGAAAATTACCTATCTTGCCTAAAATGTCCGCAGCAATTAAAAAAACAGCATCACAACACAATTTAATTAAAAACAAACAAACTAAAGCAACTACACAACCTCAACACTTCCTGAGACAATATTATTAAAACAAAGAAAAACCAACTAAGACAGCCTAACTGACAGCAAACCAAAAACAAATATTCCAATCAAAAAAGTCATACCTTACTAGATAAACTGATCAAACTTAAACAGCTGTGACAATCCAACAACCAGCAGACCAAAGAAAGCTGAGACAGTTTGCGACTAAATCAAGCTAAAACCAGCCATGACAATCTAATCAAAAAGTAAACCAAAAATCAAGAGCCAATTCAACTATAATACCAAATCGTCAAACATCCATTTAAACGCAGAGAATCAACTACCAACAGAACCAGCTAAACAACACAACAGTACAACAATTAAATGCTACAAACACTATAATACAAAAACAACATAGAAATGAAAACAATCTCCCCAACCCCAGACAACCAACCAGCCAATGATATCAATAAGTAAACAATTATTCCTCAGTATCTAATTGGAGTAAATGTGTTAGGAATAATTCAATAATCACATTTTGGGTTAAACTTTTAATTCAATATCTCTAACACAAGGATATATTATATCTTTCCTAACTGGAGGGTTAACTTCTTTTCAGTTAAATTCTTTTTATTGCAATTTTATCTATAAAATGACAGAAAATCAAGTTACATGCCTCATTAATGAAGAAACTATTCAAATTATACAAATTCAAAAACCATGTTTTTTATTCAAACAAACATTTGAAAATTTTTAAGGGAAAACTAATTTGCTACATAAAACTATTGAAGCCCTTGTCTGTTTTAAAATCATACTACTGCTCATATTTTTGGGTATTAATTATTATTTTATTTGTAGATGTATTACTTTATAATGGTAGAATATCAATAAAAGTGTCCTATCCCTAGGCTGCACCGTTTGGGTAATACACTACTTTAATTTTTTTCTGTGATAGATCAGCTAAGTTGAAGTTTTTGATTTATGAGAATGTGACTTAGTGTAACTGGGCTCTCAATATTTAGCATGTTTATATTTTTATAACCTTATTATGTTTATATTTTTGTTCCATTTAGTTATATTTAATGTTATATTACCATTTGTAAACAATGGCGTTGTAAATGAAATGAAAAATAGCTGTTTCAAGTTTTGGTATATTTTTATATTAATGCAAAGAAGAGGGAAAATTCTGTATTCTATCAAAATCTGTCAGTTTTCGTTAAATCTTTTGTTCTTTGAATCAATTTAACTCTACATGTCCTCGTTTTAGTTGATGATTGTGTTTTGAATTGCAATGTTCTTCAAAATTAGTATATTTAAGGAAAAGAATGTATTAAAATGAAAAAATGTAATGGCCCAAATGTTTAACCCTTATACAGTATGTAATATGGAAGGCCCAGGATAAACCACTAAAAGAGGCGGTCAAGTTATTTGTAAATTCTACATTTTACATCTACATTTTAACTCTCTGAACACGTAAAAATCTATTGTACACATTTTATACAAGAGAAAAACATTGTTGTTACCTTTGTTTACTTTGCAACATAAAAATAAAGTTTCCAGGGTCATTTAAGTAATCAACACATTAACTAACAAAACTATGACATTACAATGGTACTCACATTGTAACGAATAGATGTATAGCAACTGTAAAATAGTTTAATTAACCTGACAAAGGACCATAGATAGGTGTTTCAGAGTTGGCAGGTGCTATAAAGTCTACCCCCTCCCTCGGGGGAGAGGCCCATTGTCTTACCACACTACTTACATGTCTTCTTAGTCTTCTTGGTCATCTCTTCTGTCTTCACATAACAGTCACATACCTACCTAATTCGCTAGATTACACAAACAATCAAAAATCTGTATCACAATAATGAAACTTTTGACTCAGTCGAGTACGGCACCTACACTCTACAAGTCTTCAGCACCTTGCAGGAGGAGAAGAGCGAGGGAAGGGCGTCCTGGAACGAAAAAACTGTTTTTATATAAGATTTTACATATGTCCACAATGGTATGACATTTGTGTACATTTATATGGAAGAATACAATTTTAGCAAGTCACAGTAATCTATACAGGTTAAGCACAACAATTTTCTTAGTGAAAAACATTTTAGGTTAGGTTAGAGGGCAATAGGTTGGGAATTTGTATATTAGGATAGTTAGGACATTGGCAAACTTATCTAAGAAGCAAAGTCCACTAACGCCTTACAGTAGTAAACAAATATAGAAACAACACATGTTCAGTGTCACTTTTCTCAGGTGAGGAGAGACTGACCTCTATAGACTTGACATCTTAGGTAAGTTTACTGATGTCCTAACTATCCTAATATACTTATTGAAAGAAAAGAACTGGGGACTATGTACTATAAAATGTATTTCATTAGCATAAGAAAACTTTGAATTTATTTCCAGGATTATTTATTCAATTATGAGGACAAACTTTGTTACAGAAATGATTTTTGAAATAATAAGTGTCTTTGTAGAACTTTGTCTGACGTGTAGTAAAACAAAGTTGGTAATAGAGATTCAAAGCAGGAGATTTCACGGTTGTCAATGTATTACAAGTTTTCTAAAACAAATCTTGACGGCATCACAGAGAAAAAAATAATAACTCCCTTACGGCTACATTAAACAAATATAAATAGTAATCTAATATACGTCTGTAGAAATAATTACTAAGTTTATCCTTAAGGATTTGGGGGAGTTAAGGGAGGGACTGATAAGGTGCGGGTTCTGCCAATGCATGGTGAACTGGATAAATGATTACTCGACACATGCACAATTGGATCCAACCTCTGTTTCTTTCGTCTCTGTGACTGAATTAACAGTAAAGTAATAAATGAAACAATCATTTTGTTAAATAATTATCAGCAATAATTTCTTACTTTGGGCTATTGTATTTAAACCCAATAGGAAAGATATCTCCACTCGTTTTTGTCTAATATCCTCAATTAGATCAGAATTCATGTGATAGTTTGTTCAAGTAACATTTGGTACAAAGAACTGTTTTTAATAAGATGTATTGTTATAGTATACACTAAAACTCATCACTACACTCTAATAACTCTTATGTTATCATGCCAACATTTTACACGAGTTCTTCAAGTAGAAAATAGAAAACCGTTGATTAGGACAAAATTGTAAGCAAAGGATGACCAAAACGTCCCTTTATTGTAATATCTAAGAATGCTTATAGGTTTTACACAGTGTTTTAACCTTTCTTATAAACCAATTCGGAAATAAATTTCAGTAAAATAAATATTCTTTCCAAATATTTTACCAAAACTAGATAAAAATAACATTTGTTTTAATGCTTGGCTGCTTACGGAAAACGTAACTATAACTGGATAGTAAGCAACATGCGTGTTATATATATTTAGCATATATAAGGGTTGTAGAGGGGAACTGCTCCACTGCTGAGCTGCTTTACTTCACGGGAGTGACTAACATCCACCTTATTGTTATTATTAATAATTATTTCAATTTTGAATAATGATTCAATTTAATTGTTCTAAGTTTGATTCGTTAGTGGTAAATAAACCAATCAATGCTAACTGCTACTAATGACGTAGTAGGCAGGGCTTGTTACTGTGCTGCCAGTCCACAGACAATTTTTTAGTTGCCATGACAACATTAAATTGAATAACATAGTGGGGTAAGAGTAGTTCTATCTCTCATTTCTACCTTCCAGTACATCTCTCTCGCACAGGTGCATTCAGTAGGTCACTTTTCAAGTGGCCTATCAATAGTTTACAACTTAGTTTGTACATTTTGGAAGACCGATGGTTACTCAAAAGCATCTTAGTTAATGTCAGTATTAAATCAGATTAGAGATGGTTGCAAAATTTGTTATCATATTGTTGACTTTGCCTTTCCCACCCCTTAAAACACAATATGAAGAGGCCACCCACTTAGAAAAACCAGTGGAATTTATGTATTCAAAAAAGATTATGTGGACGAGCCCTCAAGAGGGGAGTGAGTGGTCAACCAGCTTCAATATTATCTTTAAGACAACTTTTAAACGGATAAGGTAATACTTTATATTACAGTAACATGAAACAATTATGTAGTGTAATTGTCCATTAACTGAAAAAAGAAGTTCCGTTTCTTTAAGCTTGTACATATCTAGTCATCAAGTAACTTGAAAGATCACAATGAATTTCAACCAAATTATGATTGTATTATGTATACTTTATAATTGTAACTAAAATCTTATATTTCCCAATACCATTTTAAATCAAAACATGTTTCTAATAATAACATGAAACTTATTTTCTTAATTTAGTCATAACAAAATAAAAATGTTCAATACGTAACTCTTCACTTTGAATTTTACATGTCTTAATTTCCAGTTACTTAGGGTAGTTTGTGTTATTGAGTTGGTTGATATTAATGTTTAATTGAAAAAGAATTGACTGTAATAATATTGCACATGTTTTACCAAACAGCTCTAATTTAGGATTTTACTATAACAAAAATTTTAAATCCTCAATGTTGTTGTCCAAAATTAAGATACGTCTAATTAGTGAAGGAACTGTTTAAAAAGAATATATTTTAAAATACACTTACTGTCACTACTAGAAAACAAGTATACGAAGAAAAGCTTTAACTTACCTTTATGCACAAAATTGAGTATTAACTGCAGAAACCAAGTTAAGGTATCTGAAATTCAAAGTAGCATTAGATATTTGCTAAATATTCAATGTTTGGATATGGAATATATTATGAAGTAGTTGAAGCCATCATTATTAAGTAGAAGAAGTACTGCAGAGACAAAGCAGACACTATCTGGAAAACAATAAAATAATGTAATACAATAGAACTTCAATGCTCCAACTGGCGACAGCTGCACTCACCAATGAGCTACAAAATTATTAGTTTTGTTATATTTGCTATATTTAATGTAGCAACATTATTGTAGACTTCCTTCACTTAGTCATGTTTACGTATTTGTTTAATTGTTTTTGTATAGTATATAGAGAAATCTGCATATAGTATATTGTAGTTAATGAGATATGAATTTTGCAAATGTCAGTTCACCACACTTGTAGAGTTCCCTCCCACCCCACTATTAACAACGAACTTAGTAATGATCCCACCTACCCTATATACAATACAATGATATACAAGTTCTTACACCACACTTGTGGAGTTCTCTCCCACCCCACTATTAAAACCAAACTTGGTGGTTTTCCCACCCACCAACATCATGTTTATATATTTGTTGATTTATTGGCTATACAACTTATTTATCTATGATATATTTATTGTATATATGAGTTCTGACACCACTGTTGTGGAGTTTCATCACACCCCATTGTTAACAACATACTTGGTGATGTTCCCACCCACCCAAAACATGTTTAAATATTTGTTGACTTATTTTTCATACAACTTATTAATCTTCTATGTGCTTACTAGATATGAGTTTATATAACACACTTATGCAGTTCCCTCCCACTCCACTGTTAACACCACACTTGGTGGTGGTCCCACCCACCCACAACATGTTTATATATTTGTTGATTTCTGTTTTATACAACTTATTTATCTAAGAAGTATTTTCTAGATATGAGTTCCGACATCACTTTTGTGGAGTTCCCTCCCATCCCATTTTTAACACCACACTTAGTGGTGGTCCCACCCACCCACAACATGTTTATACTGTATATTAGTTGATTTCTTTTTAAACAACTTATTAATCAATAATATACTTACTACATATTAGTTCTTGCGCCACATGTGTGGTATTCCCTCCCACCCCACTGTTAATACCACACCTGGTTGTGGTCCCACCCACCCACATTGGAAATGAATAAAACTAAAACACTGAAAATAATGCACGATGTTGTTTGAACAAAATAATGGACTGTAATTAATTGAAATTATTCTAACAATATAGAGAAAAAACATATTGAAATGTACAAACAGCTGATAACTTGATATTTTTGACATTACATTAAAAATTGATATTATTACTATATACATTCTTCCGGCAGGAAATTAGTGATTGTCTTTATCGGTGGGAAGTTTAATGATTTTCACAACTGGTCTTCTAAATATTCCTTTTATAGTTTCCAAGTCCACCGATCTAACTGTATTGTGTTTGTCAGGATAAATTTGGTTAACTATTGCAATTGGGTATTTCATTGGTTGCACATTGTCTTCTTTGATTAAAACTACATCTCCAACTTTGATATTTTCTTGTTTGGTTTTCCATTTTTGCCGTTGTTGAAGGGTGTGCAAATATTCAACATGCCATCTTTTCCAAAAGTCTCTTCTCAGTTTTTGAACTAGTTGCCATCTTTTATTGTAGTTGATTGGGCCGTTTTCTGCACTTTTGTCAGGAAGGGCTGTCAAAGTATCACCAGTAATGAAGTGTCCTGGGGTCAAAATGTCTGTTTCAGATTGGTCACTTGAAAGTCTGCAAATAGGTCTAGAATTGAGTATCGCTTCTATTTGAATCACAAGCGTGTTCAATTCTTCAAACGTCAAAATGTGATCTCCAAGTACTCGCTTCAAGTGATGTTTGGCTGATTTAACTGCTGATTCCCATAGTCCACCCATGTGAGGGGAGCTTGGAGGGATAAAATGCCAGTTTATTCCTTTTGTGGCAGATTTGTCATGAATTTCATTACTTGAATCTTTGAAAAACTTCTTTAGACTGTTGTCGGCTCCTACAAAGTTTGTGCCATTGTCCGAGTATATGTCTTTCGGTAGGCCTCTCCTTGAAATAAATCTGTTAAGCGCTGCTAAAAAAGCTTCTGTTGATAAGTCTGAAACTAATTCCATATGTACAGCTTTTACGCTCATGCAAATGAATATTGCCAAGTAAGTTTTCCTTAAAGTTTTGCAACGTCCTCCTATTTGTTTCGTCAAGAAAGGACCTGCATAGTCACATCCAGTTTCAAAAAATGGTTTTGTCAGTGTAACTCTCGATGATGGTAGGTTTCCCATTAGAGGACAAATTGGTGTACCATTGAATTTTATACATTTTACACATCTTCTTACAATACTGCGTATTTGATTTCTCACATTACCAACAAGCCAATATTTTTGTCTCACATCATTCGTGATAAATTGAATCCCTGCATGGATATACTTTTCATGAGTATGAGTTAAATAAGTTTTTACAAATGAGTGATTTGCAGGTAAAATAATTTGATGAGTTTTGTTGTAGTGTAGGTTCGAATTTTGGATCCGGCCACCAACTCTCAAGATTCCATGTTCATCAATAAAAGGATTCAAACTTAAAAGTTTGCTCTTCTTTTTTACTCTTCCTTTATCTTGTAAATTTCTCATATCATCTGGAAAGCTCAATTGTTGAATTGTTGAATTGGAAAGCACAATGCATCTGTGTGCGTCTTCCAGTTCATGCACTGATAAAGGACCTGATATATTACACCTTTTGATGTTTTTTAAGTATCTCATGCAGTAAGCTGTTACTCGAATAGTTTTTGTATAAGAATTAAATTTGAGATACCATTCGTCTTCTTCTTCTTTAGTTGTTAAAGCACATTTAATTGTTCTTGTTTCAGGAATTGTATTTGAATCGAAACAATAATTTTCAAGATCATTCTTGTTGTTCAACGCTTGAGGTTCAGAAAGCCATTGAGGGCCTGACCACCATTTCTGTTCTTTTGTGAGTTTTTCTCCTGAAATTCCTCTTGATGCAATGTCTGCTGGGTTTTCTTCCGATTTAACGTGTTTCCATTGAGAAATGTTTGTTAATGCTTGTATTTGAGATACTCTGCTACTAACGAAGGTTTTCCACTTCATAGGATCTTTAGATATCCAAGCTAAGACTACAGTTGAGTCCGTAAACAGGTATGTATTTTCAATTGGTAGATAAGGTTTGATCTTTGCTACCATCTTCGCTAATAATAGCGCTCCACATAGCTCTAGTCGTGGAATTGTACTCTTCTTTAAGGGGGTGATTTTTGATTTTGCCATGATTAATCTTACTGTTGTTTGTGTTGACGAGACACTTCTCATGTAAAGTACTCCTGCAGATGCTTTCTCCGAAGCATCGCAAAATCCTACTAAATCATGTGTTGCATTTTGTTCAAATGAAATCAGCGGTCTGGGAATGGTGATATTTTTGAAATGTTGAAGTCCGTTTCTATGTTGATGGAAGTCGTTTGCTATTTGCTGAGGAACCTCGTCATCCCAACTCTTGCATTGTGACCAAGTGTCTTGAAGGATTAATTTTGCTTTTGTAACTGCTGGACATAAAAATCCTAAGGGATCATAGAGTTTTGCTACTTCTGATAAAATGATTCTCTTCGTCAATGGTGTAGGTATATTTGTCACATTCAATGAATATAGATATGTATCATGGTGAGGATTCCATTGCATTCCTAAAAGATTAACAGTATTGTCCTTGGACTGAATTGATACTTCAGTTTGAGACTGATCGCTGATAAGCTCTTTTGAATTTGATGACCACTTTCTTAGGTTGAATCCTGATCGACTCATTACATGTTCTAAATCCTGTTTTATTTGCTTAGCATTTTCAATTGTATCTGCGCCTGAGATAAGATCGTCAACATAAAAATCTTCTTTTAAAATTCTACTAATTTCTGGATACTGCTTCTTGACGTCATCTGCTAGTTGATGTAAGCATCTGATTGAGAGGTATGGGGCACAAGCAGTTCCATATGTGACTGTACAGAGATCATAAGATTGAATATGTTCTGAAGGATTTGATCTCCAAAGAATTCTCTGATAACATTGATCTTCTGGTGTTATTAAAATCTGTCTGAAAAACTTCTCAATGTCTGCAGTAAAAACACACTTGTGTAGTCTGAAACGTGTAAGTAAGGATACTATGTCTGATTGTAACTTTGGGCCAATGTACAAATGATCGTTTAAAGAAGTGCCACTTGTAGTTTTAGATGAACCGTCAAACACTACTCTGACTTTAGTTGAAGTACTACTAGGTCTGTATACTGCATGATGTGGTAGGTAATAGTTGTGATTCATCATACTTGTGTCACTGTTTGGGGTAGGTTTCATGTGATTTAACTCAATGTACTCATTTATGAATTGATCATAAGACTGTTTCTTGTTTTTATCTTCCTCAAATGAACTTTCTAAACGTTGGAATCGTTTTAATGCAATATGATATGAGTCACCTAAACTTGTGATAGAGGGTTTGAATGGCAAATGAACACAAAATCTGCCCGATTGATCTTTTGAATGTGTATTTATGAAGTGATCCTCACATATTATGTTTTCATCTGTACTAGCTGGTGAATCCTGTTTGTAACCAACATCCTCAGAATTCCAAAATTTCTCCATTAAAGTATTTAGACCATCATCATGTCTGATAAACAGTGTTTTGACTTTATTTGAAGCTGTTTTGACATCTGCTGATGAGATTTCACCTATCAATAAGAATCCTAGTTTTGTATTGATAGCACAAGGGGTTCCTGGTGGACCTCTGATTACTCCATCTATTAAAAGTGATGAATAGATATCAGCACCAAGAATGATATCGATGCTGCTTGATTGAAAGAAAAATGGATCAGCAAGTTCAAGGTTGTTTATGTGTGTCCAATGATCAAATGATGATGAAGACAATGAGGTGATACTGGTAAGCTTTCTCAATATGAAAGTGTTGACTCTGATTGCTTCTTGTTTTGTGCGCAACAAACAAGTTGTAAGGCCACGTGTGTTACCAACATGAGTATGACCAACACATTGTACTTGAACATTACATGATTGTATTTTCAAGTTGAGTTTTTGAGCACAATGCTCTGAAATGAAACTTGCCTCACTACCAGGATCAATCAAAGCACGACATTTCTGAAAGTCGCCTTGAAAGTCTTGAATTTCAACGATTGCTGTTGAAAGTAATACTCTTTTTACATTATGAACACCTGTTGATAATATTTTTGGGTTTGCTGCTACACTGTCAGTAGATTGTTGTGCTACTGAAATCGTTGAGTCTTGTTTGTCACTTTTCAACGGTTGTGAAAATGGTGAATCTAAGTTAGTTACTGAATGTGTTGAATTTGACTTCTGTAAATGCAATAAGGTATTATGGGGCTTTGAGCAAATTTTACATTTTGAACCTTTGCAAGCTGAAATAACATGACCAGCTGACAGACAATTGAAACATCTGTGAAGTTGTTTCACCTTTTGGATTCTGTCATTTGTGTTGAGTTTCAAAAACTCATTGCAACTGAATAACTCATGAGAGTTTTGACACATAGGACATGAGACACACTTAACCCGATTTACTTCAGTTGTGTGTAGACCTAGACCTGGTTTCATTGCTGAATTGCTTTGATTAGTCTTGAAGTTAAAACTAGATTTTACTTTATTGACACTGCTAGCATCTAGTGCATGTATGTATTGTTTTAAAAATGTTTCAAACTCTGAAAAAGAAGGGGGTTCAACTGACGTGCTACTTAACTCCCATTTAGTTCTCAAGTCTTGATCAAGTTTGGAAGCTAACATGTAAACTAACAAAATATCCCACTCTTCAGTTTTGTAACCAAGGCTATTTAGAGCTCGAATGTTCACATTTGCTGTATTTAGTAACTGTTTAATGTTTGCTAGTGATGAAGCATTTGGTAATGAAAATAATGCATTTAAATGAGCATTGACTATAAGTTTTTTGTTTGAGTATCTTTCTTTTAAAATATCTAAAGCTACATTGTAGTTAGGTTGTGTCAAGGGCAAGGATGAGATGAGACTGAGTGGTTCTCCCTTTAAACTAGATTTCAGATAGTAAAATTTCTGAATTTCTGCCAAATCATTGTTTTTGTCGATAGTTGAGTTGAAAAGATCAAAAAAAGATGTCCAATTTTCAATTTTACCCTCAAAGGTTGGTAAATTAATTTTGGGCAGTACTACTGTGTCATTTTTCCTACTGAAGCTAAATTCTTTGACTGATTGGTTTGATGGGGTTGAATTCAATGTATTTGAGTTGTTTAAAATGGTGTCGAATTCAGATTTTAATGAATAGTAATTATCTTCAAACTCAATAAAATTTGTATCTGTATCATCTGAAGCTATGGTATCAATGCTGGATTGTACTTCACAAAATTCCAAGTAGAGTTGTTCGAGTTTTGAGTCTCTTACCTTAATGTCTGAAATTGCTCCATTTTCTACATCAAAATTACTTACAAAATTAACCATCTGTGTAATGGAAGCTTTTAGTCTGCCTCTTTTTGCTATTAGAATTTTCAAATCTTCCATTGTTTATGTTTGGAAATGTGCTGAAATAAATAACTATGAAGTATTGTTTTTATGATTAAAAACAAAACAAAACAAAAAATGATTGCCTTTTTGACTGAAACAAAATAATATCCGGCTCGAAGGACCAAATGGAAATGAATAAAACTAAAACACTGAAAATAATGCACGATGTTGTTTGAACAAAATAATGGACTGTAATTAATTGAAATTATTCTAACAATATAGAGAAAAAACATATTGAAATGTACAAACAGCTGATAACTTGATATTTTTGACATTACATTAAAAATTGATATTATTACTATATACACACATATTTTTATATTTGTTGATTTTTGTTATTACAATTTATTTATCTATGATATACTAACTACATGTGAGTTCTGACATCACTTTTGTAGACCACTATACGTGTATACCACTGTACGTGTATGGGCGGGCGGGTGGGTCAATATGGCTGTATGTGTATGGACGTGCGGGTGGGACAATTCTACTGTACATGTATAGGACATACGTTGAATGAACTTTTTTTTAAGGACAGGCTGATCGCCTTCTTGAATTTACTCTGCCCATTCCTTATATACTATTGATATGTGCGAGGAAAATATTATCAGACAGAATAAGGCAGTGAACCAGTACGGTAGAAGGTGAAATATTACTAATAAATCTTTCAGTCTAGGCCGGATTCGAACCAGCGCTATCTTTAACTCATGCTCAAAGTCCTGAAGCCTTAGACCGTTCGGTCACCGATTCGCCCAACTTGCATTCTTTATACCTACAAGTGGTGTCGATTAGATCACAGAGAATATTGACCCACCTTGTTTGTAGAGTTCCCTCCCACCCCACTGTTAACACTACACTTGGTGGTGGTCTCACCCACCCACATAATGTTTACTTATTTGTTGATTTCTTTTTTATACAACTTATTTATCTAAGGTATATATGCTAGATATGAGTTCTGATGTCACTTTTGTAGAGTCCCCTTCCACCCCACTGTTAACACCACACTTGGTGGTGATCCCACCCTACCACAACATTTTTATATACATGTTGATTTCGTTTTTTACAACTTATTTTTCTATGATATACCAATTAGATATGAGATCTTACACTACACTTGTGAAGTTCCCTCCCACCCGATTGTTAATACCACACTTGATGGTGGTTCCGTCCACCCACAAGATGTTTTTATATTTGTTGATTTATTTTTGAACAACTTATTAATTTATAATATACTTACTACATATGAGTTCTTGCACCACATTTGTGGAGTTCCCTCACACCCTACTGTTAACACCACACTTGGTGGTGGTCCTACCCACCCACAACGTGTTCACATTTTGTAGAATTCTGTTCTATACAACATGTTTATCTATATTATACTAACTAGATATGATTTCTTCAATTTCTCAATAATTTTTGGCTTCTCTCATATCCTTTTCTCAAATTTTTTCATTTCATAAAAGAAAATTACGTATACTGGTACCTAAACCTACTGCAAGTGCCGTATTTACAATCATATATTTACCTCGAAAATATGCTAGAAACATAGAGAAAAAAGATATAGAGGACACGTTCTTGTGGCAATAGCAATCGCCTCAGTAGCAGTTACAGTAGAATCACTTTAACAAAAATCGCCTCGGGCAGGTTGCGTGGCGGGAGTAGTGTCTGGGGTGGGGAGTGAGGAGCAGAGCGGACAACAACGCGCTACTAGCCTGGCTGCGTATTTTCGGCTGCCAATGGTGGTGCAGTGACACGGAGCAATAACCTTAGAAAAGAATAGGGGTGGCCAGCCGTCGAAGATCGGTGAAAGTCCAAATTCCAATCCCTTCCGCTGCAAATTAGCCCTTCAACGAAATGAACAACACATTGGACTGCCCCAACATAATCGCATATGGAATATTCAATGATAATGTAAAGTTTGGTGAATTATTTTGTTTAAAAAAAACTTTCCATCAATTAACCAACAGAAAGATTGTATCATTTACAATCAAAATTATCCAAACCCGTTATTGGACTTTTCTTAGGTCTGTTTTTCCTTGGCGTTACGAACTTCTTTTCTTGTCCGGGTGACTGGGCAGCTTCCTTGACAATTTTATATGCAGAACTATGGGATATTCCACATGCTTCTGCCACTTCTGAGAGCAACTGCTTCTCCGATAAATCTTCATTTTTCTTCATTAAATAACTATTTTTTCCTCTTTAAATAACATTTATTTTTAACATTTAATAACATTTTAATAACATGTTATTAATAACATTTATTCTTTAAATAACATTCATTTTTCTTCTTTAAATAACAATGTAAATAATACTTCGCGTAGACTGAATAACAGGTCTTTTTTTATTTGATTTACTAGTACTACTACCCGGTTGCACATTCATTATGCTCCAGAAACTATATACACTATGCACTAAACGATTACGACACTAAACACTTATTTACAAAACTAAAATAAATTTCGGGGCACTAAACGTTAAAGCTAATGTTTTTAGAACCGCGCGTAGTACTCTGTCAGCTAGCGAACTTTACGAGAAACTGCCGGGGATGACTGAGCTGTCACGTGCCAGCGCATGCGCATTGGCGACGTCGTCCACTGCGCACACGTCGGAACGATTTTTCACAAGATGATTTACCTGTACCACTAAAGTAAATCTTTGAAAATTTGTAGTAACAATTACTACATTTTTCCACAGGGTTTGGGAGGGGGGAAATAAGGGGAGGGCTGACAACGATGTTGGCCCTGCCATACACACAGACAAATGGAGACCTTAGTACTCCAAGTTTGTATAGCTTGACACCCATTCAGTGCACTGTTGGGTGCTACCTCTGATTCATTCGTCTCCGTGTTGAGAAGTAAAGAATGTCACGTTAGTGTAAAAATTATCGATAGGACAAATGTCTTTCTTTTAAAATCAGACCTACATCTCATTTTTAGTAAGATAGCAGATAGTAAGTTACCTTTCTTTTACACTTAGAAATCTAGGGTTTAATTGTATATACTATTTTGGAAACTCTGTTAACTGCTAACTAGTTCATTTTGAGGACAGTAACAGTAACATAAAACTGCAATCCGTTTTCCCAAGGGCATCGATGCAGCCGTCTTCAGACACACCCCTGTATTTATCCATCACAGCTGTCAACATTCCGATCACTTACTTCGTGTGTTATACTTTCTTCTATATGCGTTAGCATGGAGAAAGTATTGTGATCGCCCAAAAAACATTTTTTACAAGTTGGTCAAAAATTCCATTTATGGGTCTCGTGAACCCAAAAAAGTTTTTCGAAAAAAATGTTGGTGTCCGTCCCATGTGCAGTTCGCTGGAGACCAAACGGATGGATACATTTTTATTAAATTTTGTATGTTGGTGTATTTAGCCAATATATTCAGAAATTTTTTTAAGTTTTATGAAATTTTAATTTTTTTAATTTTTATGGCCAAAACATACAAAATAGAATTTTCCAAAAACGGATCTAACGAATTTAAAATTTCAGGAAAGATGTAAATTGCAATTTCAAATATATAAGTAAAAACCACATGTCTCTAACAAGACTAGTTTTTGAGTTATGGCAAAAAAACACACATATTTGGGAATTAAACTGGTAATTTTCAGAGTTTTGAATTTTTTATTGTTTAATATGGAGGAAAGTTTGTGCCGATTCTTTGGAACCATTTATTTCAGATGGCAGTTGGAACACTCGCGAGACTTGAGCGGGTCCGGGGGCGGCAGCGAGGCCAGCTCTCCACCCCCCCGACGTCGACTTGTCCTCTGTTACCTGTATGGCCGACAGTTCGGCACAGTGTCCATCGCCATCCACGAGTGCAAGTGCCTGAGGAAGTGGCGGCCCGAACCTCCCCGGCCAGAACCCGTGTATGATTCCGGTAGGCTGAAGTTGTGATTTTTTTAACATTTTATAAGATAACTCTTGTCACGACATCCAAATTTACAAATTGGAACTTATAAATTTATAAAACAGATTTTAAAAATATCTATTAAATGATAGTGAATGTCTAAAACCAGGTAGCTTATCTGTCATAACAGACATAAAATAAGTAAAAACATTAAAGGGTATCAACTAAATAGTTGATATATTCTCTGCGGTCATGGCGATATGGGGTTAGTTATTGTTTTAATAACGATACAGAAGTTAAACAAATATTGTATAACATTTTGAATAATTCATGCAAAGACTCTGTAATACCAATGTGCCGGTTTTGCTCCTAATGCGTTAAAAGAAACGCAACCGATCAGTCGGCGGGCGCTCCGGGAAAGGGGGTGCGGGATCGGCCGCTGACCCTCGGAAGGGAGCTTGGGCGCAACTGTCAATACCCTTTTTGATTAATTAATTAGAGAAATCCTCTGCATATTTCAGACCGCGGGGCGCAACTGTCAAGCACCCCAGCTAATATAATTGGCGAGGATGGCTCCTCAACTGGCAATCGAAGAGCTGTTGCGCCTGTGGCATTGCTTAGTTCGTTATTATTCATTTAGTATTAAAGAAAAGCAGTTTTTTTTATAAAAGATTGGTGTTATTGTAGTGGTTAAGGAAATGATTAAAAAGTGTATGACACTTAGAGAAAAACTTACCGGAGCTTCGCAGCTAGCCTAGCTAGCTCTGAGAAAACGTCTATGAACAAGAATCTTAATTACAATAGTTATCTAATGAAAGAGATGGTAAGAATATTGTAGAATGCACTAAAAATAAAATATCAACTATAGTATATTTGACTCAGAGTAATTAAATTTATTTTGAAGTAAAGGAAGGGGCTACACGGTAAACTTTGCCCCGGGTCACCTAAAGTCTCTTGGGCGGCCCTGGTAGCAACCGTGATCAACTTGAGAAGCATTGGTGATCAGTTTGGGTAACAACCGTGATCATCTTGGGAAGCCATTGACGATTATACCCTTGATTATACGCACCTAGATGAGCAACGAGGTACGGCTTTGCGTGATCAGACAGCGCTAGCGATCTCTAGCGGAACAAGTTGGGACTATGGCAGAATTGTTCAATGCGCAGTGCTGCTTCGAGTAGACAACAGCTGAAATTGGCTGTACTCGGGCTCATTACCGACCGCGCTGGCGCTGCGCCTGTCGTAATGTATGTGGAATATGATCAACTGTTTGAAGTCAAGGAAAAGTAATGGTTGACTTACGTCACGCGTTGTAATCGTTTTTATTTATTACGCTTCATCCGTGATATTTGATTACTTGTTACAATAAAATATACATGAATAGACAAGTATTATGAATAGTAACATATATATCATAGATAAAAAATTGGTTTTGAAATTTACCTATTTCAATCTTAAAATCATATGTAGCTAAGTCCCGGAGAAAAAAAAATTTTAAACAAATATTTTTTAAAATTAATTAATTCATTTAAGTACCTAAAAGGATGTTCTTTTAAAAGGACACGAGGTCTAAACTAGGTGTGTTTGAAACCTACGTTTATTAATTACAAGTTCATACTATGTGTGATTAAAACATTATTTAAAATGTAAAAAATGTTTTATTTTACATATAAAGTTGTTGGCTACTAAAAGTTACATAAAAACTGTGAGTAAAAATACATATAGAAGTTTACATCACAACTTCACATTTAAGAGTGGACATTTAAGAAACAGTTTCTTGTTGCAGCGAGCATTCCTTATTGGAAGAAGTAGCCAGCTTTTTCTTGGGAGGTCCTTCGTCCCAATTTGATGTATCGGCAATCTGTAATAGACACATTTTCTTTAGATTTACACATTATAATATAGTACTACATGTATTGTGGTAGGTAGCATATAACATATTTAAAATAGGGTGAATTATTATATAGCTAACCCTACCTACCATAGTGAGGTATTTTTGTTTTGTTACCTTTTTTACTTTGGGAGAGATTGAAAACATTGAACTATCACTTTCAGTGCCTGAATAGTTATTGATTTTTCTAAATAATGGGTCAGTCATTGGATCATCTGTATCATCGCTAAAGTCATGTTGGCCAAACATTCCAATAGTCTCTCCATCAGACATGTCATCCAGGACATTTCTAACGTCTGGATCTAGAAAAAAATATACGTAAATATGTATCGTATAAATAAAGTATAGCCCTCATATTTAAATTATAATAAATATACTACATAAAAAGAGGAATGATAAATCATTTAAATTATTTTACTATGTTGAGACCCACTGTCCATTAAAATGGACATGTGAAAAATCATACTTTACTTAAGTGAGGCCCAGTGTCATATTAAAAGGACGTCAAAATTAGTACATTTCTCCATTACAACTGATAATAATTATTTATGTAATAATATTGTTATATTATAGCAACCATACTATATTTAAATATATAATATCCAGCTAAAAAAGCATCTGTTTTATACTTACAAAAGTGGTTTTGAAGCAGTCTTTTCGGCTTTTTTGACATCTTCACATATATAACCCTCCAGTAATTTGTAGGCTATGAAGCAACAAGTTTAACTCCATATGCGTTCGATACTGTAAGCCTGCTAGAAAGACAGGGCTGCCAACCTTTCTAAACAAACATTCTTTTTTCCCTATTAAACGTTTCCAAAATTGGTCTCCTTTTAAAAGAAGATCAGGACTTAATTGGAGTTTCGGGTAAAAACTGTTGGGACTTAAGAAACAAATATATTTTTTACTTGTTTTTTACTCCTGATATGACATCAGGACTCTAAGAATACTTCAGTTATTTTAGTGTGCTTTAAAAAGGACATAGGGACTCATGAGGATAGAGGGTGGTTTTAGAGAAAGTTCGTAAATACAGAAGTGAAACAACTTGCATTATACTCAAAGAAATAAATTCTGGTTACTGTATTTTATTCAAATAACCGTCGGTCAGGCGGTAATAAGGAAACTAAATATTACTCCCATTTTAAACGGGCTAGAGTCAGAGCTCGCTAGCCGGCATCTATCCCCCCCCCCCCACCCGACGGAAGAAAAGGAACTGGACAAACAGCTAGAATAGAAGAACGAACTATACAAAAAGAACGAACAAGTTAAAATGAACGAATATACCAACGACAAGTTGAACTAACCTGCTGACATCTAGCGAAATGGAAATGTCTACCTTTTTTCATTATATTGTTTATACAGGGTGGAGCGCGGTAATTTGCTGATTTGGGAATGAAATAAAAAAATTATGATCATTTGAAAAAATTATTTTATATTTCAATTATACTGAACAGTAATGGAATTTTTAAATTACATTGTTTTAAATAGTGTATCTGGCAAATGTCGACCTTCGCTATCCACACACTGCTGCACACGTTTTCTGAAGTTTTCATGAACTCTAACAAGCATTTCCACTGGAATTCTGCCAATTTCAGCTTCAATATTGTTCCTTAGGTCTTCCAAGGTGTTGGGGCGGTTGATATACTCCTTAGACTTCAGGTAACCCCAAAGGAAAAAATCACATGGGGCTAAATCTGGTGAGCGTGCTGGCCAGTTCACATCACCCCTCAAAGAGATAAGCCGTCCAGGAAACATTTGCCTCAAACAATTCATGGTAACCCTCGCTGTGTGTGTGCAGTGGCACCATCCTGTTGGAATCATGTATCCTCTAGTTCCATTGCCTCAAGAGCCGGCTGAAAATAATCCTGTATCATAGACAAGTACCGTTCGGAGTTCACAGTTATGGCATGACCGTTATCCTGAAAAAAGTAAGGACCAATGATGCCTACTGACATGCATCCCTGCTGTTCTGAATGCATTCACCCAATTTACAATTGATTGCCGTCCAGGAACACGTCCGCGTGGAGGAACAGCGAATCGTGAACGAAAAGCACGCTGCACTGCAATGATCGAGTGGGCATTTGAAAAATACGCTTCTACACAAAATAACCTCTCCTCACGTGTCCACTGCATGATGGCAACTGAAAGTTGGATGAATACTGAATACAAATCTCCCGTCAGACACTGTAAGCCACGCCCACTCTCCCCTCTCTTCGACTGACAGTGCCGTCACAGCATGCAGGGCAAAAAAGCAAATTACCGCGCTCCACCCTGTACATTGTTCATTTATACAATTTTATACACTAATAAAATTAGTATGGTAAACATTTTCTTTAAGATAGACTACATGTCAATATTAGCGATATATGTAATTATTATTTTCATACATAGTACATATATAGCTCAATATGCGTAATTATTTAAAATCAGAAATACAAACTGAACTATTATGAAGTTTGGTAAGAATAACATTAAATTTAAAAAGGTATAGCCTATTTAATATGTAACCAAGACATCTCACAACAAAACCGCGACTCACTCTACCACGTACAAATCTCATTCATCTAATTTACAACACATTCACGACTCGTTGTGTCTTTTTTAACTAGTTCATTTGCCTATATCATTACAGAGCAGTAAACGAGTCAGTAGCTCATAATAAGCAACTAGTCTTGCACGTGTACTACCTGTCTGTCTCTTCCAATCTTTACGGTGAGAATTGAATTTCTCACTCTCTCTACCACGATTTATGGACCTTGTGGTGGGTAGAGTTTTGCACCACAGACACCCACCTCAGGGCGTTGAAACATTTCTACTAAACAATTGAACACGTTCAATTCAATACATTAGAATCACTAACTGATGCTCTGGGATTTGTTGGCCCCTGTTGTCAAACGTAACTTTGGCCAAGGCCATTTGCTGCAGTAGCTCTTTTTAAAACTTTGAACTGCGCCGGTAATTTTCTTTTTTTTTTTCTTTTCTACATTCCACCATTAGTAAGCAAAGCTAAGGTGAAGGAAGTTTTGGCAATGGGTGTACACAGGCACCTTAATAATAATTACATTATGAACAGACAGGAAGGGTCTGCTAGTAGCATATTACCTCAGCAGCAAACTAGTCTAAAACTATGTGGTTACAACCCATCATTATTTTTCAAGGGGTTTGTACAATTTCCTAAGAGGGTGAGACAAACAATAGCTAGTAAGCCGAAAGGCATGTAATACTACAAGCATGTAAATTCATTATAAGCAATATCACATAGTAAAATTAATTTCTGTTTAAACTTTTACTATTATATTAAAGTGTTTGACAGCTACCTACACCTGCACATGTCAGAACCGCCCATGTGAAGTTCAACATCGCCATCTCTGGATAACTCAATTTACTACACACGTGTTGTGTGTACAGTACATTTAGTTTCCGCTTACAGCGTGCGTGATTTTCTGGTGGGTCAAAGATCTGACGGCTATTGCTACCTACACGCGATATAGTAAACTACTAGAGGAGTCTCAACACTGCCATCTGTGGATAACTCAATGTACTACACTCCTGTTTTGTGTACAGTACATGTAGTTTCCGCTAGTCTCTGCCGTCTCTGGTGGATCAAGCACCTGATGGCAACCGCTAACTAACTGCAATATTGTTAAGTGCTAGAGCGAGACTCAATTCGCTACAAATGGATAAGTAGTAATTGTAAGATAGAAAATTACGTATATTATTAAAAATGCAATCTCCTCGATAATAGCACACTTTTTCTGCTCCCGTCGCAATGAACGCTATTGCTGTGCGTGTCGCTCGCTATTGTATGTTTTATGCTGCGATAATAGCCATATTTTCACTTGCTGCCTTACTAGTTACTTTGTTAATTAAGTGGCCCAAAAGTTAACGAGAGTAAGTCGCGACTTACTCACGCTTGCTTAAGGGCCGTGGAAAAATTACCAAAGTTATTCAACGTTTTTGAATGCTAATTGAGAAATATCTTAATATTATGTATATAACATTATATTTATATCTGAAGAGGATGCTAGAAATGCGTTAGTAATATAAGTATTATTAAAAGTAGTTTTAAACCTAATCAAGTGTATGCGTGGACGTACAACAATGCATAAAATAGTATTACGTTCAAGTGAAAACATAAAAAGGAGTAAAACATAATTAAATCTATTTCTCTTTTAACTTTTACTTTGAAAATGTTTGACAGCTGTTGCTACCTTCATGCAACGTGGTGAACTACTAGAGGAGTCTTAACAACGCTTTCTCTGGATAATCTAACGTACTAAAACCTGTAGCGTGTACAGTACATAATGTTACCGCTACTAGCGTGACTGATCGGTGGGTAAAGCTTCTGTCAAGACGATTTTAATTCCATTTCCGCTACCGCTACCTACACACAATATGTTGAACTTCTCTGAGGAGTCTTAACAACGCTATCTCTGGATAATCTAACGTACTACGGGTTTAACGTAAATTATCGGTCACTTCGGGATGCATAACGTCTTAACTGTACCATCTTTAGTAATTTTCTTTTCATCTATTTTCATTTTCCAAAATCAATCATCTTTCAAAAAATTTTATCATGACATTAATACTAGAAATCAATCCATTTTAATGACAAACAATTTCAATCTAGAAATTTGAAGGAATTCAATTTTTTACCGAGGTGTTCATGTATTTAATAAGTTACCAGCAGAAATAAAATCATGTTTGAATCTACAGAATTTCAAAATAAAATTAAGACGTTATTTGTCCCGTAGAGTTCTCTATAGTTTGTCTGAGCTTTAACAC
This sequence comes from Stictocephala bisonia, assembly GCA_035578905.1. Classification (NCBI taxonomy): domain Eukaryota; kingdom Metazoa; phylum Arthropoda; class Insecta; order Hemiptera; family Membracidae; genus Stictocephala; species Stictocephala bisonia. The sequence continues at coordinate 167,414 of JAQJVL010001408.1, read as the reverse complement.
GAATCACGCCTTTAAAATATTTTCATTCACTATCCATTTTATTATGTTATTTAATTACAATAATTTTTCAAACTGTTTAATAATCTTAACGTAATACCACTAGTTGTTTACTGTGTAATGAATATTGAGGTTGATGTCCTAACTGATTAATAATGGCAAATTCGATATTTTACATTATTGTATTCTTTTGACGTACATCGAAATGTAGTTTTACATCTATGATGCAAATAAAGAATTTGAATTTACTACAAACCCGTTGCATGTACAGTACATAGTTTCCGATCCTAGCGTGACTGATCCGTAGGTAAAGCTTCTGACAAGACGATTTTTATTCCATTTCAGCTACCGCTACCTACACACAATATGTTGAACTGCTAGAGGTGTCTTAACAACGCTATCTCTGGATAATCTAACGTACTACAAACCCGTAGAATGTACAGTACCCTTGATTATATACGCACCGTATATAATCAAGGATTATACTCAAAGGGGGTTGAACGGTGAAGCGAGTTAAATTGTTAATATGGTTATGGATATCGGAACAAACTACAAATGTACAATTTTATTTTACAACTATAAAATTGTTCACTAAAACATTAATTGTAAATGTAAAAGCTGTAGAGAATCCAATGTTTTATCAAACTATGGCTCTAGAAAATAAATTTGATCAGCATAAGAAATAAAACGAAAAAGGCTTTAATCAGTATTTCTTAAGCGCCAAGTTTTAACTTTTAAGCCCTATTGTAAAGAAACTACAATTTCTGGTTCGAACAAGATTTCTGGTTGATTCATTAATTATTTTGGTTAATTTTGAAAAGTTTTTATGCTGGTCCTACTCGAAAATTTAATATCACGGTTTTAATGAATTAAAAGAAGTGTTCATTAAAACGCTTAAATAAATTGTCCATCGCAACCACAATGTAATAACATTGTGGAAATGTAAAATTTTTTTAAATCTTACTAGGGTTGAAATGGTTAGATCTACCTTCAGTCCAAATTTCAAAATATAAATGTACAGAAATTCTTATTTACCAAACCCCTAAATCAGGGTTTCTCACTAGGATTTCATGATGAGCCTTATTACTTTTCTCAAAATAATCCAAGGGTCGCAAGTACCGTACATATAGTACATAAATTTCTATATACACCCATATACATACAATATAGGTAAAGAAACCTAGTCAGTAAACCAAAGATATTGTATAATACAATACTATTTAAAATAATAAATTGGAAATAACAGACAAATGATTTTACTTGCCTGACCTTAATACACTATTGCAGTTTAAAAAAAATTAAAGGCCGCAAAAAATAGAGTTAAGGGGTGCTAGTGGCCCGAGGGCTACGGAGTGAGTATCCCTGCCCTCTCAACTAAAAGTTTGCGATGCCTTTGTATGCACAACAAACTACAAGGAACAATATCAAGGACAAGGAATATCGGCGTGGCCACAGTAGACAATTTTGGGCAGCCAGAGTGGAGAAACAGGAAGTACTTCCGGAGGAGTGGCTCAAGAGAAAGAGAAATAAATGGGGGAATGAGAGCGATTTCGCCTTCTTTAACTCTATTGACAACAGATAGCAGCACGGTGCCTTCCATATTCCGTGTCTCAATATTTAGCATTGGATGGAACCATTTTCTATGTATAGTAAAATCAATGGTAAAAGGTGGTAAAGTATGATAATTTTGATTCGTAAACTCACTGAACAGTTCCCTGTTAACATTGACGTTGATGTAAACTGTTAAACAATCATGAATCAACCCAAGTGAGGGAGAAATATGTTGGAAGACCTTTTCCAAACAAAATACGACCAATTTAGATTCGAAAAATAATTTTTATTGAACCGAAGCCTTATCAAACCTCTCGTTTTTTTTTATTCATAAGTTTATAATTTAGCTGCCCAAAATCTTCACTGTATCACTAGTTGGCACATAGCTGATATTTCAGACTGCATCTCGTCGCCAATATCGGATAAACCTATTATATTAGCCGACTACGTCTATGGTTTTCATTCGATTACGCCAGGTTTTCATGAATTTCTCGTTATGAAATAATTATTTATCTGTTGTTCAGTGTAACCTCATGTATCGAAGTAGTTTCAAGTTGTACACATTTCATTACCGATCATAATTTAAAAACTAATTCATCCTAAGCGACTTTAAAATTTATTTTTAGTAAACCTGCTTGGTTATTATTATTAATCAATTGAACTAAAGTCTTTGTCATAAAGATTTTCAAATTTGATTATATAATTCACAGCTTATTTCCGGATAGTTATAACCTTGTTATTACTGAAATAAACACCCACAGAATACAGATCCCCTCTTTTTGGTGTGTATACAATCAATTTTTTGTAGAGAGGAGGTAATTCTGAAAGCAAATGACTGCATTTGGCAATGACGCCTGAATTTTAGCATCAGTTTGGTTGGATGCAGCTTTTGCCAACAAGCTTCGCTACCTTTTTGCAGTACAATTTGAACTGAACCACCAGATAAACATATAACAGCTTTATCTTCTTAGAACTTAGGCTTAAGCGGCCGGTGTCATAACTAGAATCTACATTTTCCGGTGACAACCGCGCCAAGGCACTATCTACAATATTTACAAGATGACCACATCATGTACGTGGTCATCTTGTAAATATTGTAGATAGTGCCTTGACGCGGTTGTCACCGGAAAATGTAGATTCTAGTTATATAACAACTTTGAAATAGTATAATTGGTTCATAGAAAATCTGGTCTGTCATATGAGTGAACAGATTAAATGTTTATAATCCACGTTATTTCATTTAATAATATACTTTCTTAGTTTCTTACATCATATTAGTTATCAAAAAAGGAAAAACGAAACAATGCCACATAAAAATGTAGGAAGGCAGGAAGTAAAAAGTTTTATTTATCAAATGTTACAGTTACAAACAACAAATCAAAATTATTGTGTTCAGTATATATTTACGAATATGGCAAAAATTAACATAGGCTTAGGATGGTGTCTGCCTTTTACAGTTGTCTTGGGTGAACAGGAAATCCTTCTGTAAATACTTGCTCGAAAATACTCGATACTCGAAAAAAATGCCAACTACTCGACTCGGCTCGAACTCAAAAATCACCACTCGCACACCCCTATTTTATACCTGGCCATAACACAAAGACCACTTGTACGTTTCTAAACTGATGGTGACTCGGTATTTTTACAACATTACTATAAGGTTAAGCCAAGAGTTAACACTCTAGGGCCTTTCTAAATATATTTAATACATTTTAACGTTTTATGTGTTTAACATTTCTGTGGAAATTGCTTAGTTGAAATTTTAGAGGTTTTAGTGGCTCAAGATAGTAAATAAGATCTAAGATAGTTTTCAATGAAAATTTAATGAAATTTTGTATTTTCAACAGAGTAACAGCCTGAAGTGAAATAAAGCATAAAAAACTAAAACCAATATTTTTAATAATTAAAAAGATACTAACTTCTTCTCTTATTATAAGAAATTTTAAACTTAAAGTTTAAACATTTAAACTTTTTTATATGGTGAAAAAGTTGGAACTCTACTCAAGTGCTCATTTTGACAAAAATAATGTTAAGTTATATATCACCAATTAAGGAACTTAAGCTTCATAGAATTTATTGTGATTTTTTAGAAGACGTTTGACAAACTTCTTCATTTACTTTTAAAGAAGCTTTATTCCTTCAGAGTTTTCCCTTCTTATTCAGTGGGTTTAATGTTAATTTTTGGTCGGACAGTCAAAGTGCAGTTTATTAGTGTGTACTCAAAGAACTTGCTGGCCAGTTTGGAGTGCCGTAAGGCTCTAATTCGGAACCTTTGTTTTTCTTGCTATTTATAAATGACATAATACCCGTAAGGTTATTTGAAAGACTGAGTTCTATTCAATTGTGTATGAAATAATAATAAAAATTACATGAATACCAAGATTTCCTGATGATTTATTGTTTCAATGTGAAATACTGTTAGCTGTTAGCAAACTTGGTTATGAGATTTTAGTTCGAATACATACATTTACTGTTGTTTTCTACCAAGCAAACAAATTCTGTCAATTGTTGGGTATAAATAAATATATTCAACAAAAAAACTTAGTACTTACATGTAGTACTTATCTAAATCTTCAAAAAGGCAATTTAGCCATAACCATCGTTATTACTTTCTTTTCTATAATACCCGCAGAAAAGGACAGAAATGGGTTTTTCAACACTGCAACCATTATGCAGTGTTGAAAAAGAAAAACAGAAACAGTGGTTATTTTTTCAAATAACAATAATTGCTTGTTAACTAAAATTACTGCTAGGTTATGTCATAAACCAAAATTTAAAATAAAAAAATGCATACTTAAAGGGAAAATTGTTGCTTATCTACAGATATTAATTACTAAACGTATTTACAAAGTATTTACACGTAAGTAATTCTAAAAACACTAAAATAAAAAATACAATTAAACTTAAATTTACTTTCCAAAAGACTCAAACATAGTGCAAGCACAAGACTATAACAACAATTTTTATTTGCTGGCAATATCTAAAAACACAACAATAAGAAACTAACCAATCTAGAAAAATTACTTTAAAAAACCTTGAATATTTTAGCTATTTAGGACAAGTAGTAAATTATGTGTAGCCGATTCACAATCTGTTGTTTAAGTTAAAGAGTTGCAGATAAAAAGTGTCAATAATGAGCACAGCACTATGTTCTAACCAGCTATAGCAGTAGAAACAGTTAAAATGTTTTACTGACAATTGTCATTTCGTGGAAAAACTAAAATAAACAAAACTGACAAAAGAACCAAGTTATTATGCTTTTTATCAAATAAAGTAAAGCTTTAAGTTGCATCTCTGATAGAGTTGTTACTGAATAGCTGACCAGAATGCAAGTAATAAATACAAAAATAAAATGAAAGTACCGATAAATGTTAAGCATAAGGACATAGCATGTCGTATACTTGAATGTTCTATATGTTTTGCTAAAAATATGTCCATTAAAGTCCTTACAATATGTTGGCCATCAAAATAAAAACAAGGAATAATGTTTATGAGGGCCATGCCAATAGAAAACGACACTATATAATTGCAGAACAATATTATTCTATCTGGGATGTATGATGGAAATAAAGGATAAATGTCTGCGTAATCACTAACCCCTACTGTGTGGTAAACTTCTGCAGGATGCCCTAAAAATAGCACAGTTCTTCTTGACTTCGTTTTTATGGTGACTAGTTTGGTATTATTTTCTAAAGAAGGCCGGAAACAATGTAAATTATTTTCACAATCACTTGTCTTGTAGCAAAAGTTTTTGGAGTGATCCACAACTGTCCTTGCGTTGAGGCAGGAGTACTGTGGTAGTTGTAGAGGCTCATCGTCGCTCTCTAAGTACTCGAAGCACAGGTGACGAGGTGCGTTGCTCGTACAGCATTCCACTACTCCCACAGTTAGGTGTTTAGCTGAAAGTAATAAATAATACTGTAACTTTATTTATAAAAAACAATTAACTTTTTCTTTAATTATTCTCTTCCTGATTATATATGAAAGCTATGTATAAACGAGTCCACTCTGAGGCCGAGGTTCCACTACTCAGGGATATGTTCCGTAGACTGCAGTAGTGGGGGGTTGGCTGCTCTAGATGGGTGTGCTTGTAGGCGAACTAGGTATGATTGATGGATGCAAATAGTTCAAGATATTCATTACATATATTGTATTATGTAAAATGCTCTATTGAAGTTATTTAGATTTGGTTTTTTATGAGTTATTGTTCTACTTGCTTTTAATTTGTTACTATATTCAAATGTATATATATATATATATTTTTTTAGTTAAATGGTAGAGAAAACTAAATAGTCCTAACTTCGCCCATTAAGGCTTTTTTCATTTCATTTCATTACTTGGATCTAAAATGTGAATCGCTGGATTCATCAAGAGTTTAACTGCATTCTGTTATTCTGACTGGTATATGTAGGTTTCTGGTATACAGAATGACCTATTCATTCATTTCTTCTCACAGTTAAGGTGGCTATTTCCCAAATTGCCAAGCCACCGCTGAAAAGTCGACAGTCCTATAGTAGCAACACAATTTTTTTACCATCAGCGGGCCAAAAAAGCTTTCCTATTTTAACTTTATGGTTCATGTTTAATGTAATAACGAGTTATTGTCAACACTGTATTTATTAATAGTCCAATCTAGTGGGCCGTAAGTTGATATTTTGAGTTTTTTTAAAAATTTATCAAGAAAGACATTTGGTCTATAAAAATGTGTTTAAAACGTTCACCCTCACAGTACAAAAAGTATAAAAATATTCAATTTGTTACAAAAACTAACTTATGGTCCATTAGAATAAGTATTCATTTATCAAATGATACTTCAAGTGTTATGATACGATTATTATTACAAACCAGATCGTTGAAATAGAAAACTATATTTCTGGATTTTTGGGGAAGAGAAAAACATAAAGAAAATGCAGTCCATCATTCTCAATTTCTATTGTAAACTTGATGTTAGGATAGTTTGAATTAATATACTTTAGAAAACCATCCAACTGGTTTTTGAGTCTTGTATGATCACAAATATAGTAAGTGCTAATATTACCCAGATATCAAAACTGGTCAATAGAAATTATAGATGTTAAATTGAAGATATGATAAATATACTAGTAATATACATCATAACGGAGTAGGAAGGACTAGTAAAAGGAATGGAAAAAGAATGTGGCATGCTCAATAACTTTACACTAAATATAATATGTAAAGATAGTGTAATGATTACCAGGAACTGATTCATCATGCTCTTTTATAAATTCAGATGGTAAGCAGTGTCCTGGAGTCGACAGGCGCGCTGCTTGGGCCAAACAGTTCTGCCATGAACTAACATCTGTTACCACACACTCGTTCACTTGGACAACTAGATCTCTTTCCATCAGTCCCCCAACACCGAACACTGGGGATTGCTAAACAGAAAATTATTTATTAAGCATGCACAAATATTATTTAATTTTTGCTAGATGTAGATGTGCAGGGTACAGGTAGGCCAGGCAGGTTTTCATACTTTGCTGTCAAAACAAGTTATTGTGTCAAACTTAAGCATCATTCCCGAGGTCAATGGCAATTTTTATGTTGTTGTAGTGATTGTTGGTTAAGTTTGCTTTTCTTACCAAATGTAGACAAATACATCAAAAATTGAATCATAATTGTATGACGTCCTGTTGATTAGATATATGACATTGGAAAACAGCAAGCAGGCTCTATTGAACTACGCTATTTAAAGAGAATTTTAGGAAAGACTACCACGGCCTGACTGAACCCTGTGAATATTATTCTGGCAAAGTCTACACTAGTCAATATCTTGAAATAGCAGTAATATAGTTGATTATGACATTATTTTATTGTTGATGACAATAATTAGCATTATAAATATTTGGCTAATGTTCTAAAAACTTTATAATAATACCATCATTTATTTGAAAAAATACATTATATAGTAAATCACCATTTAAAGATATTGACTACAGAAAAATGCATACATTTGCATATTTTTAATAATTTGGAGCTGTTTAATAGTTAAATTGCAAAAACTTTCCTAAAGAGATAAAATGGTGAAGTTAATTAAAAAAAAACGTATCCTCCTTTCAACTGCTGTTTAACCTAAAAACACATTTTTTAGTACACACACACACATCCTTTTTACCAAGGCAAAACGAAGAAATGTAATTGTGCCGAGTTATTGAATCAAATTTAAAAAATTTGATTTAAAAAATTTAAATATCAAATTTAAAAAATCAAATCTAAAATCATAAATTTACTTGGGAATGTATGAATAATATGTTGAAAATAATTATAGAGAGAGTAGGTTTATTTTGAAATCAGTTTAATCTAGAAAATAATCAGAAAAATCTAGTAACTACACACACGTACAATTTTTTTTCTAAGGAAGAAAGAAGAAATGTGATTACCATTTTGGTTCCCCAAGTTATTGAATCAAACTTAAATCATAATTTACATAAGCATTTATGAACACAAAGTGCTGAATTCATTAAAAACTGTCACTTGAAATTGTTGGTGGGTAAATTTCTTTTTCATTTATTTGCTGAATGAACACATAGATGAATTATTGATTTCTATAATAGTAAACATTTAGAAATATAAGACACGATCTATGTCTAATATGTAAGTTTCATTTACGTGAATCTAAAAATATTATTTTGTATATATTATAACCTAAACCACCCAATAACAACTAAAAAATAATATAAAAAAAATTCTCTCTCTCACACACACACACACACACACACACACACACACACACACACACACACACACACACACACACACACACACACACCCGCCCACCCATACACGTACAGAGGTAATATTGAACTAAACTAAGTAATTAATCCACAAGTGCTGTAATCAGTTTAGAGGTATGAAGTGTAAAGATAGAATATTTAATTTTGAGTGAAGTTATGTTTTTAACAAAGTACCCTTAATTTATAATATTATTAGCCCTAACTTATGAACTGAAGAATACTTTTATTTTTAGATTAGCTTTTGACCGTAATTTTTTAATTTCAACATTTTTTCTCAACTAGAAGTTTAGCCTATAAGCACATTATAATGGAGTGTTAGGTCTATACTACGAATAATATTCCAAACAATTTTAATTTGGTTTTCGTCACTTATCGGTTTTTTTTTAGAAAAGTGATGACATACATTAACATAAAAGAGACCAGTTAAGACACCTAGTCTGGATGGAACTGCTGGGCATGGCATGGTAGCATAACTACTATCGACTGTAGAAACAAGAAGACAGGTTGTTTTAAACCGGTTTACTTTTCCTAGGAAAACTGTCTTGTTCCATCTTCACAGGTAGCACCAACAGTCTTCCTCTCTGTCTCTATTCATGAAAGAGCTGATATTTGACATAACATAACTGTAGTCAAACAATCTAAATTATATAGCAACCACTTTTTAAAACAAGATTTAAAACGCTTGTTTTAGGGAAGGATAATATTGGGATAGGCCGTGATATTTTATAATCACCCATGGTATATGGAACTCAACAGAGGTGGTGTAGGAGCTGCTGAAGAGTAGTGAAATGCCAAAGACTAAAAGGTTCAAACCTAGGTGGCCTTATTTGATTACTTTTAGAGGGGCACAGACGACACTTTCATATAGGTTATGTTTTTTAATAGAATAGAAAATGTGTATTTTATAATAGAAGGGCTAAGATTTCTTAAAACCAAAAAGATCACATTTGTTTAAGAAGAGGCTTATTTCCTTTTTAATCTTACTCTGCCCACTCCCCAGAGACTAATGCCAAATTATTCAGACAGAGTAAGAGGGAGCTATTCCAGAACAAGAAGAACATTACTGATAAAATATTCCAGTCCATGCCAAAACCTGACGCCTTAGACCGCTCGGCCACAGGCTCTCACAAGTAAAATGAAATTTTAACATACATTTCTAATATAACTGGACAAAGTGCTTATTTTGAAATGAAACCTTGTGGAATTACAAGAATGTATTCTATTATTAAACCATCTCAATTCCACCAAGAAACTAATGAAGGAACAATGAACAATTAAAACTTGGCTTAAACATACCTGTTGAATAGACTGTATCTGTGCACCATTTCCCCAGTCATAAAGTGGAAGGAGAAGCCAAGGAGTGGCCAGCATGGTACACAGAGCAGCTCCTGCCAACACTACATTGTGCCATACGCCAGCACATAACACTCTCAACTGACGCACACATGGCAGCAGCTCCAAACTGTCTAGGGATACATATGCTACTGGTACGCAGAACAGCAATGCAACACCTACACCATTCACCCTTCCATCCTCTCTGAAAATTAAAATTAAGCAGTCTTTACTATAGAAATTGTTAGTGACTGAAAATATTTTGAAAACAGAGCCTCTATTGTTTTCTAAGATTATCTTTTTAATAGCTGAATTTCACATTGCCATTACCAAAAGAGTCAGTTTTATAATCCACACATTTAACTGCACTGGATTTTGCAACATAAAAATTAGAGGTTAAGTTTGAAAGACAGTCTGATGTAAAATAAAATATAAGGACTTTAATCATTTTCTGTATCTAAGCGACTTGAAAGATAAATACAATGTAATATTGTATATTGATTATATACAATATTACATTGTATATTGTATATAATATACAATTTAATTACATGTCAATATATAATATTGAATTGTCAATATTATATATTGACAATTCAATATATAATATTGAAAAGCAAATTTTTCAGTTACACAAGGTAAAAAAAGAACAGAGTTTCCTTTCTTTCAAAACACACGGTTACAGTACTTAATTATTAGAGCATGCATTTTATGTAATTTTTCAGAATATCTAATAAAATTTATCATACAGAAAATTTTAACAGAATACAGTAAATCCTCAGTAGTTTGACATTCTATACTTCGACACTGGCTATGGCGACGTGATTTGAGAAAATTATTGTCCATGGCAGCCTATATCCAGTTAAGTTCATTGCACATGAACAAAATAAGTAAATAACAATTAAAAATTACCAAATTTTTCGACATTAAGTAACTGAATTTTGTAAATACAGTATTACCCGTACTTAAGTAACTATGTACTGCAACTCCATACCGATTAATTAAGACATACATTGTTAAAGTAATGCATAGCTTATTTTTAGGTCAAAATTGTTAAATTTTAACTATTCATAAAGGAAATACAGCAATATTTCCTAATAAAAATAGTTTTTTATCATGTTTGCCATAAATTCCTTATAGTTGTGGAATATATGGCAAACAGGTAATAAAAATAGTTTTTTATCATGTTTGCCATAAATTCCTAATAGTTGTCGAATACATGGCAAGAAACAGCACTTTTGTTGTCTTGATACTTCAACACCCCCAAAAGTTCACAAAATGTCGATTTACTTAGGTTACATTGTTAATCAGAAATACCATTTGGTTGGGTGAGTTCTAGACATACCTAACTGCAGCTATGGCATGTCCCACTTCATGAACCACAGTACATATAAGAAGAGTAATTAAGTAGTACCCAAGTTCTGATAAAGGAATATTAAGTCCAGGGACCTAAAACATCAACATTTAGTTTAAAACCTCAAAAATTAATTAATTAAAACTATAAGAATAGTACATTATAGCCATGCTCTTTGCTTCAGAAATATTTATAATGATATAAGTATATACAATAGATGTAGACAGTAAAATAGTGTTACTGCATGTTTGTTACATACTAAGGCCAATTTTTAACTTAATATGTCAATAATTAAGTTAACTGCAGATAATAATTAAGTGGTTTAGCCGATGAACTGCTGAGGTCATCGGCTAAACCACTTCATATAGCTGAATAATAAAAGGGGCGTTGGAGGGTTGCTACTTGTGTTTTTACTTTCATCCAAAACAAATTTGTTTACAAGCTGGTGTAAAAATCCATTTTAGGGCCCCCTGAACTCAAAAAAGTGGTTTTTTGAAAAACTATTTTTGATATCTGTCTCTGTGTATGTGCACTTTGCTGGAGACCAAACGAATGGATAAATTTTTTACAAAATTTAGTATGTACATGTATTTAGCCAATAACTCCAGAGCATTTTTTAACTGTTTTGAAATTTAGGTTTTTTATGGGCAAAAACATACAAAAATGAAATTTTCTGAAAACTGCTTTAACTATGTTGATTAAATTTTCAGGAAATATGTAAATTACTAGTTAAAATATTTTATTAATAACCATTTAATAATTAATATTAATATTAATGTGCCTAGGTTTAAAAGTTTTGGAGTTAAACATTCTTTTTACAAGAAAAAACATTATAACATGCAATTTTTCAAGCTTTTTCTAAAAATTTTTTTAATTTTCAGTAAAGATGAAAATTACAATTAAAAATATGTTACTTACCACCCCACTAAGTTGGGGTTGGAGGCCAGAAGCCACTATTGAAGTTGTTGAAGGTTGTTTACATAAAATCTGGCTGTGTAATTAATTGAAAAGCTGTTTTGAAGACTATTTTTTCTATAATTTTACTTAAATAAAATAATTATTTTGTCTGTACATTCCCTAAGCCTCCTAGTGGCAAAACTCAAATTTTGGTTAGTTTGGTAGTGGCTTGGTAAAGCTCGAAAATTTGGATTTGAAACACACTTGCAATATTTCACTTATTACAATACTAAAACTTTGTCTAATCGTCTAAATACATATACCATCTCAAACTAGATTCTAACCAGACTGTACAGTACATATGAGTTTCACTTTTTTACTCCTCAGGTGACGTCATTAGCAGTTATATACAACTGTTTATTTCATGCTAGCAACTTACTTCACTGATGCGTGTTTTCTGTTTACGTTTGTTTGATGTTGAAATTTATTGTTTTTGTAAACTTATTTACTTGTTTCAGTATAAATTCTGAAATTGAAAAATGTCTGTGAAAAATTACATAACAATCTAAAAATAAAGGGTATGTTTGCTATATGTACTTTATTAGTACAATCTATTAGCTACAAGAAAATGTAAAATATATGAAAATATTCCAAAATTATAAAACTTATAATACCACAAGTCAGTGTGCGCAAATTATGTAAACAGTGCATTAAATAATAAACAATTTGGTTATCTTGGAATTATTTACAAAAATTGTTTAGTTTAAGTTATAATTTACATACAATATTTTAAAATTCTTTAAAATTTTTTCTTGACAATAATTATTTACTAAATGTTTATGTAAGTTTTGATGGTAGTATGTAAATGTACAGATTTTGAGAAGAAAAAGGATATGATAAAATTTACATTTGGAACATATTTAGTATTTTTACAAAAAAGGCTTGCAAAGCGCCAAAATATTCAAACAGTTAAAAATAAACAGTGCTCACGATCTAGGGTTAACTGAAGTAAACATGTTACTAACTTCATAAGTCTCTATGATGACTAGTAGTTACAGAATTGAACCAGTCGGTCCTAGTTATTATTGCCATAACTTAAATTAGCATGTGGTCTTTGACAAAAAGGTATTATGTTTCGCCCAATTCATTTATCAAAATCAAGTAGACTTACCATTGGTTGTAAAGTGCCAATACTTGAAAAAGATGATTTTTCTTCAAATATAAGATTTACAAAAATCAAATAAATGGAGCGCAAAAGTAGTATCAGTGCCAAAGGCATCAATAAGATAGTTATCCATGATCCAGTTGAAAACCAGGCTAAAATCAGTTTTGGCCTTGTAGAGCCCCATTTGTGAATTAACCTATTGAATGAAGTGGTATACCAGTGAAGTCGAAATGGTTTTACTTCAAGTCCAGTGTTGTGTAGAAAGCTAAAATATGGCAGGAGCATGCATGTCTGAAAAAGAAGTACGCATATTAGTAACAAAGTATTTTATTGATCAGAAAAAGGCATTTTAATTTAAAATGCAAGGCATGACTCATGGAGAAAATGTTCTTTGGTGCAAATATTTAAAATTATTGCTACAGTATTCAAGTTCTTGATTAACAAAAGAATTATTAACCTGTCGGTTTTCCGAAATTGATGTACAGGTCTGGTAGGTTATGCATTATTTTCTGACAATTAGACATCGTTGTAAATAATCAACAGCATCTGGCTTATTTATGGCGTAAACTACACATATATCGTTCACTGATCTATCACACACTGTATTAAGGCGATTTTTTTCATTCTCTTTGTAACAGGACACATAATGTTTTACGAAACGTAGTTGCTCATACTACACTAAAACGGTATTTTTTTACCTGTGCAACTATTACGTTTTATATATGTATGTAATATACATTAATGTAGGCCTACATATGGTGATATGTATTTATATATTCTAAAAGAATATAACATTCTCTATAATTTGGCTATTGTGAAACTTTAGATAAAATGTTCATGTAATTAGTAGGGGGGTGAACATTTTTGAAGTGTTTTCATTTATTTGTCAATGAAATTTTTTATTTACACATTTCTTATTAATATTTAAATCAGTTACATTATGTTTATCCTAATTCTCTATTTCATACTGAACAAGAAAATATGCTACCAGATATTGTTTTTATGGTATATTATAGTTTTATGATTTTTTTTAAATAAACACTACAACACTGGCATAATAGGCATAACAAATGATATAGTGAACCATTAGAAGGTTAAAGCCACGAGTCATAAAAAAATCATATGAAAAATAAATTGCTCTAGCAAATTTGTTGCATAATGATCACTATTAACCAAGATATTATAACTTAAATAAATATCATTAAACGTTAAAAATATAAATAATATTGTATAAAAATCATAATTTGAAACTTTCAAAACGACTCATCTGGTAATAAAGTACTGTACAATTTTTTAAATCAGCTTTTCATACAAGATTTCTTTCTTGATTCCTAAAGAAACAAGATTTTAACTGTCATAAAACACATAACAGTGCATGGACAAAAGTCAAGAATTTTAGACTAAATTTAACAAAACTTTGTATAACAATTAAAAAAAAGTACAATGAACAAAAAAATTAAAATAGACATAAAATAGAATTCAATATAAAAAATGGCTAGAACATTAAAATTAGACGAAAAACAACTAAAGATAAATTAATGTATGACTACATAATAGTAATAACGTTAACTTATAATCTAGGTCATAATTCTAAAACTAGTTATGGCTTTCCCAATTTACAGTTAAAAAATCATAAATTTTATATAGACATTCATCGATCAGAACATCCTTGTTATTTTCTTTAAATTTAGAGTGGGGCAGTGATTTAATTCTATCTGGCAATGTATTATACAGTGTACTAGAAATATATGACCAGTTTTTCTGTGAGCAACTATAATTAAACTGTTAATCTCTTAAACAAACATTATGTCTTGTATTATAAGCATGAAAGTCAGCACTGATATTAAAGAAATCTAAATTTCCATGAACAAAACTGAGCAAATGGAATACATTAAGTAAAATGTTAGAATTCGAAGTTGTACGAACCAAGGTTTACAATATGTTAATGCAGCTAAATTGCATATTAATCTAATAGCCTTTTTTTGGAGTATAAAAAGTTTAATACAATTAACACTAGATCCCCAGGGAACAATTCCATTATCAAAATACTTTGAATGTGAGCAAAGTATACAGTTAGTAAAATATAATTATAAACTGAGTTTCTTAATCTTCTAAGCATATATAAACCTTTGGCCATTTTTTTTTTTTTTTTTTTTTTTTTTTTTTTTTTTTTTGATACATAATCAACATGAGAATTCCATGATAGTCTAGAATGTTAATTAGAATAGCCCTAAAAACTTTAAATTACTGTTCTCTGGAGAGTCTGAAATATTTCTATTGTAGCTAAAAGATAAATCACAGATTTTTTCCCGTGTTTAACGATAACTTATTAGCAGCACACCAGTCCTGAAGTAATGTAAAACTAGAATTTAATTTATCATTAACTCACCTTACTGACATTTCAATTTTTCAAATATTCAATTTCAAATAACCTGACATTACTGACCTTCAAACTCATGTCATCTGAAAATAAATATCCATCAATACCTACACTCTCTATGCTAATTGGTAAGTCATTAATATAAATATTAAATAGAATTTGGCCCAATAATTGAGCCTTGGGGCACACCATATTCAACTCTTTAATCACAAATCTTTTGTAGAAAAATATCCATCTTTAAACACAAATTAAGTTCTATTTGCTAAATAGGAAAGTACAAGATCAACAGAATAAGGATTAAATCCGTAAAAAGAGTTTTTTACTTAAAATACTATGTTGTACAGTATCAAACACTTAAGACATATCGTAAGACCTAAAAATTACATTATTACCTTGTTCTAGATCATTAACCACATTATGAACTAGCTAAACTACTGCATTACAAGTAATCCTGTTAGGCCTATAACCATACTGTTTATCAATAAACATACTAAAATTTTCAAAGTGCTCTGATATCTGTTTTTGAAGTAAAGATTAAAAAAATGTTGACACAATAGGAACAATAGTTATAGGTCGATAATTGTTTTCAGCATTCCTATCACCTTTTTTGTATACAGACCTACAACCTTGATATTTTTCAATTGATGTGGGAAAACAGACCCTTTGATTAGACATTCATTAAAAAGATGTGTTAAAACATCACTTATATAAATAGCAGAAATCTTCATAATATTAGCAGTTAAACCATATACATCCAAGCACTTGCTATTGTTTACTTTCTTGCTACTTGTTTACTATAATATTGTGAACTTTCAACTATTATGTTCACTATTATACTTTCTGTTTGAAAAATTTCAGTGGAACTAAATTATCAACTGTTTATAAGAAAAACCTGTATCTAACTTAATTACAAGCGTTAGGCCTACTTGCTAAATCAATTAACATTATACGGTACTTGCAAAAATGACATGGCACTTGCATGGGGTTTCAATTGGTTGGTTGGTTTTGATTAAGCAAGATTAGCAAAATAGGCTACTCTTA
The DNA here is from genome assembly GCA_035578905.1 of Stictocephala bisonia. Lineage (NCBI taxonomy): Eukaryota > Metazoa > Arthropoda > Insecta > Hemiptera > Membracidae > Stictocephala > Stictocephala bisonia. The sequence goes on along the minus strand of JAQJVL010001408.1, from coordinate 150,945 downwards.
TTAATTATTAAAATTCCATTCTTTCACCAGAACTATTAACACGTTAATATTTTGTTTTGTTCACAAAACCTCCTACAAATTGGTCACTTTTTGATGGGATAGAAAAATGCGTTTTTGTTGGAAAGTGACCTCCAAAAATGGTCAATGTTCCTAGATAATTTTTGAACGGGTTTTCAAAAATCATGAAGTATGTACCTAAACAAAATTAGCTGTAAAAGACTACACAGCAAGAATTGATTTTTTTCTGTTAGGTTATATGCATACTATACCAGGGGGCAAGCATAAAAGGTATATACAGTTAGGTTATGAACATTAAACGATAACTTAAACAATTTGAATATAACTTAGGTGTTCCTTAAAGGTACAAACATACAAACAATTTATTAATTTGGACGAGCCATGGCACTGCACTTCAAATCATAAGTACATGAAATGAATCCGACTAAGCTCCAGTTTGTCCGAGTTTATGTGGATGGACTTTATACATGAAATATTGCACAAGATTGGCCTTCTTTCTAGGTTAAACAGGTAACATTGTTAATAGTTTATATAAATATCTGAATTATAGAAATTCAACAAAACAAACAGTAGTACATCGTACGTAATGGAATAAATCCGAGAATTAATAAAATTCAACTGAAAAAGTGTATGCTTATAGATCGCATCCTATTATAGGAGGATACGGTCTTTCTCTATAGTGTTTATGAAGCTAACCTGAAATTACTCTAAGCCCACACAATGAGATAATTTGCTGAATACTGTGCCTTCAAGAGACAGCAGATCTAAAGTTAAGAACAACCCAGTGATTTAATCTGTTCTTAATTAAAACTGTATCTGTTACAAATAAATTAAGTAGCCTAGATTCTTTTTATAAAAAAACTATGTAAATACCTTAAAAATAGTGTCAATTAAGTATGTAGAACAGTGGATACATATCACAACAATAAGAAAAGTATGAATGTCATCCATTATAATTCATGGTTTACGAATTCTAAATTTTGATTTGATTACTGTTCACTTTTAATTTCATTTGAAATCGCCTAAATTTACAGATATAATACCATTTATGAGAGTTGTTAGCTGAACCTGAACTACCAAAGTTCCTATTATCAATTTTTAACCTAGACTACCCTACTTTTTTCTACGCCTCAGCAGGTAAACAAACAACAAACGCAGTGCAGCAAGCTAATCTTGACAGGCCTGTCAGATCAGATAGTGATCACAGTTCGGCTAAAGTACTGTCTACCTCTCACTTGATTGCGTGCGAGGGGACACAGGGGTGAGGGGGAAGGTTAAATATTATTTTGAAAAGAGGAGGCAAGTTCTTCAACGCCTTATAGACATAACTCTTTTTATTGGAAGACAAGGGTTGGCTTACAGGGGGAATGAAGAGGCAAGTCATTCTCTTGGCCAAACAGGAAATCATGGAAACTTTTTAGAGCTGGTGTTACTTATTTCAGAATACGATGTGATATTAAAGACCCACGTTGAACAGTGCATAGAAGAAAGTAAGAAGAATAGAATCAAGAAACTACAAAAGAGTGAACAATCGAGGAGTGGGAAGGCGCATTCTGGGAGAGGATCATTGGTAACTTTCTTATCAAAAACGTTTATTAACAAATTAATAAAAACAATCGGCACTATTGGAAGGCAAATGATTTTAAAAGATTTATCGGATAGCATAATCTGCAGTTTAACGATTGATTCTACACAAGATATAGCAGTCATGGACCAGCTAGCGATTTGCGTTAGATATGTTGTTCAAGGAAAGGTTTATGAACGTCACCTTGACTTATGTGACATAAAAGATTCTAGTGGACAGGAACTATTCCAGAAAATTAAATCAGATTTGACTAAATATGGAATTCCCATCACAAATGTAGTTGCATGTTCCTTCGATGGGACTGCGAACATGAAAGGGTGCTATAATGGATTACAAGCCCATTTGAAGAAAGAAAACCCCAATATAATATACACTCACTGCATGGCACATGTATTGAATTTGGTTGTGGCGGACTCTACAGTAAATTGTCTTCAGACAGAAAATCTGTTTGGTTTGGTGGAAGAAACAGCTTGTTTCCTTAGTCAGTCTTACAAAAGAATGACAGTTTGTACGGAGAACACAAGAGCACGTTTTAAAGGCCAAGAAAAGCTATATAGACTAAAAAAAATCGGCGCAACTAGATGGTGGAGCAAGCACAAAGCACTAAATTCCATAGTTGACTTTGAATCTCTCTTGGACATAAAAGATTTTGACTTCAATGAATCTTGGAAGTTGATAAATCTGTTTCATGTACTAATAGACATTTCTAAAGGAAACTTTGACTGTAAAACGAAGTTTACAGCTCGAACACTCATTAGCCAGTGGACCAAATTTGAAAATATATTCACTTCTTCGGTCATCTTAGATTTATTCAAAGCAACTTCCCCAGTGTCTGTCTATTTACAGAGCAAAAATATGGATTATTCTGTAGCATGGAGTTTAGTAGAAAGTTTGTTACAACAAATCCGAAAAATGAGAGACGAGGCTAATTTGATAGACTACTATCAATGTGTAAAAAGTACACTACTTGTATCAACGAACACTTTGAAGACACCAGTGAGTTACAAATGGAAGTGGATTTCCCAGAAAAAAGAATTGGGAAGAAAAAGAAAATGCCAGGAGAACTTACTCAGGATGAATCAAATTTCATTTCTCCAACACAAAAGTTTAAAGCTCTATACCAGTACTTTAATATTTTGGATTGTGTTGTGGACAGTATTGAGGAACGCTTTGTAGTGAATGAGGATTTATTACGAGACTGTGCTGTTTTGGATCCCAAAAACTTTAAAAAGATGCTGAATAACTTCAGTCTTGATATGTCTACAACTTCATTAACAAAGTTAGCAGATGTAACCAAAAGTAGTAGAACCGAACTTATCACGGAACTCAAACAGTTTGCTACCAACTATGACGTATTTAAGTTATCTTTGGTAAAAGATCGTGATGCAAATTTGTCTTGTGAAGAACAATGGTTGGCTGGTAATGATGGTTCTCTATGTCAAATTGAAACAAACGTTAAGTGTTCACAATGTTTATCATGTGCATTCACAGTATTATATGATCTGTCCTCTCAATCAGGTCTTTTCAATAATTTATATTCAGCATATAAATACTTACTATCTATCCCATGTACTCAAGTTTCTTGTGAAAGAGTGTTTTCAAAACTAAAAATCATAAAAACAAAGCTGAGAAATTCTTTAGGCCAAGAGCTTTTGAGTAATTTAATCCTAATGAATTGTGAAAGGGATGTGTTTAAAATCATTAATAAGAATCAGGTTATAGACGAAATCGCTTGCTCAAGTGAAGAACTAAAATCAAAATTAATGTTTTAATCGTTCTCTTTGAAGTTGGAACCAATTGGAGTTTTTAATTAAGTTGTTAATATAATAAATAAAGTTATTTAAAAATATATATGCGTTGTACACATTTAAAACCTAATTTTCTGAAATTATAAGGTATTTATAAAATGATTTCTTTGTAGGCCTAATGTATTTAAACTAGTGTGAACCACATACATGATTAGGATGGTGTATGTAGGTAGGGGAAATGGGGGCCCACTAAAACATTTTGCCGAGGGCCCAGAAAGCTGCCAGTCCGGCACTGTAAACAAATAATTAACATAAACAAACAAAATCGAAAACAAAGCTGCATTGCAAATGACAACTGTCTAAAGTTTCCCCATAAGTCAAAATAAATACCGGTAGGTAAGAGATTATACTGTAGGATATAGCACATATTAAAAGACGTAATGGTAATGTATACAATAATATTATATTATACCTAGTTATGATCACGTTTATTTGCATAATTTTCACACTTATATAAATCAGTAAAAATTACTCAGTTGTACAGCCATCTTGAGGAAAATAATCTTCTAGTGCTAATTCAATTTGGATTCAAAAGTGGAAAATCCACAATCTTAGCAGTAATTTTTACTTAAATAGATTCTCAACTCTTCTGAGCAAAAATAGTCCACTCACGTGATATTTTGCGATCTATCACGTGCGTTGAGTTGTTTACGATACCTCACAGTATTCTCTTAATCAAACTAAAATACTATGGCTTGGGAAATGTTGCGCTTAGAATGGTTAATTCATATATGACTTATAGAAAGTAGATTGTATGTTTTAATGATGCAAGCTCAGAAATGTCCAAAAATACAAACGCAGACATCAAAGATCCGTGCTGGGCCGATTTACAAAAATGAAATTATGTTTGGTTCCATAACAAAACACATCATTTTCAGATTTGCTAAATTCAACATTACTCATATTAATTACCCTTTCATGAAAAACGTGACATTCATCATTAACTAAATGGCTAGTTGGATATCATTATTACTTACATTCTTCAATCTTTGCAATTTATATTAGCTTATTATATTTAAATTCCATAATACGTTATATATCCTCAGCAATATTATTCGTTTATTTCTGGAGGTTAATTACAACAGCCTTTGTTGAACCTCAATAGCATCAAAATTATAATTTAATATACACCTATACCCATTGTAGTGTGTAATTATTATATGGATGTTTCACATATATGGTTCATATGTGATAGAATAATATCTAGGAAATAGGCAATAAAGAAAACAACTACAAATGTTGTAACCATGGCCGTACAATGGTGCGTGACATTGCGGGAAGGAGGTAGATCAGGACTGAAGGCTGGTAAACGTATTTATAAATGTAGGTATCCACGGTTAGTAGGGGAATGGATGGATATCACGCCACTGTATCTACCAATGGGATTTATTCCTTTTAAGTAATGCATATGACATGACAATTGACAATACCAACTATTGCATACTGAAATGATACAAATATTTAACATTGCTTATATTACATTTCCTCCCCCTTTAAATCAACAGTAAAAAATATAATTAAATCAGTTATAATACAATTGGTCAAATACATAATAATTCATTAGTCAACTTGTACTAAAAAACAAATACTTTTAAAAGTAATATTCATTTGAAAAACTATGTAATAGCAAAATAATAAATAAACATGTTAAGTAACTGCCATGAAATATCAAATAACAAAATTAATACATAATACATTAATACATTTACAAATCCAAACGATCAACAGGATTTTTAATTCTAACTGGACAACGCCTAGTTGTCCTACTTTTCTACTAGTTCTACCTACTAGTAGAAAAGTAGGTGAAGGCTGATTATGCCTTGCTGACACCTTGCTGTATACTGGGCATGTGCTCAGCTGTTCGACTGACAGGTGTGGAAGGAGAAGGGGTTGGCTCTCTAGTAATAGACTGCCTTGTACGTAAGGGAGGTGTACACTGAGGGACGTCAGTACATAGTCACTGTCCCTATTTGGCAGTGGGAGCGAGTTAAGTGACGGGAATACCTCGCCTGACAACTCATCAGCTGTTCCGCTCAAGGGAGCATCTGTTGCCACTAGCGGATCAATATGTCTTTTCCATAAATACCTGAATTAATTCTTACTATGTACATTGTTAAACTAATTTGTTTTAGTACTGTTCCCTCTATCCATTAGCCTTGAGATCTATAGTCTCTAACTTAAACAGATTGATTAATATGTAGTAAACGTGTTTTACTACCCTTAGCACAAAACTTCTGTTTATCCTGATTAGCTTCTACTATTCTGCTTGCATCTGGTCATAAAAATCTAGTCTAGTTCTTAGTGGTATATTAAACATAAGTTTTACTTGTATCTCATTGGTTGTTGAGTGAACAGAATTACGGTAGTAAAAAAGTATTCTACTAATAGCTACAAACACATCTTATCTCTAAAGGCACACATAATTTTATTTTTAGCATATTTAGCTGAATTTTCAGCCTGACCGTTACTCTAAGAGTGGTACGGAGGCGAGAAAGTATGTTTAATACCATTACTGTCAACAAAACTATTAAACTCTATAGAAGTAAATGATGGACCATTATCACTATGTATAGATTCTGGCAGTCCAAAACGAGCAAACAGCTGACGTAAATTGGTTATTGCTTCATTTGCTTAGGTTGAGTATGTTTCAAAAACCTCTAACCATTTAGAATGTGCATCAATAACAATCAGACACATTTTACTTTTGAATGGCCCTAAATAATCAAGGTGTAACCTTTCTCAAGGTTTACTAAGATAATGCCAGTGATGCTTTTCACTTTGAGCTGGATTAGCACTCTCAAGAAGGCAGGAAGAACAGCTGTTAGCAAGTTGTTCAATTTCGTTATTGATATTCGGCCACAATACATGACCTGGCTAAAGATCTCATTTTTGTAATGCCTACGTGACTGGCATGAAGTTCTTTAAAAAAAAAAACCACCCAAACTGCTAGATATTATAACTTTAAAGCTTAACATTAAAATACCTTGCTCAACTGCTATTTTAATTTCTCTATTTTATAAACGTGGTAGATACACAGAATAGACAAGTATCAAACCAAAGGTTGTACTGTAATAGTTGTTTCAAAGTTTTCAGAATCATCTTAATTTTTTCTATATCTTTAAAAAACATTACTCAGTATTATTTATGGATAAGCTTCCATGGTCGTCCGCCAAAACTATATTTATAATCTTGGTCTTCTGGATCCGACTACGTCAAAGGATTATTATTAATACATAACGTACATAATTTATGTATATAATCATTTGACTCGGTTGGATCTTGAATCCAGAAGACCAGATTATATATGTAGCATTATTTACATTACTAAAATAAAGAATTTGTAGAGTAATGGCTCTCTCATATATATTAAAATGAGAGAGCTCATCGTATATAAATATACTGTATAATTTGCATTTATATATTATAAATATAGACGATGCAAACTATATGTATATTATATAATTTGCATTGTAGCAAGAAAATGTTTTATTTAAAACAACTTGAGTTCTTCCTCCATTTTCTAACCATCATTAATATGCCTAAAACAAAAAAAGTCATCTTGCTTGCTACGCAACCCTCTACTTATTTTGAGGTTAGGTTTAGTTTGAGTTCAAATTGTTGGCGTTCTGAAGAATGGATGAGTGCAAGTAGAATACTTGTTTACAATGTTAATTACTGTGACGTCTTGATTTACTGATGTTTTCACTTTAAATATTTGCTCATTTCAACTATACAAAGTAATTTACTGTTTTTACAAGATCTGAAGAACTGTAAAGAACAAGACGACTGGACCTAACAATGGCAGCAAACTCGATAGAAATACCACTTAGGGATACTGATGAGGTAGGCAGTTGTTTTATGCATTTCCCCGAGTAATTATAATTTGGATTAGCCTAATTAAATTTTTTTTTAAATTCTTGGCTGGAGCAGAAATGATCTTAATAGTGTTAAAGACGTCATTGATAGATTAATAGACCTAGGATTTATTATCCATCTCTTCAGTAGCTTACCTATGGTTTAAATTATTAAAATTAGGCATTCTTGTAAAATAGTTTTTGTTGTAATGATATTGATAGTTTGTGTTATTTAATTTGTATTTTGATTGCTATGCAGTTTCTTGCCATAAAAATAAATTTGAAGAAAACAGCCTGCAATGGGCCAAGCATTGGCTATAATTTTACGTGTTATGTTTTTTATTCTTCGGAAGTCACATATTTTTCAGACAAGTTAGAAAAAAAAACAATATTACAACTTAGTATTTTTTGACATAGGCTATTTCCATTTAACCATCCTTGGCTAATTTAAATGGTATTTTAATCGGTATTTATGCAGTTTCTTGCCACCAAACAAATTTGGAACATTTTGCTTGAAATGGGTCTAGAATTGGCTGTATATTTACGAGATATGCTTTTTATTCCACGGAAATAATGTATTTTACTTAAAAATTCGAAAAAACCAATGTCACAACTATTAGTATTTTTGTCATATTTCCGTTAATATAAATGACATAAATCAATAGACAATAGACAAATATTTTTATTGACATATTCTTTGAGAATAGTCTTTTTTTATTTCGATGTGTTTTTTGCGCTGAATACAAATTTGAAAACTATTTTGGTCTATTACAAATATTTCTGGAGAAATAACAGAAAAACTACTCGCAGCGGATCGCGAATAGCGGCCGTTACACGATCATTATATACAACAACTATTAACCATAAAAACCGAATTCACCTATATTCCTGCCGGAGTGACATCCGGCAGGCCGTCACGGAGGCCAAACGCTCAAATTTAACGCAATTTACGAATTGTTGTTGAGAAAATAGACAATTAGGATAAGTTAGGTTATGTCAATAAAAAATGCATTTTATATATATGGTTTTGTAGTAAAATTATTTTTTCAGCTCAAAAAGCCATTTATATAGCCTATGTGTGTTCAGCACAAAAAAAAACACGAGAAATGAAAAAATTTGGTCAAAAAATAAAGATTTTTTAAAAAAGTTGATTTTTTCATTATTAGATAAAAAACTAGTTTTTCGAATTTTCGGTAAAAAATGAGTATTCCGCGGAAGAAATCAAACTCCTCAAGAGATATAAACTCATTTTTCATGAACCATATAAACCACTTTTTCAACATGAAATCGTATTTTCAGAGGTGGCAAGAAAGTGCATAATTACCTTTTAATCATCTTTTGTTATTTTGATGTGTTTTTTTGTGTTTAAAAGGTCTATGATTTTGAATTCTATTTGGTTTAAGCCTCTAACAGTTATATTTTAGATATTGGAAAAACTACCTTCGCGACAAATCGCAATTAGCGGCCATTAGGACTACACGATCATTATAAACACCAACTATTAACTACAAAATCTGAATTCACCTACATTTCTGCTAGAGTCACGGCACCCTAATTTAACGCAAAGTATGAATTTTTTGTTGATTAAATAGACAATTAGGATAAGATAGGTTATGTTTGGTTAGGTTTGTTAAAAGTGTATTTTTCGGACCAACAAAACAATTTAATTGAAAAACTAATAATATGTTCGTGATCAGCGTAAAAATTAAAAAATTTTTTGAAAAACAATTGTATCATAAGTTGATATTTTCTAATAGCTTATTAGGACTAGATAAAACGATTTTTTAATTATTTTATGGATAAAAAACGAGATTTCCGAAGTTGAAATTAAATTCCTCAAGAGATTTAAACTTATAACATAGGCATATTTCACAAATTTTTCAACAGGAAATCTTATTTTCAGAGGTGGCAAGAAAGTGCATAGTTACCTCTAGTTTTTTATATAGCCTAGACTCCAATATGAGTTAAGAAAGCGGTAATTATTTGATATATCACACAATGCATTTTTCAATTTTTTCTCAAAACACTCAAAGCCCAGGCTAATCTTGAAAGCAGTGATAAAGTGTTTGGGTGAAAACATATTTCGTCTGTGAAAAGTAAAGATTTACCAAGGGGAAAAATTGAAAAATGATTTCTTTTATTGAAATGTAGCATTGTGTTACAATTTACAACACAAGTTACTCAAATTGTGTGGAATTTTGTTCTGATCAAGAATGTTTTACTGTTATTACTGTTGTTACTGTTACTAAGTTGCTATTGCGTTGCTTTTACTTTCAGGAATTGTTGATCTATATTGTTAGCCCTTGTTGTTGTTGTTTTTTTTTTTTTTTGTAAGTGAATTAATGTCTATTGTTATGGATACCTTTATATTGTTATTGTTTTGTCTATTGTATGGCCACTTAGTACTTACTTGAATAGTTGTTACAATTGTAAAAATGGTGTAACCGTGAATAAATAAATAAATAAATGTGGAAAGGGTTTGAAATCGGACCATTATTAATAGTGTTAGCACTGCCTATACCAATAGAGTTATGTTTGTATAGATTCGGTTGGATACTATTAGGTTAGGTTTGTTTTGTTTTTTAAGGTAAGTTACATTCTCTTAGGTTAGGTTTAGCAATGTTAGGTTGGCTTTATTAATTATCTTTTGATAGCCTAACCTAATTAAACCTAACATAACCTAGAACCAAACCTAACATAACCTTACCAAAACCTAACATAACCAAATACAATCTTACTAAACCTAACAACCTCAATGAAACCAGCACATTTTCGGCTCTAAAAAGCTTAACAGTTTTCCGATTGCTGTAATTGTGATCAGGACGCAATACCCTTTCATTTAGTACCCACAAATATATATGTACATCAACAATGATGGATTTTGGAACAAAAAAATTGTACTTTTTTCGTAATTTTCATAGTTTTCTTAGCCTTTTGCCCCAACATTTTTGCAAGTACTTTAAAAATGAGCCCATAATATGATTGTTGTGAGAAAATATATATCGAATAATTACCAAGAATGCAAAATTGGGCTTTAGGCCTCCTTAAAAAATCTTTCAAGACTAAGCTCTCTACAGAGTGGGAAGCTTGAAAATTATTCTTGTCTTTGACAATCAATTAGGCCTGATTTTTGGGATGATGCACAAAACATCATGTTTGTTTCAGGTGCAGTATCTGATATGTCTAGAAACTTTACTTAGTTAGGACTAGTTAACCCTAGGGATGTCAACAATATATCGATTTATAGGAAATATCTGTAAATATGTTTTTATATAGTAGTATAGATATTTTCTTTCGATAATATCGGACATATTGATATTATTATCCGATATATCACTATATATTGACATTATTCTCTCTCCCCAAAATCATCACGAGTTGAAAAAACGCATTTAAATTGTCTCTTATGCAAACAAAATATGTATTAAAATATTAAATTAACTTTTTTTTACGTAAGGTTATCACACTAAAATGTAGTTTATTGTAGACTAGTCTTTGGAACGGGTAAATGAAGTTGTACGTGAGTTGGAAACGTTGACTCTAATGTACCTAGCTAGTTGCCTTAACAAACCACGTGTCGTCACTCACTGTACAACCGCTGCTATTCCTTTCAGTCAATAGCAAGTGTTATTTTATTATTCTTTTATAATTAACACGATAAAGGTATAGTTATTCTTATTTTGAATTTTTGTCATTCAATCCCACAAACAACAACTTGTTTTGTATTTAACTTTTACTTTAAGTAGATTGATTATTAGTGACAACAAAAACATAACTTAAGTCTATTTTTGGTCATACATACGAGTTAATGCATAATTTTAAACATATAAATCATTTACAATTCGATATACTGTTTACGTGATATATCGATATTTTTCTTTCAATATTATTGTTAGATCGAAATGGTAAAAATATTTGCCATCTCTAGTTGGCCCTACATATTATCACTTACAATGCAGTTTCTAGTCATCTAATGAAATTTGAATCATTGTTTGAAATGGGTCTAAGATTTGCTAGGCTACAGCAGCCTATTTTGGAAAGGAGTCTTGTTTTTCAAAATTATGTTTTAAACTGAAAATAATTGAGACACCGATTTCACTTTAGAATGATTTTTTTTACATATTTCTGTTTGTGCACTTTCTTGGACGTTTTGAAAATACGATTTCTTGTCCAAAAAGTGGTGAAATGAGTTTATATCACTTGAGGAGATTGATTTCAACTTCGGACAACTCGATTTTTTACTAAAAATTGAAAAACTTGTTTTTTATCATATGAAAACACAACTTTTTTGAAAAACAGCCATTTTTCAAACATTTTTTCTAATTGACATGGTTTTTTTCTAAACAATAATGTTTGGACTAAGCCTGTTCATAATGTGCCTATATAAAAATTTGTTTCTGGTTTTCTGGGAAGGTTTGTACATGAGAAATTTATGTTCTTTGATAAATTAACTCATTTTCAACCACTTTAAAACTTTTTTAAATTATCATAAGGTTATTATCAGTTACCATAACACACAAACTAAGTTATGTAAATTATCTGTTGTATAGTCTAACCTATTGTACTTGTTTTTCTATTAATATTGTATGTCTTGGTTAACAATAAGAAATATTTCATATTTGAAGTTTTGTACTGCCATAGTTTAGTACAGTTTATATGTAACTTACAAAATATGTTTACATCTATGTTATGAAAATGGTGTTATCTGTTGGAGTAAAGAAATAAATTAATTTAGAACGATTAAAAGTCAGTTTACAAAATATAACATTATTAACTTTTGTTAATAAATATCCAGTATTATTAGGTTTAAACTAAGTACAATAATTTTTAAACCATGTCTTTCCCCCAGGTTATTGAACTTTATTTTGACCAATTACCTGATGGAGATGAGGTATTGGGAATTCTACGCCAAGAAAATGCACAGTTGCATTTATGGGTCAATCTTGCCGTAAGTACATTGTTGTAGTTTGCTTGAGTTGTATTAATACAATTTTTGTGTCTGTATTTTATAAATGAGACAGAAGGCTATTAATGCTATTAAAAAGTTAAATATTTACTACCCTGTATTTTTGACAAACAGACAATGCTTTTTCTAGAGCATGATAAACTAATAGTTTATTATTTAATTCTTAATACAGTAAGACCTTGATAATTTGGCACTTGATAGTCCGGAATACCCGATAGTACGGCACATCTGGGATCTCAACTTCGGAAATTATGTGTACAGTAGCCTATATACATATATCAGTCGGGAACAAGTAAAAAGCGTCAGAAGAGAGTTAAAAATAACGAGTGAGTAAAAACAACTGCCGGAAGTGATTGCTTCCGAGTGGCATTCGCGATCAGAGTATAGTACATAATTAGACGAACTTGGAGCCGATCGGTAATGCTTGTGCTTCCCTCCACCTCGAAACCACATGGCGCCGGCTGCTATCACTACTGTCGGCTGTCGCTCTGTCTAAATAATGGAACACCAATCATCATTTTGACTGCGTTGTTGTTTGAAATTGTATATTAGGCCACAATAGGGGACAAGGAAGACTATGATTAAAATCTGTATGGAAAATTAATTTATTTAAATTGTTTAGTACATTAGTACAGTACACAATATTTTATTTTTATATTGTTAAAAAGCTATTCATATATGCCGACTGTTCTGAATTGTTAATAAAATATACCTAAATATAACAATAATATTTACTAAAAAATTCCAAATGTTACTTTTTTTTTCCCCGTTTTACCACTTTTACTCAATAAACCTTGGTAATCCAGAACAGACAAATTCCCGAGCAAGACAGATTATCAAGGTCTTATTGTGTATATGTAATTCTTATAGTTCGTGGTTAGAATCAAATCTATTAAGTAGAATAATTTTAGACAGACAATTTTCAGTGATTTAGTTGTTTTTTTCATTTACTCTGATGTAACTCATAAAAATATAAATAAAAGTTATTAGTTTTTATGAATATGCAGTAATAATCAATTTATATATGGGTTAAAAATATGTTTAAAATATACAGATTTAAATTTAACATATTTAAGCGATATAGGAGGAGCGAATTAGTGTGATGAGTGCAGATGATCGAGTGTAGTCATTGTTATTATATAAATGTATAAACTAGTTCACGTTAGGGCTACTATTTAATAAATTAAATGATAAATATAATGAAGTACCCTTTTATTCATTTTTATAAAAATATATGACCGGTTTCGGCTCTTAGGCCATCTTCAGATAGTAAATAATATAACCTAAAATAAATTAACAAATTATAAAAATAAAAATGAAACAGATGAAAATAACATATGATTAATTTAGAGTGTGGGTAAGTTGAATTTTACTTTTTGATTATTATGTTTTTTAACTTCTCTTATTTTTTCGTATATAGGATTGTTCATGTTAATTTGTGTATGTAATATGTTCTTTGGTTCATTATAATTGTTTATGTATATGTGTAAATTTTCTTTTGTATTCATTTTTTCTCCTTTCTTCTCATATTCTAAAACTGTAACATTTTCATTTATATTTTGATAACTGTGATTTGACTGGAGAATATGTTCTGCAAAGTTAGATTTATTTGATGTTGAGTTGTTGTTTCTTATGGCTTGTATGTGTTCTTTGTAACGTAAATGAAATGTTCTTCCAGTTTGTCCTATGTAAAAAGAATTGCATTCTGAGCATTTTATTTTATATATTCCAGATTTGTCATATTTGTTATTTTTATTTTCTTTGTTGGATAATTTGTTAATTAAAGTAAAAGTATTGTTCTTTGTTTTGTATCTGAGTGTATATTTACTGTGTTGAAATGTCTTTCTAATAGCTTTATTCATTTTTGTTTTGTAAGGAACACTGATAAATTTTTTCTTTTCTTTTTCTTCCATTTTCTTATTCTTGTTTCTTTTTATAATTTTGTCAACAATTGTCGGATTGTAACAATTTTTCGAAGCTAAGTATTTTATTGTTCTTTTTTTCTTCTTCATAATCATATTTTTGCATTGGGACGTTTAACATTCTGTTTATCATTGATCTAAAACTAGATAATTTGTTCTTCCATGGGTGGTTAGAATTATATGGAATTAGTAGGTCACTTTGGGTTGATTTTCTAAAAATTTTGAAAGAGTGTTTATTTCCAATATTTGTGATTGTTAGATCTAAATAGTTTATTTCTTTTGCTTCATTATATTATTTACTATCTGAAGATGGCCTAAGAGCCGAAACCGGTCATATATTTTTATAAAAATGAATAAAAGGGTACTTCATTATATTTATCATTTAAGTTACTATATAAGGTCGACTGCTCCCCAGAAAGTGCTATTTAGTAATAGCCAATTAGCCAGGGCTATTAAGGAACCTACTCTTACCTTTATGTACAAACTGAACTTGTAGTGCTGGTATGATTTTAAGGAAGCTTACAAGCCTGACACTCAGTTCTCTTCCCCGTACATCTGAACCTTAACTAAAATCCAACACGTACATCACAGACTTCTCTAGTAGTGTCCATGTCGATGGCAACCGTTGGTTGGACGCCATGTTGGTATTAAGAAGACCGAGCATAGAACCTATCATCTACGATCTCCTCAACACTTTGTCCCCAAGTAGCTGGGTTACAGGACTGAGTCACTAGTGCCGACGCATAGCATGTAACTTGGTTCTGACGATGATACAAGTTTTTAAAAAATTTGGTATTCTTTAGTTTGAAATATTTTTTATAAATTACTTACACCGTTGTGGCTCTGATGACAGTAAATTATAAAGTCTTATTATTATTATTATTTTTCTTTGAATTGAGGTATTTTTATGAAAAAAAATCAAATAATAATTTTCTTTATATAATTTAACCCTTAAAACGCTGAGCAATTTTCTGTAATTTTTCCATTAACGCTTAATTTTCTTGAATATATATAATTTTAGATTTTGTAAAGTTTTATTTTTTTTTAATCTAAACCAGGATAGTACAATGTAAAAAAAATAATAATAACGATATTGTATTTTTTATATTCATTTTTTATTCATTACAAAGTTTTATCAAAACTGTAAAAACGAAAAACACTATTTACAACAAAAATAAAACTAGACTTTACAATGAAAAATATAGAGTAAATTCGAAATAATAAACTTTGTTTACACAACAGAGGTTAGTACAACGCACGAAAGACAACAAACAACTGCAGAGTGCAGACTAACTTGAGCGCCAGCCGGTCGCCGCGTCATGTGACTAGCAGATGCGTATATATTCGTTTCGAGCGCTAGCGGTTACCTCGACAGAGGCAATAATGAATGAAAACTTCATATTATTTACATTCGTTGCCTAGTAACCAGTCCAAAGGTCTCGATAATGAATAATAACCTAAAAATAGTCTTTAATGTAATGTAAGCAAAAAGTAGTTTTTAAGCATTGGTTTTGCAAGATCGTATTAGTCTAAAAAGTAGAAAATAGTATCTCCTTTTAATTGTTTGTATATTTGCCTATTTATTTTTCTGCACTTTTCTGTAATTATCAAGTAATTGGTGGGGAAAGCCAGTAGCCGAACGGTATAAGGTGTCAGGACTTATCTGTAAGTTAGCCTTGTTGCAAGTTCGAATCCTAGCCTTGACTGGAATTGTTTATCTCGTACTGCTCTGGTTTGCCCCCGTAATCTGTCTGAAAAAGACCTCTACACAGATCAATATTCTATGGAGAATGGGTGGGGAATGGCTAAAAAGGAAAGGAGATTTCCTTTAATATATATTAAAATAAATGTTAAACTGCTCCCTCCCTTCCCCCCTATTTTTTTGTCACTTGATAGGACCCCATTTGTTGTTCAAATTTGTTTATCAAACTTTTAATTTTAGACTTACTAATGCCAAAATTTAATTATTATTATTTATTATTATCCTAAGGAGTAGAACATTGCATAAAATATAATTATATTTTTACTCTTCAATCATAATCTTATGTTTTTCGTGCTTGTGATATTAAATTACTAGGCTAACATAAGCAATTTTTCATTTATTCTTTTTCAGAAAAAAAAATTATTAGTAAATGTGGTTTGAAAAAGGCATATTTTGTAGTAGATTAAGTTAGTCTTAGACCACTGTTGTTTTATGTAATATAAACGTATGATATTTCAGTTGGAATACCATAAACAAGGCAATATTGATGATTTTATCAAGATTTTGGAAGCATCACGTTTGGATGCAAATGTTGATTATAGAGATTATGAAAAAGATCAAATGCGAGCTTTGGATATGCTTGCTGCCTACTATGTTCAGCAAGCAAACCATGAGAAAAATAAGGATAGAAAACGAGATCTGTTTGCCAAAGCAAACGACTTGTATACAACTGCAGATAAAATAATTATGTATGATCAGGTTAGTATAGACATTCATATTTACTTTAAAGTCAGGCTTTCTAACTTTAAACAGTTGATTATTTCTTTTATTACACACTTAAAACCTCTCTTATATGTGTGTCTTTACTAAAAGCATACTGTTGTGATTTTCTATTTATGTGGCTTTAATGTTTTATGTATAAATATGTGAAATTATTTCTAAAGTCAGTATGCCAGTATCAAAATGTTATAGAACTTTACTTAAAAACATAATATTTAACCAGTAATGATATAACAAAAAAATTACATGTTCCTTGATTCTTAACCTCTGTAAATGCATTTTTTTGCATTGTTAGTACAATTAACTTAAATTATTGTAAATAAATAAAATGTTTTTACATCGTAAATGAAGGTTGTTAGGTTAAGCTCTTAGCTTAAGCTGATTCCAGAAAATCTGCAGCTGAAAAATAGTGTAGCTATGATAAATATAATAAATGAACAAGTAGAAAACAATAAATGTTTTTTCTATCCAACATTACTCTAAAGGTTTGTA
This sequence comes from Stictocephala bisonia, assembly GCA_035578905.1. Lineage (NCBI taxonomy): Eukaryota > Metazoa > Arthropoda > Insecta > Hemiptera > Membracidae > Stictocephala > Stictocephala bisonia. Next base: position 133,818 of record JAQJVL010001408.1, on the reverse strand, counting down.
ACAAACGTACAAAATAGGAACTGAACACATTCTTTAGAATTTTGTATATTCTATTTTAATTCTTCTCAGTGAAGATTTCTAAACATACTAAAACTTACAGCAAATAAAATAAGTGATTCATACTATTATTCTATTATTATTTAGACCTCTTCATTTTATTCTGTAATTTAGAATTTAATAATTTTGCTGAGAAGTCATTTTATACATCTATTGTAAATTCTTGTTATACTGTAATCTTCTAATTTATCACTGATTATTTTCATAGTTCCTCACTAAATCTTTATTTTTGCCATTCTATGCTTATTTAAACAGAATCTCAACTGTATTTTCTATTAGAAACAAACTTCTTTTCTTACTTAATCTTAAAACAGTTGTATACCTACGAGCTCTATCCAACTAATATGGTTTTTTGGGCTATGGATAATGGTGAACTAAAGTATAAACTGTTTATGTTTTCCTTATGTAAAGATGTTTGTAAAAGTGTTGATCAAGTACAGTACATAGTTTAAATTAGTAGAAATGAAAAGAAAGTTGTTACTTTATTAGCGTATTATGTGACGGTAGAAATATAATTCCAAGTGTACGCCACACAGCACGTAACAACGGAGAAAGTGGTTTATGAAATTGATCACCTCAATATTTGTATATTTTGTACTTGTATTCTAATACATTTATTTTGTGTATGCTCACTTGTGTCATTAATGTTTTATGCATGATAAGTGAATAAGTATTAAATACATTTTTGCAGAATCATCTTTTGGGAAAGGCATATTTTTGCCTTTTGGAAGGTGATAAAATGGAACAAGCGGATGCCCAATTCAATTTTGTATTGAACCAGTCTACAAATAACATTCCCTCTCTTCTTGGTAAAGCCTGTATTGCGTTTAACAAAAAAGACTTCAGAGGAGCGTTAGCATTTTACAAAAAGGCACTACGCACAAATCCAAACTGCCCTGCAGCAGTGAGATTGGGTATGGGCCACTGTTTCATGAAGCTTGGTAACCAAGAAAAAGCAAGGTATATCCAGTTAATACTAGTCACAATCTAGATAAGTAGTTTTAAATGTTGTAAATTTATGAGTGTTACAATACTTTTGCAGAGAGTTAGGCTATGAGGATTTACTAGGTAATTAGCTAATACAGTTATTAGATAAAGGAGGAAACTTACATCAAAATACTCAAAAAGTCTAAAGAATGATCATGCATAAGTTGTATTTAGGAACTTGAACTATGACAGAGTTAGTTGACTGCGAGTGAAATGAGTATTTAAAGAAGTGTTGTGGGGAAGACAAGGTTGGATAGAGTAAGAAACACTGAAGTGAGGATCAGTTAAATATCTGGAGTGTAAGGTACAAGTGGGAAGATTCAAATTCAAATTTTCAAATTCAAATTCTTTATTCATCTTGTACATACGTATACATGAACAGAGTCAAATTGGTTTACAACAAACACTTAAAATACAAATGCAAAAACTAAGGCATAGCTAAATATTAACAAGGAGAAAAAAAATTCTTCCAATGAATATACACTTTTTTCAATAGATATTTTTTTACATTAGTTTTAAAATATTTACTCTGAATATTAATTTTTAATTCAATTGGTAAATGATTTAAAGCTTTTGATCCCATGTATGTTGCTTTTTTTCTATAAAAACTCAAATTATGTTGAGAAATATTTAAATCATTTTTATTCCTAGTGTTGTAAGAATGAAATTTACTTCAAATCAAGGTTTTGAATGTTATTCTTTACAATTAGCAAACAATCTAATAAATACTGATCATAAACTGTTAATATCTGTAGACTTGAAAAATGTTTTTTTACGGATATATGCGGCTCAAGTTTCAACATGATTCTTAATGCTTTTTTTTGTAGTAACAATATTCTATCGAGATTTCTTTTTGATGGCCTCCCATAGATTGCCAAGCCATAACATATGTGTGAATGAACGTTAGCATAGTAAATTGATTTCAATGTATCCAAATTACATAAAAAAGTCATTCTTCGCAATGTGTACAAGCATGAGCAAATTTTTTTTGCTATGTTATTTACATGGAAGTCTTAACTGAGATGACTATCTATTTCTAATCCTAAGAATTCTGTGTGATTTATTTGGTCCAATCTATTTTCGTCAATTGATATATATATATTTGATTAGTTATACTGTTTCGTTTGGTCGAAAAAACAATGTAATTAGATTTATTTGCATTTAAAAAAGGGTGTTATCAGTCAAATTGGTATTTATAACCTTCAGTTGGTTCTTACAAGTTGCTTCAAGGTTTTCATAATCTTTAGATGACATTATAAGGTTAGAGTCATCTGCATATAATACCAAATTACTTCTTCTACCATGAATATTGCTTAATATTTTAGGTATACCTTGGATATAACACAAAAAAAGTAAAGGGCCAAGAATTGACCCCTGAAGTACCCCATATTGAATAGGTAAAGTTTTTGACTTGCATTTCAAGACATTATTTTTCATACTGTAAACAGTCAACGAATTGAGTTCTGTTAGAAAGTTAGGAGTGAAAGCATTCTAAAGGAACTCCTGAAATCCCCATGAGTTTAGGTTTGTTTAAAAGAAGTAAGTGAGAAATGCTGTCAAAAGCTTTTGACATATCCATGAAAATACCCGATACTTTTTCACCCTCATCTATTGAATCAATTATTCTTTCTGAAAAATCTAATAAGGCTGTAGTAGTACATTTCCCTTGTCGAAAACCATGTTGTTCATCAAATAAATTATTTTTTTGAAAGTGTTCTACTAACCTATTGTACATTACTCATTCATAAATTTTTTATTTAGAAGGTAAAATTGATACAGGACGATAGTTGGCAATTTCTGATTTCTCTCCTTTCTTAAAAATTGGAACCACCCTTGAAACTTTAAGGGGGTCAGGAAAATTCCCTGTAATAAGTGAACTATTTATTACATGAACTAGAGATTTCAACAAAGATTGCCTGACATACTTAATTGATTTTAGAGGGACTCCATCATAGCCACACGATAATTTATTTCTCAAGGATATTATAATTTTATTTATTTCTTTTTCATTTACTTGATAACAGTTTAAACGATTTACTGTTGCATTTGGATGTATATAATTTTTTAAACTTTGTACTGACTGGGAATTTGTGGATTGTTCTTGTACTATCTCCTCTATGGCACCGATAAAATACCTATTAAAACTATCTGATACATCCCGGTTTTAACAACTGTACCCTCAAGAGCCCTGGGGTCATGGTACCTGCGATTTGGCGGCTCCATTCCTATTTCTAGCCCCTGAGACAGTGTCATGTACTTGTGTGTGTTGGGTGTGGTGTTGGGTTCAGGGTCCACGGGGTCACTAATCTCGTCAGCTGAACACCTCAGCTGCCCCTGCGGACGGCTTGCATAGAAAATTTGATATGAGTGAACAGATGAAATCTTCATAATCCACGTTGTTTCAATTAATAATATACTTTTTCACATCATATTAGTTATGAAAAAATGAAAAAGGTTAAACAAAACAATGCCACATAAAAATATGGGCAGGAAGTAAAAGTTGTATTTGTCAAATGTTACAGTTACAAACAACAAATCAAAATTATTGTTTTCAGTTTAGATGTGTATATATTTACGAATATGTAAAAACTTAACATAGGTTTAGGATGGTGTCTGCCTTTTACAGTTGTCTTGGGTGAACAGGAAATCCTTCTGTAAATACTCGATACTCGAAAAAAATGCCAACTACTTGACTCGGCTCGAACTCAAAAATCACTACTCACACACCCCTACTTCTATATTGACTGAATAAACTGATACAAAATATTTAACTGTCAAAACTTTAACAATTAAAAAAAAATATATAAAAAAATATACACAGGGTACAACAAGGAATAATGAAGTGTATTGATACAATAAGATAACCAGTTGTACAGTGAAATACTATATTAATAAAATGTCTTTATTTAATTTGCTTTTATCTTCTTTCTTGCTTTACAATTTGGTTTCTTCTGGTTTATGCTCCGGCTGAAAACATACTCGGTAGTACAACATAGAGATACCTCAGGGAAGGGGTGTCGAGCTGACCATCAATGTTCTTATGAGATTTAATATTAATCATGTTTAATTGTCCAATTAAAAATTTGAAAAAAGAGAATAATTTAAAACAGTAAAAAAAATTATCAAATAAGGGAAAAGATAGGGAGAAAGTTCAAATTTAAAGTTCAATTTTCAATGGAAAATATCTTCACAGCAATTAGTCTATGGTCTGGTCTCACCAAATTTAAGTTTAAAGTTGTCTTCACCACAAACTTAGAATTCTTGATGTTTTGGGAAATTTAAATATGTTTGTGGCCAAATTTAATAAATAAAAGTTTTGTAATGATTTACAAAAAACACTTTTATTGGGAATGTCACTAAATAAAGTCACTGTATTCTGGCTGCATCTTCTCTCCTTCAAGGCTAATAATGGACTCTCACTGCTACTAGTTCCTTTCTCAATCCACAATTACAACAATGTGTCACTGGTTGCTTGATGATCACTTCACTTCACCAGGGGATGTGGAGGTTGGTAGTATAATAAATCAAATATTAAAATCATGAGAAAATTAAATTAATGTTGAAATATTTTAGAAAAATGGAACAACTTCCAATTCTTAAATTAAATTATGCCAAATCTAAGAAAGGAAAATATTTATTAATAAAATGATTAAACATGGAGTATGCAAATTATTGGGAACTGAATTAAATTAAATTAATGTGATAAAACATATGATCAATGAGTGTGATGAGATTATTAGTGATGGGTAGCAGCTGGTTTAAATGGAAGAAACAAGGTAAGTGGCAGATGTTCTTACATATGATAAAAAAATAAATAAACAAACATAATTTGAAACATCTCAAATATCCCCTCAGAAATTGCAGGGATTACTGAAAGTCATCACAAGATTTCGAACATGATGTGAAAATTATGTTGACATAATAAACAAACAGATACAAACATACATAGACAAAATTTTTTTAAACTAACAATACAAAATGATGAAGGTTACATACATGACACAGACGGTTACATAATACAATACAATTGACAATATTACAAATTATATACAAGAAGGGTTATACAGTTTATAAAGGGAATTGTGGAGGTTATTGGGACATAGCACTGGGGAATGAGTGACTTGATTTTTTTTTTACAAGGGGAAAAGTCACCAGGGAAAGGGGAAGTAAGGGAAACTGGGGAAAGGTGGTTTCACTGGCACAGTTTATTGCACAGGACTCACAGTCTATTAGGGGGAAATCTTCTCGAACTGGAGATTTAGCGGAGCAATCATAGGGGGAAATCATGGGTTATTAGTTTACTTGGGTGATTAAGGAAATTATCCCCTCTCAACAAGACATAGGCTTTGTCGTAGTACACAGTTTTTATTACACATACACAGTTGTTAGACAAGGGGTACATATCACAAATTCATTACAAAATACATATTGATGAGTAGGTTGATGGGATGAACACAAAATATGAAAATACAAAGTTACAAAGAAAATTAAATTACTATACAATATTTACAATACAGGTCTATAGGTAAACTACACTTGTTTCTTGTTCTTAATTTGAATCATATATCCTCTTGAGTTGGAGACAGGTAACGTTTGATGGCAGACACGTGGTATGGTCCAAACTTCCGTCTTCCATCAAGGCTTCTAACTCCGTAGGTTGATGTTCCATACGTTGTAGTTCCTGTAGTACAGCATTCTGATGGGCTAAAGGTACGGGGTAGGATTGACATTTGAAGGTTTCAGGTTCTTTAACTTCTAGATTGTGTTGGTACTTGCTGCAGAGTCCAGGAGCATCAGAGAATGTATTTTGATACTTCAAAAGTAGATCGGTGAGTTGAGTCCTTTGTTCGTTGTTGAGCATTTCGTTCTGGTTCAGAGTTTCTTCTATTATCTCAGCATTTATCCTGTCTTGTAGGTTCGTTGTGGAGGAAGAGGTGGTATCGTTATAAGTTTCAAAATTATCATAAATATAGGTTCTTTCTAAGTTTTGGTCGTATGCCGACATTTCATTGTATTCAACATCATTGTCGTTCATTAAGTAACATAAGATTCCATCGTGGTTGCATCCGTCAAACTCCAATAGTAATTCAGTATTATTTATGTTTATATTCAATGTTTTTCTATCAAAGTTTATTTCCATCTTCCACAGTCTTATCGTATCTATTCCAATAATTACATTATGAACGAGGTTTGGTACCATGATTAGTTGCAAATTAGTTTCCACACCGTTGACATTAACTGTAAGCATTAATATCTTAGAAACTCTTTTTGATTTAACACCGACGGCAGTTTTGATGTGTATGCCAGTTAAAGGTAATTCTTCATATCGTCCTAATCTACTCCTATTCTCTATTATCCATTGCTCTGAGACACATGAGATGTTGGCACCCGTGTCTATGAGTGCGGAAGTAGGCACATTGTTTATTAAAATATTAATCTCTGGACATTTTATGTTGTTTGCTGTTTCTACAGTTTTATTAGTTTCAGGATCTTCATTTAGTAAAAAGTCACAGTCACAAAATATATTACTAAGGGTTAATATTGGATTTGAATTATTTACATTATTATCTAAATTAGAAGGCCTTTGTAATCCGAGGTTTGTGTTTTGCACTGAGGAATCTGAGGATAGAAATCCATGATTATAAAACAAGGGAAGTTTACCTAGGCCTTGGGACTCGTCAGTGCTTAGGCGTTTAAAAGCGCAGTACTTGTTGTAGTACTGGGAGGTGAACTAGTCGTTGGGTTTCTCCTTTCTATTATGGCAGAGCATATTTGTGCTTGTTCTCGGCTGGGATATTGCTGGTTGTCTCGATTTGATGAATTGTTGCCCCGGTTGTAATGTTGGTTGAAGTTTCCTCTGTAATTGGGTCTTCTATCGTATTCTCTCCGGTATCCAGGTGAAGAGTTGTTGAGGTGCCCGTTGTTGTAGGTTGGTCGTCTTTGTTGCTGTTGTCCATCGCTGCGGTAATACTGGTTTCTAGGAGGGCTGTTTGGAGGTCTGCTTCCTGGCTGGTGCTGAAACTGTCGCTGTGGTGGTGGTTCGTTTCTCGGTTGACTGGTAGTTTTCGATCGCTGGTGTGTGTCCTTAATATCTTCTCTTTGGAGTAACAATTCGAACTCGGCGACGGTGTTCACATTCTGGACTCTTCGGGCGTCTTGGATCAACTCGGAAAAGTGTTCCGAAAGAATATTTATGATTTCATCCTCGCTGATTGGTGGAGTGATGGATCGTAATGTCAATACTCATTCAATAAAGTATTCTGCTCGTGGCAGCTTTCCTCCGGGACGGTATCTTTCGACCTCTATACGCTGCTTTACTCCTCGTTGGATCTCGCGGCTCCAGTATTTGTTTGTAAAGTTATGTTCAAAATCTGACCAGTTGCGGATTTCCTCCTTTATCAGGTCGAACCATTTTGCAGCATGTTGCTCTAAACATTGTTCAATAATGTCCCGCAAGTGTTCCGAGTCGTTGTTTGGTTTATTGTGTGTTATGTTTCGTTCATAGATGAGAGTTCGATATGTGATGATGGTTTTATGATACCTATAATGGGTGATATATCAAACATATAAATATTACACATAGGCCTAGATTTGGAAGTTGTTTTTGTATACCTAATCTCATAAGGCATTGAACTGGCCAACACGATTTGGGCGCCAAAATTAACAATTAAAAAAAAAATATATAAAAAAATATACACAGGGTACTACAAGGAATAATGAAGTGTATTGATACAATAAGATAACCAGTTGTACAGTGAAATACTATACTAATAAAATGTCTTTATTTAATTTGCTTTTATCTTCTTTCTTGCTTTACAATTTGGTTTCTTCTGGTTTATGCTCCGGCTAAAAACATACTCGGTAGTACAACATAGAGATACCTCAGGGAAGGGGTGTCGAGCTGGCCATCAATGTTCTTATGAGATTTAATATTAATCATGTTTAATTGTCCAATTAAAAATTTTAAAAAAGAGAATAATTTAAAACAGTATCAGAAAAAAAAATTATCAAATAAGGGAAAAGATAGGGAGAAAGTTCAAATTTAAAGTTCAATTTTCAATGGAAAATATCTTCACAGCAATTAGTCTATGGTCTGGTCTCACCAAATTTAAGTTTAAAGTTGTCTTCACCACAAACTTAGAATTCTTGATGTTTTGGGAAATTTAAATATGTTTGTGGCCAAATTTAATAAATAAAAGTTTTGTAATGATTTACAAAAAACACTTTTATTGGGAATGTCACTAAATAAAGTCACTGTATTCTGGCTGCATCTTCTCTCCTTCAAGGCTAATAATGGACTCTCACTGCTACTAGTTCCTTTCTCAATCCACAATTACAACAATGTGTCACTGGTTGCTTGATGATCACTTCACTTCACCAGGGGATGTGGAGGTTGGTAGTATAATAAATCAAATATTAAAATCATGAGAAAATTAAATTAATGTTGAAATATTTTAGAAAAATGGAACAACTTCCAATTCTTAAATTAAATTATGCCAAATCTAAGAAAGGAAAATATTTATTAATAAAATGATTAAACATAGAGTATGCAAATTATTGGGAACTGAATTAAATTAAATTAATGTGATAAAACATATGATCAATGAGTGTGATGAGATTATTAGTGATGGGTAGCAGCTGGTTTAAATGGAAGAAACAAGGTAAGTGGCAGATGTTCTTACATATGATAAAAAAATAAATAAACAAACATAATTTGAAACATCTCAACTTAACATAGGCTTAGGATGGTGTCTGCCATTTACAGTTGTCTTGGGTGAACAGGAAATCCTTCTGTAAATACTGGCTCGAAAATACTCGATACTCGAAAAAAATGCCAACTACTCGACTCGGCTCGAACTCAAAATTCACTACTCACACACCCCTACTTCTATATTGACTTATTAAACTGATACAAAATATTAAAACACAACAAAATCTATAAATGACTAGCATTGAATTGTTATAACGCTTATAGTTGTATATTGCGAAACTTTGAAAGTCTCTCTTTTGATTTGTTTATATCATAAAAAGGTCAATTCTGATATAAAATAGTGTAAGGGTGTTAGTAATTATGTGAATAAATGTTAGATACCTAGACGGAAAAAAGAGCTGAAGAGAATTTTGGACCACTGTCCTTTAAGAATGTTCGTATATCTTAAAGTAAAATATGCCTCTTGAGTTGAAGGCATTTGGCTTTTAACTCAAGAGTAAGGCACCTCTTGAGTAAAATATGAACATTTGAATTTACAAAAGGATTATTTTATAAAGCATTTGGTCTATTTTTAATAAATAAAATATGATTCATGCTCATTAATAAATTCATCAGGGCTTGGATTTTGCACTGTAAGTTACAAATAACAATAGCAGTACTCTGCTGTTTATTTGGAGGATATACTAACTTTTGTAACAAGGCTATAAACATTTTCAATATTGGTAATCAGTGAATATATCTCAGGCAACATGACTGGTATTTAAATTATGTAGTAAACTTAAAACTTTAAGATATTGTACTTGGAAGTTTAAATCAAACAAGGAACTTCTCTGTTGTGATGGAACATTAGTTTTATTTTAACCTATAATGCATATTACAGACTGGCCTTCGAAAGAGCTCTTCAGTTGGATCCTCAGTGTGTTGGTGCGTTGGTAGGACTGGCCATTCTACAGTTAAATCGCCAACAACCGGATGATATAAGAACAGGAGTTCAGATGCTCTCTAAGGCTTACACTATTGATTCTACAAATCCTATGGTTTTAAACCATCTTGCTAACCACTTTTTTTTCAAAAAGGTAAGCTAAAATTGACAAAATGATTTTTTTTATCGGTAAATGCTAAATTTTCATAGATGACATTGCTGTGGTCTACATTGCAAAATAACCAGTTAAAATAGTAACAATATTCATATAATAATCATTAAATATTGATACTGCACATTTCCACCATGTTGTTGTTTGGTTTGCATTGTGTTAAAATTTATGTTTGATTAACCCTCCAAGTGATACGTATTTTACTCTTCAGTGATAGGCCTGTTTTAGGCATCACGCAGTGTTTTTTTATAAAATTCATAAAAAATTTTAAATATACCTGTAATATGACATATTACATATCAAAATGTTCTAAATAATATGTACTAAATGGTTATGAAAAAGAAAAACTTACCAAAAATTTTCTTATCTTGAGAACTTTGGATGACCTTGAAAAAAAATGTTCTCAAAAATATTTTTTTGTTTTTGAGTCTATTTATTATAGTTGTTATGGAAACACTTTTAAAATCCATTATATACAAGTTACACAATTTAGTTCTGAACACAAAAATATATAACACTCACAGTTTATATGTTGTAGTATATAAGAAAGTCATATAGAAAATGTTTTTGTACTAGCATAAAAAAGCAGAAATTTCAGAAAAGTGTATTTGTTATTATAAAGTTCCATTATAGGCCTAATATTTATATAGGATTGTAAAACTTTATTTTCACTTGTAAATGTTTCTAAAAACCGAATAAAATACTGTTTGCAGCAATTTGCAAACTATAACTATATTTACATAGAATAACGAGGATAAATATCCCTTATTCCGAATCTGACTCCGCTACAGCAGGTGCCTTTCTCTTTTTAGTTCCTTTAGGTCTCCAGAAGTGGTTCAAACGGCTTAGTTGACTCATATTTACAGATAATAACAATATTTACAAACATACAAACTAAATAAAACAACTAAACGCACTAATATAACCTTCAAACGGAATAATAAACAACACTGATATACGACGCTTTGTCACAGAACACGAATGACTGAGCGCGGGAACCAGCTGATCGTAAATAATCAATACTACTTTTCCCGCGTATTTGAAAAACGTTTGACATAGAGTATCATAAAGAGGAACTCTTTCTGAACATTTTAGTATAAAATATAACTGATTTCCGATTTTAGTTATTTGTTTGCGGCGCTTTTCGTGATCGGCTCGGAGCGAGCCGTTATCGATTCAGAGGGGGTCATTAACGGCTCGGACCGAGCCGATATCACTTGGAGGGTTAAGAGTTGCAGCAGTGTTCATTTTATTAAACCTCATTTTTAATCATGGTATATTTTTTCATTACCTTTTGTACAAGCAGTATCAATCTTATCTGCTATAAAACCACAATGTACCTCACTGATTCATCCTATTTGTGCAATTGATCTAATCCAGATTAAATGTTGATACCATATGGTAAACTAAATTTGTTAGACCAGATTTTTGTTTGCAATCTTTCTGTTTGAAATATCTGGAAGTCATTTTGTCTTGTTCCAAGAAAAATATCAAATGCAAAGGAAATATACATTAAGAATTACCTGACCTGGCAGAAAAGAGTATGTTTCTGCAATGCACCGAAGCTACGTAACTGTGATGTTGGACACTCAGGATCTTATTGTCAGCACAGCACATTTGGCTACGCTAGTCTTTTGATTTTTTTTCCTTATTTGTTTGTCCAATCACTTTTAGGTCTATGTTATTAGTTGTATCTGTTAAGTAATGTAAATTTCAGGATAGTTTGAAAAGTATTTGCACATGATCTTGACCAGAGGGTTTGAACGTTATCACAAGATAACAGAGTTCAGCAACATCGAGCGTGGCCCTTGGATGGGTGACCGCCTGAGCGATCCCAACCTTGCATGCAGTCCGCCTCACTGGTGGTGGTTTGGAAGCCACTCTTAAGCCATTGGTCCCCAGGTTAACCTATTACGGATCAAATACGTGGCCTTCATTTTCCGCACTGAGTGGACCGATAGCTCAACGACATGACGTTGACGTCACGGCACTTTTTACAGTCGTATCAATCGGCCCTCGGAATCAATGTTATTGCTGTTACAATGCACCTATTTGTTTTGAGGCGCTTATCTTTTTGTCTCCTTACCTTATCTTTGTTGCTGTTTCCTGTTCACTGTTGTCTCGTCTACTTGATATTAGTTTGGGGAATTTAGTCCTTGCGTTCGGTCTTATCCTTTTGTCGTGTGCGTGATTTCCAGTAAAAGGGAGTATAAATTGTAATCGTCTGAATTAGATATACTACTAATATGGTCAGTGTAATGTTTATGTAACGTAAATAACAACAAATTGTGTAGAATTTGCAAGTGTGCTAGGCTGGCAGGGCAGGTCCGCAATGGGTTAAGTGTCAGAGAGGGCTTCTTAGCCCTAACTTTGTCTGGTAAAATAAGACGATCTTTAACTTTAAAGTACAGAAGTTGATCTTATTTGTTTAGAATGTGTTTAATTTCCTGATTTACTTATCAAACTGAGTATTGATACAGGATGCTACATTTTTTTATATGTTCAATAAGCTTTGGCCCAAAACCCTACAATGATATTGATTACTGTTTGATCCATGCATCCTATTTATGAGATGACTGACAATCTGTGTTGTTGGTTTTCAAGTTCTTTTGTTGAAATTCAGTTTGATTTAATTTACATGATTTTTCTTCTTATATAGTTATTAAGTTCAAATTATAACATTTACATAGAAGTAACAATAAACAATTTTGTGTGAGGAGTTTTGCAATCAAAGGCAGATGCAATACAATTAAGTGTTATATGTACCCTTTTTGCACTTTCTTAATCTGTTTTATCAACTTCCATCAAGTAAGGTGAAATGGTGTATTGAGTAGGAAAATTATATATGTTTCAGGACTACTACAAGGTACAACATTTGGCATTACATGCTTTTCACAATACTGAGAATGAAGCAATGAGAGCAGAAAGCTGTTATCAGTTGGCTCGTGCCTTTCATGTTCAGGTAAACACTAATTATTATTTTGGTTGTATACATTGCTAGCATATTGTATAAGAAAATTTATGAAAACTTCAATATAGCATATATATGGAATTGATTAAAAATGTTGTTATGTCCATCTAATTTACATTTTAATTAGGTATTAATTGCTTTTAATTTTGTTTCAACTTTAATTAATATATTATAGGTTAATTACTTTAAATCTGCCAGTGATCCTGTAAATCCTCTTGGATTACGTGTTTCCGCTTTTTATTAATAGTGTAAATTACAAAAAATATTTGTGTAAAATACATTTTATTATTCATTATTATAGTAAGAAGCGCATAGCTAAATAAAAAACTGTGAAAGTAAGTCTAATGAATGGAAACAAAAGAGATAAACATAACACAGTAAAATAAAAAGTTTTGATGCCACTGGCATCTTGATCTGAGAGAGACTGAATTATGTTAGTTCCTTGGCATAGTGATTTATTTTATAAACTAATATATTTAATTTAAAGTGGAACCACTTTAATCTGGCGCATTATCAACATTTTTCTGTACCGCTGACACTTTCTTAAGGTGAGTTGATAGAGAGAGAGTCAGGTTTATGTAAATTAATGTCTGTCATGAAACTGAACAAAGTAAAATGGCGTTCCGAATATCCTTCATTTACAACGCATTTGTTCGTAAACCATTGATTATAAAAGAAGCAGAGTGTGCGTACATTGCGTTGCGATTTTGAAGGCGTTTTTTTCAAGTGTATAGTTGACAAAAACGGTGCTGAACTAAAGGGAATTCCGAACTGACGAATGATAGACTAAAGAGGTTTTACTGTATTACTTTTTATTAATTTTTTTTTCTTTAAAAAGCAGGTAATTAACCTAGTTACCTTTAGATCCACATGTTTGATTTTGCATGTTTAAACATAAATATAATGTAAAATCTATATTTAACTTGTGTTCAAATATGCAATAAGCTTATGGGGTCTCTGCTTTGAAATGCAAATCCACGGTAGAAAATATATTAAAATGTTCTATCCACACATTCAGATTTGTGAGCTGTACTAAAATTGTTTAAGATTTGACTTCAAACAAACAAAAATTCATAAACTTTTTTGAAAGGTTTGAAAATAACATTTCAATTTCGTTATAATAATTTATAAATTGTAGTTTGGAGTACTGTTAGTAAAGAAATTAATGTATGGGAATATATATTGTGTGCTATAGAAAACCCATCAGAAAAAGTTTTTACGTTGAAGATTATTGAAGTCATGAGAGTTTTGTTCTATATGAGGGCTTTATCATGTTATTTTTGGCCACAAGCACTAGATTTACTTACCAACTACTATTTACAGACCTGAAGAGTAGTAAATCAGTGGGTTTTGTAGGATTAAGTCTGTTAAACTAACATCAAACTAAATTTCTAGGGTGATTATGACCAAGCCTTCCAGTACTATTATCAAGCTACTCAGTTTGCCCCTCCTGCTTTTGTGCTTCCCAATTTTGGTCTTGGCCAGATGTATATCAACCGAGGAGATACAGAAAATGTAAGTATATACTTGTACTCTTCTTTAATTTGTATAGAAATGCTTGCCATGTTAAACTAATTTTTTTCAGTACGCCCTCTAGGCTAAAATAGGTTTGTGTTGAAAAATTTTCAGGCTAATTTAGTATTTATACAGATACAACAAACTGAAATGCTTATGCAAAAAACTTGTATATTAATTAATTGAAAGTGACTATGATCAACCCTTCCCCCACCAAAATAAGAAGTCACACTGTACTGGGGAATGGAAACCAGAAAAATGATAGGATCACGAGCGGTACTCTGAGGGTTAAATCATAACTCGGCAGCTCAGTGAAAAAATACTATATATTGCAAAAAGAATTAATAAACAGGCAAAAGGCCACAAAAGGGAAAATAATTACAGAAATGCAAAAACAACAAATTAAACACAATTACAAACAAATTAACAAGAAACAGATGTGCCTATCTGGTCAAATTACAAAAAATGCCAAAAATAGAAAAAACTGAAAAAATTTACATGAAAATTTACCAATTTGAACAAAACAAATCATCCAGAAATTTAGCACACATCCCATGATTCCACCGAAGCCAGGAAGTCAGCCGGCAGCTTCGAATTGAACAAAAAAATGAAAGCATTATTAAAAAGTGAAAATTTAAAATTAAGAAAATAAAAATTAAATATAGGTCGGTACCGGTTTATCAGAAAATTGCTAAACAATAAATGCTACACAAAAATTAATAACTAGGCCTAAAATAACAGAGATAAATAATTAAAAAACTAAACAGTAAAAAAATTATTAAACTTAAAAACAGTTGATAAATATTTAGAAATGGAACGAATAAAAAATTAGATAGTAAGTAACAATAATAAATTAAACTAAATATTACTTAAGGGTAGCAAAAAATTTCTCAAAAACATTGTGGCTGTGAAGAAAAATAAGTTTATAATTAGTACATGTGCACTCTTTTATTTAGGCCCAGGCTCATTATAAAACTGTTCAGCATAGAAGAATGTTCCAGAGAAAAAGATTCATTGCCCCCCTCCCCCAACCTAGGCCGCTGGGGTCAAGAAGGAAAGGACTGACCTGAGGACAGAAGAGTGGCTCCCAAAGAATGTAAGGAGGGCAGCGGAGGCACACATTTGGCTCTAAAGCATGGTCTCTAACCCAGGCCAGCATAGCTGAAATGGCAGATGGTACGCCGGCAGTAGACTGAGGGTTAAAATCCTACACGAGAACCCCAAACTAAACAACCAAAAAAAGTCTGTTAAAAAAAGCACAGGCACAGAAAAAAAGGAGGACACAAATTAACAATTAAAGAACAACTCCAGGCTACAAAATTATACTAACAAACAAATTAGGCTTAAATAACTTAAAAATTCAAGAAAATTACAATTATATAGTTACAGGAAATTACAAAATTGAACAGGTAGATACAAATGTTAACATGAAAATGAGTGGTTGAGACTATAAGTTAAGCATACAGTATATATTATAAAAAACAACTTTAGGCTGCAAAATTTTCTGACATATAAAATCAGGTTCAAACAGAATACAAATTTAACCAATTAAAAAAAAATTATGTATATGGAAAATGACAAAGGCTGAACATGTATACTAGGGTATGAATAAAATTCTGGCACTTAAATTAAAGTAATATCTTGCAAAATAATGAAAGAATACCTTGACAGATTTGTTAAACAATTAGGCTATAATTGAACAATTACAAGGTTTAATTAATTAAAAAAGTGACAAAAGTACAACTGAAGCACATGGTCTTGAACAAAGAACCAACCTAGAAAATGTAAATCAAACTTATAGAAAAGAACAAAAGTAACAAAAACTGAACATGGCAAGAAATTATATTATTGCTAAACAAAAAGGTTTTTACCAAAAGGGTGATTAGAGTTTGAAATTAAAACCAAATTAATCAACTTACGTTTAATTGGTCTTTAGCCGTGCATCTTGAAACTTAACAGAATGGTGGTGAAATACGAACAAACTTTTGCGTAACGTTAAACCAGTGAACCAGGAAATGGAATGACGGAACAGAAAGTCTGAGCCAACAGCCATGGCAGTAAGAGCAGACAGCGCAAGAGCGATCTCAGGCAGCCTGGCAAACAAAAGAAAGAGAAACAAAAATGTAGCTGTCGAAGACACGGTTCATGATTTACTATGTAAAGAGGTAATGGGCTGTTGAGAAATGCATTAAAATCTGTAATGTATAAGCAGAGTGCAAACCATTTTTAGTGTATTGACCAACAGAGATAAGTATTAAAATGTTTTTTGAAGGAAACTTCACAGCAGCCATTTTTACGTGATGTACTCTTTGAGGTTCACTTTATGACATAAACATCTCTTAGACAAGCTCTTTAAAACAATATACAACTCGTTTTACTATGTATTAGGCTGTGTATGAGCCATGTAGGCATATATACATTTGATGTTCTTTTCAATGAAATGTGTCCCAAAATCAATTAAACTCTTACCTAAAAAAATTTGCTTACCCTGAAAAGGAATGTTGTTTTTGGTTGGCAGCTAACATAGTTGGGAGATCACACAATTACCATTTCACCTACCAAAATATTTTTTTGCTTAGCACTACCCAGGCAACACATATAGCAGGGTTGCTGCAAACATAAACATCACAGGGGAATGAAAATTTGAAAATTAGATTAACAAATCAAAATATAAAGTACAACAGGCGGTTTACTTTGCGAATCTAGAGTGCCAACTGAGTGACTGAAGAAGGGGCCAGTGGCCTCAAATATTTTACTAGCTAATTTGTTTTTGTGTTGTGTGTGTATATTTGTGTGCTTTCCTTTCATATTTTACTGAAAGTACAGTGTGGCGCAAAAAGAACGCATGGATTTGAGTAACGTAGTACCAGATAAGATAAGAATGTCTTTATTCATAAACATATACATGGTATACATGAATAGTGTCGATACGTTTACTTATTCTAGCTTTACAAAAATAATGATCAATACATCAATAATAATAAAAATTAACTACCTAATTCTAATTCCAGTAAAATATTTTGTATTTAATACATATGTATGAATAAAAATAAATTGAACTAATAATAACATTATGTAATCGTTTGTCATGAGTGTGCATGTTTAAAATTGATTTATAACGTGTTGAAATTTAAAATACTATTATATTTTATTGAAGAAATTCCTCTAATGAATAAAGTGCTAATTCAGTCAAATAAGTTGATAAAATTTTCTTAAATTTTAATGATTTTTGCTCTGATTTTATGTGATCTGGTAATTTTGTATAAAACTTAAGTCCCATGTAGACTGGGCTTTTTTTGTAAAATTCAAGGTTATGTTTTTTTGATATTTTATATCTGCAATTTCTAGTATTGTACGGCTGAGTAACTTGGTCTGAGCCTTGCACTGATTCTTTTGCAGCTACTATAGTAGCAAGAATATACAGAGCAAAAACTGTAGGAATTTTAAGTTGGGCCAACACATTTTTTACAGAGTCCCTAGGTTTTAGATTCAACATTATCCTAGCCGCTTGTTTTTGCAGTTTTAAAATTTTGTTGAGATTAGCTTTTGTTGTTACCCCATACAAACTTATTCCAAAATTAATATGGAAATGAATAAGTGAAAAATATATAGTTTTTAGAGTTTTAAGGTTGCTAACCTTTGACATTCTTCTTAGGGCAAATAGACCAGATGATACTTTAGAGAGAACCTTATTCACATGGTCAGTCCAATCTAAATTTTTGTCAATAATTAATCCGAGAAATTTTTTGCTATCAATTTGGTCTAGTTCATAATTTTCCAGTTCAATTCTTAAATTTGTAGCATTATTTGCATTTTGCTTTGTAAAAAACTGCATAAGCTTTGTTTTTTGATAATTTACTAACAGATTATTTTGGGATAAATTTTGAATTAAGTAGGAAACATTTAGAAAAGATGATAATTCAAGTTGATTTATATTGTCTTCTGTGAAAAGAAGATTAGTATCATCTGCGTATAAACAGATTTTTCCACTTGGCATCACTACGGAGGGTAATCTCTTAAAGTAGCATATAAATAATAAAGGGCCCAAAATGGACCCTTGAGGAACACCATATTTAATTAATTGCATACTTGATTTAAATTTGTTAATCTGTTTCCCATTGTTTTCAACTATCTCAACATATTGCTTGCGGCCAGTCAAATAAGATTGGAACCAAGCAGAGGCTCTTTTATCAACACCAAGTTGGTCAAGAGCATTTAACAATTTTGGATGGGACACACTGTCAAAAGCTCGGCTCAGATCAAGAAACACAGCCGCAACCTTTTTCTTTTTATCAATATTTTCAATAATAGACTGAACAAAATCGGTTGCAGCAGTTACCACTGATTTTCCAGACCGAAAGCCATGTTGTTCTTTATCTAATAGATAATTTGATTCTAAGTAAGAAGCGAATTGGTTGAATACTACAAGTTCATAAACCTTAGAGACAACTGACAACTGTGAAATTGAGCGATAGCAAGACAAGTCTTGGGTATCGCCTTTTTTTTAAAATCGGAGCTATCTTGGCTATTTTCATTTGATCAGGAAACATGCCCGAAATGAACGATGAATTCAATAAATGAGCCAAAGGTTTACCGATAGCTCTACCACATTGTTTTAGGAATGTAAGAGGCTCATCATCATGACCAGATGATAATTTATTACTAAATTATCATCATGACCAGATGATAATTTATTACTAAAAGAATCAATAACAGAAATAATTATGTTTGCGTCTATTGGTTGAAAACAAAATGAATTATTTATTTTAATTTTTGTATCAAGAAACTTTTCCTTTACAAATGAGTCATTAACTTTTGATAAATTTGGTAAAATTAATTTTTCGACACTTTAAGAGAAAAAGTTATTAAATGCTTCAGCCGCATATTTAGGATTTGAAATTTGTCTTGTTCACATTTAAAATTATCTCCGAACTTTGGCCTGTTGTTTTCCTACCCAGTTCATTATTAACTATTTTCCAGGTTGATTTCATAATGTTATTTGAGTTTTTAATCCTACAGTCAAAGTAATTCTTCTTTTCTAGAATAACATTCCGCTTCAGTTCTTTTCTTTTATGTTTTAAAATCTCTTTTGTAACAGTACCTGTCCTTTCCCTAGCCTGTCTACTTAAACTAACTAGTGTAGCTTTATCATCTCTAATACTATTGGTTATCCAAGATTTTTTATTTTCATTTGTTTTAATTTTTACTAAAGGGAACCATACATTGAAGTGGTACATAAAAGTAGTGTAAAATGAATTAAATTTCTCCTCAACAGAGGCACAATAGACTTCTAACCAGAGTTCTTTTTCCAACATCCTTACAAAACCGTTGATATTACTGTCACTGAACTTCCTACTAAATTTATAAACACTATTAGGCCTACATTTATTCTTTATCCTAATACTAAACAGCTTTAATAATTGGCCATCATGGTCGGAAATTTCTGTCACTATACCGGTTATTTTTGTGAGTTTTATGTCTAGGTTAGTTACAAAATTATCTATGGCAGTTTTAGAGTGCTCGGTCACTCGAGTTGGAAAATCAACAAGTTAACAGAAATTAAATGATTTCAAGATATTTACAAATTCATGGTATGTGTTATTGTGATCAAGTACGTCAATGTTAAGATCACCTCCCACTACAACATTAATTTTACCATAATTATTAGCTATAATTTCAAAAAGGGAATTCAACTTTTCTAGAAAGGGTTTGTCATAGTGTTTTGGTGGGGATCTGTAAATACAAATTAATAAATATAAATAATTTTCATAGGAAATTTGTGAAAGACAACATTCAAATTCTTTATCTCTAAGTAAAGACTGAATTTGAGGTTGAATAATTGGTTTTATCTTAAGAGTACTGTTTGAGTGAATTAGAATCATTGTGCCCCCACCTGTTCTGCTTTTCCTACAATAATAGCTGCTAATTTTATAATTTGGAATATTTAAATATACAATATCATTTTCGGAGCATGTATGTTCAGTTAAAAATAATATTTCAGGTTTAGGGTGGAATTCAGATAGTGTTATGTCTAGTAAATCAATACGGGATGGCAGATGTTGAATATTTTGATGAAATATGGAAATGTTATTAAATTTTTCCTAACGGTAGGTTCCTTAACCTTATGGAGTGATTTCGGCTTAGAGCTACAAATTAAATGAATATTATTTCCATGTACACTTGGCTTTACTTGAGTTCTTGGTGAATTTGACTTAAATCTAAAAAAATTAACACTGTCATTAAATATTAAAATTAACCAACTTATAGCCTTTTAAAATCCATGCGTTCTTTTTGCGCCACCCTGTATAATGAAGCATAGTTAATGAAATGCTTTTACATTTCCTACATGACATTACATGATTTAAATTTTAATCTTACAAGATCATATATATATGGACTTTTTTCTCTTGAACCAATGAGTAAATTGACGATAGAAAAATAACTTTCTTTATACTAACTATAATTATTGTATTTATTGTAAAATATAAAACTAATTATACTGTTCTATTAAAGGTTTACTAAATTGTTTCTTGTTTATAGGCCGCACAATGTTTCGAGAAAGTGTTAAAGTCACAGCCTGGTAATTATGAAACAATGAAAATCCTCGGATCTCTGTATGCCAGTTCTTCTAGTCAGTCGAAAAGAGACATAGCCAAAAACCATTTAAGAAAGGTACAAATGATAATAAATATATCTGAAATGAATATATTTTGTATTATATTTTGTAATGTATATATATAAGAAGCTCAATTTTATTTAGACTAATATTATTGTACTTATTTAAATATTAGTAATTATGAGATATTTCCATTCCTAAATCAAAAAAGTAACGTAAAGAAGAAACAAATAAAAGGCAGATCCTACTACAACCTCCAACCCTTCAACATCTTTATGCAACTTATAAATCCTCTAATATACTCTATGTAAACATGATACTTGGCAAGATTACTTATACAGTAGGAGTGTGCGAGTAGGTCGAAATTCAAGTTTAAAAAAAACTCGAACTCGACTCAAGATTTAAAAAACTCAAAAAAATCGAGTTTTGCCATATCTTTTAGAGTAAAATGGTATAAACAAGACAAAAGTCACATTTGTAAAATACATTATAAAGATAAGTATTTTATGTAGGCAACTGTATATATAATGTATGATCATAATATTGTATTCATAACCGGATTTGTTCTCGCGATGTATTCAGATTCGTGATTCACATACACCAGTCTTGATCGTACAGCCATGGGGATTACGGCAAAAAGTATTCTCATTATTTATAAAGAAGGCACGTCCAAATAAGCTGTCCAAATAGCTGTCACTAGCTAGTCATACAAAATGTGATAACTGATCACAAAGAATAATTGAACCATTTCAAAACTTGGTTACATAACTTTGACCAACATTTGAAGTTAACAGTTGCATTTATTTCAGGTCCATCCTTTAAGAGGGCTCCGGAGTCAGATTGAAAATCGCATTTTAGTTTGGCAAACGGCCACAAGAAGCGGTGTTTAGTGCAGTACGTTGTCTGTGTTGGTAGTTGGCGTTTTAGGCACTAGGGGCCCTTCTTGGCTCGGTCGTCAAGGCATTTATTGCTCGGCCGTTCGCCCCCTTGCACCATCACTTCACTTTCTTTCTAATCTTTTATAGAAAAACAGAAGGGAAGGGACGAGTGACTGACACCGCCAGCGGACGGGGTTGTCTGGGGCCTTCCGTGGTCCGCTTGTCATCATTCCTTCCAGTAGTACAAATAAATTAGGCAGAGTTGCATCTAGTTTCTTGTTATTGAAACTAATAAAACAGAGTTTATACTACTTACTTCATAACATTATTACTGTTATGTTGAATTTAATAAACACAGCACTTAATGAAACTTTTAGTATGAAAACTTGTTTGTTAGAATTAAATATCACAAAATTAGAATTTGTGATATTTAAAATATTTACAAGTAACTGACACAAACGAATGAAACCAATTTATAAAAGTAAATGACTAAATGTAAAATTAACAGAAAATTAAATAAAAATAATTTAATGACAAATTTCAAGTAGGTACACATGTGAAATAAAGGAAATTAATTGGAGTATCTAATAATTTAAATATAATAGCATGATGAAAAAAATGGCGTGACAAAAATATTGATTATGTAGCTCAATATCATCAAACCATTTTTCAATTACAACTGAAAAATGAAAATAGAGTCCTTATTGCTTATTAGTCATTGCATGAATGACACAATTAGTGTAATTAAATCTTAACAAGCATTACCTATTATATTTTTAGTGGACTCAGGTTTTTAAAATATTATACACGTTTTTAGTATTTTAATAATTTAATATTATAACACAAATAGTATTAACAATATTGTCTTTACAAAAATACAAACATCAAACTGTAATCAATCTAACTTCTACAAAGCTTAAGTAAAAAGGATATTGTAATTTATTAACCCTCGAATAGCAAAAGCATATATTCATTTAGTACTACCTGAAACTAAATCTTCACACATATTCAAAATCCCATAAAAAATTAAGTTAACATTTTAAAATAATAATAATAACTCTTAATGATTTACAAAGTTTATATTTCTATAATTTTAAAATTATAGAACATAAAGAGTAAATGTTGCATCAGCATATAATAATTTTTAATAATTTAATCAATATGCACTATAGGTGCTATTACATTATTAAATATATAAAATGATATAAGTATTTTTGTAAATGACTACAAAAATTAAATAATACTGATTTGCACCCTGACTTCGAAATGATGATTATATCCATTCCCATGGCTTATCAGTAAACGCTTATTTTGTTTACTTTTCACGAAAAAACAAGATTGCCATGTTTCATGAAACTTTTTGTTATTTTATTTGATCACCTGACTATTTTCAAAATCTCATATAACGGTATTTTATTCTGTTTTTAATTTATAAGTACTTTTATCCCACATTATATTCAGCTAGTATATTTTTTCTTTTTTGAACGAGTATAAACGATAGATGCTGTTACATTGCCAACTTCCAAATGAATACTCGATAGAAAACAACACAGCTCTCACGTTATTTCACCGTTTCACAAGTACAGACAAGCGGCAAGTGTAGCCTACATCGTGCATGTGTTTAGGCTATGCTTTATACGCAATAATTAAAAACCCAATGTGTCATATTTCGTTTGTATCATTCTACAATACAGTAATGTGTAGTTATACTATCGTATGTACTTATTTGTAATTAATTTGTTGTCTATATCCAACGAATGAACTCCCACTACCGTTGGAATATCGAACTAACTCTGCTTGGAAGATGAAAAGGTTGCCGTCCTGTTGGATTGAAACGTAGTTTGTTTATCTTTTGAGTCTAGGTCACTCAAGAGTCACAAGCCTGAGTCCTAGCTGTTGAGTGGTTAGTCCGGCCTACGGTTAGTTGTAGTTCTGTCGGTGTTGTAGACCTTCCCAACCCTGAATACTCTCACTCGCGCAATGACTATGAGTTGCTACTTGAATGTTTCATCGTTAATAATTAATCATTTTCATATTGAAATAATTTGATAGTGGATAAAACATTCTTACAAAACTATAGGAAAATGACTCCAAATAACACCATACTTCGGTTATGAAACCTGACTGTACTACTAAACATGTACTTTATAAATGAACGGAACGAGTTTAAAATTACTTCTATATTACATTAAACAATATCACCCATTCCTTAGATATTATTACACTACAAATACACCAAAAGGTATAGCATTACACGAACATTTACTATTACAATACTAGTGACTAAACAAATTCTTATGTATTAACAATTCTAAGAAACTTGATACAACTTATTTCATGACGTATTACAAAACTAAGTTTAAAATAATAATATAAATAACCCAGTAAAATAGTTATACCGGTATAGTAGACAACAGTACAGATAAAACTAACATAACTTATTTTTCTAACTTGTACTGTTACGATTTCCTATTTTCAGACATGGAACACCTAACTAAATAGAATAAAAATAAAAGCATTATATAATCAACATACTCGAGCTCTAGCAAATGTAAACTGTACATTCAAGGAGAATATAACTAAATATTGAACACCTAACTAAATAAACAAAAAATAAACAGCTTATATCTACAACATAAAATACAAATGCATTGACAATTGTCCTAAAAACTAAGTAAATAATAATACTATACAATAAATTTAGATTATGGATTTAGAATGTGGATAAAATCTTAACCTAATACAATGTTAAAATAAATAAATGTATATGCTAGCCTATTATAATGCAACAAGATACAAGGAGCCTAGTAAGGCATTCATGTGTTTGCCTGGTAAGGTCTTCATGTGTTTGCCTAGTAAGGTCTTCATGGGTTTGCCTAGTAAGGTCTTCATGTGTTTGCCTAGTAAGGCATTCATGTGTTTGCCTGGTAAGGTCTTCATGTGTTTGCCTAGTAAGGTCTTCATGGGTTTGCCTAGTAAGGTCTTCATGTGTTTGCCTAGTAAGGTCTTCATGTGTTTGCCTAGTAAGGTCTTCATGGGTTTGCCTAGTAAGGTCTTCATGGGTTTGCCTAGTAAGGTCTTCATGTGTTTGCCTGGTAAGGTATTCATGTGTTTGCCTAGTAAGGTCTTCATGGGTTTGCCTAGTAAGGTCTTCATGTGTTTGCCTAGTAAGGCATTCATGTGTTTGCCTGGTAAGGTCTTCATGTGTTTGCCTAGTAAGGTCTTCATGGGTTTGCCTAGTAAGGTCTTCATGTGTTTGCCTAGTAAGGTCTTCATGGGTTTGCCTAGTAAGATCTTCATGTGTTTGCCTAGTAAGGTCTTCATGGGTTTGCCTAGTAAGGTCTTCTTGTGTTTGCCTAGTAAGGTCTTCATGGGTTTGCCTAGTAAGGTCTTCATGGGTTTGCCTAGTAAGGTCTTCATGTGTTTGCCTAGTAGGGCCTTCATGTGATTGCCTAGTAAGGTCTCATGGGTTTGCCTAGTAAGGTCTTCATGTGTTTGCCTAGTAAGGTCTTCATGTGTTTGCCTAGTAAGGTCTGCATGGGTTTGCCTAGTAAGGTATTCATGTGTTTGCCTAGTAAGGTCTTCATGTGTTTGCCTAGTAGGTCTTCATGTGTTTGCCTAGTAAGGTTTTCATGGGTTTGCCTAGTAAGGTCTTCATGTGTTATCAAGTAATGTCTTATTTACGTCTTATGGCTCGTCTGCTATAATTCATCAATTTGACGATTTCCGTATTTTGTAACGCGTTTTCCTGTTTTTCAGAGCGTGGTGTTTGAGCACACTGTACATGGTTTAACTTTTATTTTCTGTGATCACTATATCACTCGGCAACTCATAAAAAATCAAAAATCTAGAGAAAACCATCTTCTTTGGCGATTGATATAATTAAAATCGCGATATCTTGATTATAAACATGTTTTATAAGAAAAAGGTCAGTAAGAGACTCGTAATAAATCTTTATTGGTTGCTGGGACAGTAACTACAAGTTTCGTAGTCTAAACTGTTTCAATACACAATCGAACCTCGCTCACGATGAGTTGGTCAAGGCTATAGTAACACTTGTGACTGGAATCTTTAGGATGCCGCCACACTACCCTCTTTGCTTTGTTTTGTACATCCGGCATGGGTTGTAAATCTGTGAAAGTCTGTCGCCATATGTTGTTGCGATGCCAGGGTTCACACAGTTTATGTTATACAATGGTACATATACATCTCCAGATAAAAATTCTCACACTCCTTTACATGTAACATTATTATTAATTTTAACTTCCCTAGCACCACAGACAATTTAGCCTAATTATTAATGTCAAATGTTAATAATTTGAGAATAAGTTTGTCAAATACAATTGTAACATATATTAACACAAAGAATTATTATATAGTAATCCGCCAGCCTCGTTCATTACAGGTAGAAAATTAAGTAAATAACTTCTAGCAATGTTTTATTTTTACTTTAATGTTTTTTAAAAACTAATATTGTAATAATATATAATAATAATGATCTTGCTACTTTCAACATTAAAAAACTATATGTTTCAAATGTATAATTATTAAATTTATATTACTGAATAAAAAAAATGCACATAAGGAAATATTTTTACTATAGAGAACTAAATCTTTACTATATGTATATCTTTACTAGATTTAAACACAATTAATTATTATGTTCATGTAAAAATGTATTCACATAAGATAGAAATCAAGCATTATGTTTTAAAATATATCAATGACAGTCTGACTCCTCGCGTGGAATAGACAGGACTGCAGAGTGCAGACTACAAACTAAGGTGCAGCGCTCTGTGAGGACATCTCTGAACTACTACCACCCGATGAGTAACGTCTACATGCAAACATTTTTTAGAATTGCCAAAAATAACGACTAACAAATTATTATTTTTGTAAAATCGAAGTCTCCCCGTACTAAAAATAATAAGGATTCTAAGGATGCAAAAATGA
Organism: Stictocephala bisonia; assembly: GCA_035578905.1. Lineage (NCBI taxonomy): Eukaryota > Metazoa > Arthropoda > Insecta > Hemiptera > Membracidae > Stictocephala > Stictocephala bisonia. Next base: position 107,036 of record JAQJVL010001408.1, on the reverse strand, counting down.
TATTTTTATCACAGTAAATAACTTTTTAACTAGTCATTTCAAATTAGTCAATTATACGTAGGTTTAAATGGGAAAAACGTTCTCTTAAAAGTCAATTTGTAACAAATATAAATTATTATTGTTTAAATTATTTACCTCTAATAATAGTAAATGACTCGTAGATTCGGGCTACTTCTTCATTTTTCTCAAAAAACCGTCGGTTAGGCGGTAATTAAGAAACTAAATATTTCTCCCATGTTAAACGGGTTGGAGTCAGAGCGCGGCGGCCGGCTTCTATCCGGCCCCCTCTTAAAAGTTCACAACTAAAACTATTCTAAGACTGAAAATTTCGGACCGATATAATTAAATCACTTAAATCACGTTCAATCTATAACAGGAACTATGCATGGAACTTAAACTATTGAAATTGAAAAGTTATAATAATTTGACATAGAATGCCCTGAACAGTTTCGTTCTGGAACCGTGACTAATAAAATAATTATATAACGATTAATGTAGCTACTACCAGTACATCGCCAACTCAACGAATCCCAATATAAAATGTACTGCTAGCCATCGATTAGATTTGTTATCCATTTTGTTTTCAGTTTTTGTTGACGTTTGTTTTCAGTTTTTGTTGACGTTTACACTAGAGATGAGAATTACAGTTACTTTTTCGATAACCTGTTATGTAAGTCTATTATGTTCTGGTAACATGTTATAATAATCTGTTATTTTTGTAACCTGTTACTCTCGATGTGTTGCCGTAGACTTTCCAATCAGTTTTTCTGTTATGGCCTGATGTTACTTAATGGCTCGAAGCCTTGTTATTCTAGCTAACATTTCAAGTTACCAACGTTATGAAGCTGAAGTTATGCCTTATGTTACGTTACAATAATGAGTTACGGACGTTGCAGCTTTATTTAATGTTACAGAGTTACCGCTCAAAGTTTGTTTTGTTGTCGATAATTTAACTGTATCATGCAAGAGTCTTAAGTTTCATTCGTAGTTCATTTATAGTTTACTTTTCAGCGCACTATACTTGCTCTCCATTACCACTATGCGTTACAATTATATGTTTGTTATAATCTTATCATGCATCATGACTGGAAGTTAAAAAAATAACCAGGTATTTTGTGTAATCTGTTAAATCTATAGGATGTTACATTGCTGTAACCATGTCATTTATCCTGTTTCATTAAATAATGCTCATCTCTTGACAACTCAACTTGACACATGGAAGTAAGAATAGTACAATTAATACGAAAACAAGGTTAACCTTGACCAGTCGGCAGTTGTTATCGCTAGTTAGTCAATTATTGACAATTAATTATTTTGTTTCTGTTAGTGGAAACAAAATATTGTAGTCAATGATGAAATTAAGGTTAGCTGAGAAGAACATATTATTGTTGAACGACTGTTTTATGGATTATTAGGTTTAACTTTAATTGAACAAAAACATTACACATTAATAGTTTTTTGAACTTTTGAAATTTGTAAACATTAGTTCGTAAAGTACCGGGGGGGGGGGGGGAAATATAATAAAAATTAATTAAAATGGATTTTAGTGACTCTTTCCACGTCTATAATGTATTATTTATATATTAAGAAAATTAATTTAAGTTTGTCAGTTTTATTTAATTAAAGTTTTTAGATAAACTTTCGCAGTAGAGTTAGCAGTAAGGCTATTATATACAGTTTTTAGCGCCAGATTGCAATTTTTGTTTAATTTCAATATTTTAAATTTTCACTCTGAATTTATTTTACTATTTTAGGCCTCCTTTTTATAAGTTATGACAAATATTTCTACTAATTCTATTGCTATTAATGGAATAATACCTAATCACCGTCAGTGTTGAAATGGACAAGTGGTTTAAGGCGTTGTACTGAGGCCAGCTACAGCGCTGAGGATCATCAGTTCGAATCCAGCTGAGACTGGTACTTTTTACCGTACAACTTTATAAAGACACTAGTCTCTGGCATAGTGGCGTAGGGCCCACCTTAAATAAATGGTGTCCGGCATGGAGGGTGGAAGTTGACGGGATCAGTGCTTCTATAATAGTTGCACGGTACAACACCTGTTTTGCTAATTTTTACTTATGATAAGAGGAGTAGGACATGCCTTTGAAGGGCTGAGACGAACCATGAAATGTCGTGTCAGCCCCGCCTTGCGAGCGCAAAGGGTTAAACTTGACATTTTTTGAAAGAGGACAAATGTCTAGTACTCCCTGAGATCAGCTTTTAATTTTATCTCTTGATTTATGTTTCAATACAAAACAATTGTGCTAATTTAATTTATTTTTTAATAAACCAAAACAAGGTGGTACAAATCTAATCTCAGTGGGATACTGTATAAGTACCAGTTATCCTATAACGCATAGTAAAATTTGAAATACATATGTTAAAAATTGTTATTGGGAAACGTTTTCAAGTGAAGTAATGTTCAACTTCAAAATGCGGACATCAGCTACTGATAAACGTGCTGCTTGGCAGCCACGGAGGGAAAAGTCAACTGCCACAACTATTCAAATCACTCAATGGGACAGAGAAGAACCGGTCTGCTGACAGTGGACAAAGTTACAAGCAGTTCCAAAGTCAACACCAGGTAGAAGGTTTGAAGGTTCGATTGCGATAACATTTTTCATTGGAGAAGGCTGGTAATAAAGTTTAAATGAGCAATTCACATAAAATGTATCAGTGGCATTCATATGATACAAAATTAACAATTCAGAATACACCACATGGCTGTTATTTTATTTTTCAACAATTATTGGTTATATTTTATTTTACTAGTCGTATTTTATTTAGTTTAGTTCTAGAATTCATAATTTTGAAAATGAGGCTTTATTAAATGTCCTACCTTTAAATATTAGGTTTTAATTTAAAAAGTCATCCTAAAATGACCTTATTATTATTAAGGTGTGAGTTGATGCACAAGGGAAGAATGATATAGTACTGTCAATTTAGTCATCAGCTTCAATTCAAAGAATATGGCACAGTTTAATATAATATACTGTGTGTTATATAAATGTGTACTTCCTAAAATGTTAACTTTATATAGGTAACTGAACAATTTCCAGAGGATGTAGAAGCATGGATAGAACTAGCACAAATTCTGGAACAGTCAGATCTGAATGCTTCATTAGCTGCTTACGGAACAGCTACTAAAATATTGAAAGATAAGGTTCAAGCTGATATTCCACCTGAGATCTTGAATAACGTGGGGGCTCTTCACTACAGGTAATTTATTTTAATAATAATATGATATTAAGTTGGAGAGAGGATTTAATGTAATAGGGTTCATACGACATCAACAAAAATACCAGAAAAGTCAATAATACTATAAACAACACTAAATAAATCTTTGATATTACTGACAGTAATTGTTTACATGGATAACAAACTGAATCAAAACTGTCAGTACTGTTGTTACTATGATACATCAGATACAATGCTTGCCAATATAACTGTCTAGTCCTTTTTATGTTGGGGAATGAAACAGACGTGACAACTAGAGGAAATGCTCTTTGTATGATGACAGTGGACAAAGACTAAATAACTAGGCTGAAACAACTCTTAATATTATAAACAAAAGAAACCACACTTTCTACTCAGCATGGTTTACTATCCTATTTTGCTCCAAAGTCCAGGACTGTTGGATGTAGAGGTGTACGACACATTGATAAATGGATGCGATTCGATTCACAACTAATCAAAATGTCAATGCATTTATAGTACCACAATGAATAAGCAATATAGATGTCTCAGAATTATTCTGGTGCACCAAAATGAAGAATTATTAAAAAAAAGGCCTTTTAAATCTAAAATATTTATTGGTGAGTATTTTAGAACTAGTACATTGATGTTTTAAATATAATATTTTGCAATGAAATAGTTGTTAACTACCTTTATACAGTAAATTTTAAAGTATAACCATTATTGGGTTATTATAAGGCAATGTTATTGAATCTCTGCTCAGAGTGTTATTTATGTTTCTGCAGATTAAACAATTATGACGAATCCCGAAAGAGCTTAGAAGAGTCTCTGCTTCGAGCAAGAATAGAAGCTGAACATGATCCACAGTATTACAACTCCATTGCTGTTACAACCACTTACAACTTAGCAAGGCTAAATGAAGCTCTTTGCCAGTTTGACCTTGCGGAAAAGTTTTACAAGGATATTCTGAAAGAACACCCTAACTATGTGGATTGTAAGTAATTAATTGTTGTTGTATAATTGAATTCTGTTGTACTCACAATATGTATCTGAACAGTTTTTAAAAAGCAGTGTTAGCAGTTTTAAAATATAAAGTACTAAAACAATCTAAACAGTTTTAAGTTGACCAGTTAATAATTGTTCCTTGTCTCAGAAATGGAGATCAAAAGAACAAACAACAGCTATGGAATTTACATTCATCCAGGCATTTATGCTAAGGAGATTTGCAAATAGTGTTATGCTACTAACTAATTATACTTAATTTTAACTTTCACATAGACTATTGATGGGCAGTGGGTTCTGCCGGCGTTCGGTGCATGCATGCTCTGTGACACTATCTGTTGGCAAGCGACAGACGCCGTTACTGATCCATTCAACAGTCTTTTACGGCTGCTAATTAGTCTTTAAAATGCATCCTTTGATTGAAATTGCCGACGACTGTGAAGTGTTTTTTTAATGCTAAAGGTGTGAAAGCAGCTGACATTCACCGTGAGATCTATTAAAGTGAACATTTCGTTAATAAAATCGCCAAAATCTTGATTGCAACATTCTAGAAATGTAAATATTTGTTTTGTGATGCTCACTAAATACTTTTTTTTATCCTCCTTAAGCATTTTTCGAACCCAGGGTGAGTATAACTTTCAGTACTTCAAAGGTTCTGTCACAAATTAATAAATCACACTTCTTGACTCTTGATGAAGTTCACCTAGATTACGATGAAATCATAAAGCTTATGTTCTCTATAATTTTTTTTATCAACTTTTTGCACCAAGTGATCAATAATGAGTGAAGGTTGTCCTCTTCGTCTCCTCATTCACATTCTTTAAAAGTTTTCACTCATTTCCATACCATCCAATTCCATATAATTTCCACAGATTTCAAGGTGAATGTCAGCTGCTTTCATGCCTTTAGTGTTAAGAAAACATATCACTGCATGTACATCACAGTTGGTAGAATTTTCAAACAGGGGCCATTTTAAACACTCATAAGCAACCTTAAATACTGTCAAATGGATCTGTAATGGTTGCCTGGATCTGTGGCTTGCCAACAGATAGTAGTATACAGCATACATGCGTTGAACGCCGACTGAAGCGCTACAACGGAGAAAAATCGTACTTACTATAAAAACATAACTCATGCTTATATAATCAGCTTAATTGTATGTACTTCAGTATCAAATAAATCACTTATAAGTTTATTGGACTTTATGGAAGAAGGTCCGTCATCTTGCTTGTATAGTCAGGTAATTTATCTGAACAAAGCTTTCTATCTAACTCACCATCCACCTAACATTTTCTCTGAAGTTAAGGTATGTGAAATAACAAAAATTAATCTATTAAAAGGTCCAATGCAACATCTACATTGTCAACTAAAATGTACTACAATAAAATAAAGTATTACTATCTAATTTAACACATTAAAATAATACTAGGGCAACCCTGTTGTTCGCTATGTTCGAGTAAGCCCGGCCTTCGGCCTCAGTCTGTGTCCTGACTTCAAATATTACTATGTACACATATAAAGTAACTAGCAATTGGTGATGACCCACGCGTACATGTACAGGGGTGATGACCCACCATACTCGTTGTTGGCATTGACCCTCCTGTCCATCCATACATGTGCGGTGATATTGACCCACCCGACTACCCACACCCACCTACTGTGGTATTACAAACACACTGTAACAGCACAGAATTTATCAAGCCCGGCTCTAGAGCAGTAGAAACAAACAACGGTCGAGTGTGACAATATGTCACTGTTTTCAATTGTGTTGCTGATTTATATAAAAAATTAAGCACCATATTTTCTATTAATAATGGACTAAAATGATCCTAAATCATTGCTAATAAATCATATTGTATTGTAAAGTAATTTTTAATTGTTAAATTATCAGAATCAGCTACTAAAATCAAAATAAGCTTTTTTATTAGTGAATATAATCTTATTAGTGTAAGTTATACCAATCTGTAAATCACTCTGTAAAATTCCTTAGCACATATATCTGCCATCAAAAATTGCACAATGGTTAAGCTATGTAAGACTTTTTCTTTTTACTGTTGTTAAATCATTATTAATAAAATCTGTTTCAGGTTATTTGAGGCTTGGCTGTATGGCCAGGGATAAGGGGCAGATTTATGAAGCATCTGACTGGTTTAAAGAAGCACTGCGTATTGATAATGAACATCCTGATGCCTGGTCATTGTTGGGTAACCTGCATCTTGCAAAAATGGAATGGGGTCCTTGCCAAAAGAAATTTGAACGTATATTAAAGGTAATATGTTATACATTTTTACTACAGTGCTTTTCGTATAAAACTTCCGTTATACCTAGCCACTTAAATGTAGAAAAACAATTTACAGCATCAGGCTGCTTTGTACCTAGACTGAGGGTCCTTTCACTTTTCATACTTTATGAACTTTAAAAGGACCTAAAATAGCAATAAAAAATAGCAGCCTAAATTTATGCAATCTGTGATATGTACTTTAGATAACATTTATATAAATTTAAATGCAGGGTGTAACAAATAAGGTGCACTGGCTATTTATCTTCAGATTTTACACACAAAATATTTAGAGTAACATTTATTGAAATTAACTAATGTTTGTGGTGTAGAATTTGAAGTTTTTACCTTTTACCATTTCAAAGACTATTGCTTACTGGTCACCCATTCAAGAAACAGCCACGCTCAATGTTGCTTGACGGCATTATCTTGAGATACCATTGAAACTCTCTTGTTAAGTCCCATGAAATATTATGAATTGATAATAAAGCAATTAAATTACAGTCATCTAACATTTAATTTTCTATTGTGTTTACTTTCTAAGCCTTATAAATAGCTGCCAAAATGGGAGTTAAGATAATGGCAGTTCTACATCAGCCAGAGAATTGACTTACATTATTGTAAATATTAACCCGGGCTTATATTGTAGCAAGGTGGTGTTTAACCCTTTGAGTGCCAGACAATTTTTTGTTTTTTTACAAGAAGTGCCAGGCATTTTTGGATTAGCTATGCAAGAAGTGCCAGGCCTAAATATTGAAAAATGCATAATTTTAGAAAAAAATTCATTTCTCAGTTATTTGTGCATTAATCTTTATGTTTTATATGTTAACCCAAGTAGTGGTGACCGTCCGTTTTCGGACGGTCTATCACTCTCAACAAGTGGTGACCGTCCGTTTTCGGACGGTCAAACGTTGCCGCGAATATTGCGTATGAAAAAGTTATAGATACATATCTCATCAAAATAATCGATACCATTCGAAAGTCGGTTAAATTACCTATCGAACGATATCAGTTTCGATAGTTTTATTCATATGACAACTTGATGGAGAGAAGAAGAAATCATTGTTTACTATTGTATTGTATTGTATTGTAAAAATGTATTACGAAGGATTACATCTACCAGGATGGATATAACTTTATGGTGAGTTTGGCAACATTATTCTATTTTATATCTATACACAAACCATTTTCTATTGATAAAATTATAACATCAGGTTGAGACACTAATTGATACACAATTATAACATGTTGCCATAGTAACATCAATTTTCAGTACAATGCACTATTTATGGTTCTGTTGTTATAAATGTATAAATACGGGTAATAAACCATATAAACTATACATTTTCTGAAAGATTATGAAATTTAGAACAACTTGTATATCTTGGAATTTTTAAATATGTAATGGACATTACCTTTCCAGTTAGGGTCCCCCCCAAACAAAAAAATTTGATACCATTTTTTTTAAATTTTATGATAAGAAAAAAAATTACAAATGTTTATACTCATGTTATTTATTTTATATAATAATACAGAACTTCACAAGTAAATTGATGTAAAATAATACCAAATCTAATAATTAGAAGTATTTTTAAATATTTTTCAAAAATAACCTTGCAAAACATAGAAAAACGGGCTGCCACTAGAGGGTTTTTAATTGCCACTAGTTGGGTTAAATTGTTCATAATAAAGTCTTATATGACATGCAAACACTAATAATAACAACATGCACAACAACAAAAATTATATGTGTATATATATGTACTTACATTTTTTTTTATATAAATTTTTCAAGTTTGAGGTCATATAACCATATCCAAAAAAATTCTATGGTAATTTCTGGCTATATATTCTTCATCTATACTTCAATATGTACAAACTGTCCAAATTTTATAGCATATTGTCCAAAAATCAACTATATACAGCACTTTTTACAAAAATGTACATACCACATTTTTATTGAATTTCTGTTGCTATGATATGTAACAGTATCAATAATAAAATATGACACAACACTGATGTAATATATAACAGTTTTATTCAAAGAGATAAAAGAAAATGTAATTTGCTTACTAAAATAAAGATATTGTAATAAAAAAATATTTACATAGGCCTATATAGGCTAAATTATCCGCGATGCGACATATATTTAGCAGGTGTGTTTAGGGAAGCAATATGTGTGTACAGCCCTCTTACACTTTCTGCATGTGTAAGAAGACCTTTTTCTCTTACCACCACTTGTAGTACTCACTTTACTACACACACTGCAATTTCTTTCCATTTGCACTGACAGGTAGCTTTTCAAAAAACTCATTCGAAGCTCTACCTTGTTCGACATCATCACATGCGTTACTTGTTTGTGTATCAAACAGCAAAGGTCTACCCTCAACCAATTGGAGCCATTCATTGCCAAGTTCTTCAACTAGTGCTACAGTATAAAGGAGCCTATTTACTGGCTTGTCTGTATTCAGCTTGTATAACAAATACGAATTCAAAATCATGCGGCCGAAAATATTGAAAGTGACTTTTTTCCAATATTTTAGCGACACGTTCATCAAGATACTGGTACAACATTTGATCTGATCCGTCAACACCCCCCATGAAGTCATTATACTCTCTTATAGCTTTAGGTTTATTAGTTATAGACATCCTGTTGCCTCTCCTCTTCGTCCTCTGTTCACTGCCGGCAATAGATTTGGTTGAGAGTAATAACACTTGGTTTTTCTGAGATTGTTTTTCCCTAAACCCAAGAAGTAGCATTTGGTTTCTCCTAAAATACTTTGTTTCACCTACATTGAATTTCCTTTTAAAATCATTTGGTATGCCTTTTCTTGTTTGTCTAATAGTACCAGTGAGAAGAGTACATTTTGAATACAAATAATTTGCCAATTTTAGTGATGTGAAAAAGTTATCCATAAATATATGGTAACCCTTATTTAGGAAGTTGCCCATTTCTAAAAGTTTTACTACAACAATATGGCCTAAGCCATTTTTTTCATCTCATCTTTATCTGATCTTTAGAACCCCTGTATACAAAAAAGTTTAAGCAATAGTGTGTAGTTGAATCACACAGCATCCACAGTTTTACACCCCATCTGTGATGCTTTTTAGGTAAATACTGCTTCAATTGTGTGTTAGATTTAGTACTAATCATACTTTCATCTACAGTTAATTGTTGGCCAGGGACGATATAATGTTTGAATAAACGATTGACATGATCAACCAGAGGACTAAAACGAGCACAAGGGTCGTAGTTGGGGTCGCCAGATTTTGGTATATTGGAGCAGTCTACCATGTGAAAAAATTTAAGTATAGCCTGAAATCTGTTTCTGTGAACATTCTAGGGTACCAAGGGATATACTGGCTAGAATATTTCCACCAATAGCTGTAAATAGTGGGCTGACGTTTTATCCCCAAATTTATGATAACAACAAGAAATGCCTGAATTTCTGCCAATATAACGGGTTTCCATGATTTAGCTCGACTATTTTCTTTTAGGTTGTCAATATTCTTGTTCAAATAGTCATCTGCATACTTATTTGTATAGGTGACAAACATTTGTAACAATGTATTGGTAAAAAACAACCTAAAGTAAGCAGATGGAACTGAATTTCTAGGAGGACAGTGTTTAGGACCAGATAACTCTTGAAAAGTAACGTTTTGAGGAAATCCAAAATCCTCATCCTCAGTTACTTGGTTCCAACCAGAACCATCCTCAATATCACTATCACTACAATTATGAATAGCAGGCTGATTTGGGCTTTGCCTAGGTCGTCCTCTAGGCCTAGGCATAGGAACTGCAATAGGCCTATCTTCATCACTGCTGTCATCAATCAAAGGGTTTATATTTGGGCGGTTAGAGAATAATGTAGGCATACCTGAGGTAGATGGACCATCCTGAATTGGCAAATAATCGGGATCAGAATCAGTGTCATCAATGATGCTACTAGAAACATTGCCAGAACTATCCTCTTTTTCAGTACTGCCCACATCCGACAAAATACCATCATTTTCATCGTCTTCTAAAACCTTTCGAACTGTATTTTTACTCAAAGGTGAGGCTGACCTCTTCATTTTGTTTATTAGGTAAACACAGATACAAATAAAAACATTGCTAAAATAACATAACCACACTACTTGACAATAACAAAGAAAGTAAACATTGCCACTGACGCTGCCGAGTCAGATGACTGACGCGACTAGAGGCAAGTAAACAAACTATATTGAGTACTTGATATTTTTTGTTTTTCATAGTGTTATACACTATAACAAATTTTTTTATGAAAATTTATTATGTTGCGAGTATTTTGATATAAATACGTAGTGCGAAACGTAATATTTAACGAACGAAAAAAAAAAATTTGTGACGGCCGGTTATTCCGCCGTTGGCATTTCTTGCATAAAACGGGGGCGGCGGACTAATCCGCCGTTGGCACTTCTCGCGTAATTTGCCGACGGCCGATTACTCCGCCGTTGGCACTCAAAGGGTTAATCAAGGTAATAATAGTTAAATATGTCAGTTTAAAGGAAGAATGAATTGTATAGAACTTTATTTAGTGTTGTTATTTTCTCTTTGTAGAATCCAGCAACATCAACTGATGCTTACTCCCAGATTGCTCTTGGCAATGTATGGCTACAAACACTGCACCAGCCAACTAAAGACAAAGCTCGGGAAAAGGTCTATCAAGACAGAGCACTTGCCTTGTACAACAAGGTACTGCGGAGTGATCCACGCAACATCTGGGCTGCTAATGGCATTGGTACCACATATTTTGTACTGCAGTAAAGTTGTCCTAGTCTGTATAAGTTTGGTTAGTGTTCAACGTAAAGACCGAAACCCACTCTAGACACGCCAGGCCCTCCCAAGGGTAAGGACTAAAGGCAAACTCAGCCATAAAAAATAATACCAAACTGCTTTAAAATTGTTTATTTTTATCTATGTTTTTAACTATCATACAATAAAATGTGGCTCATGAAATTCATTTCTAAGTTCAAATATAAAGAGAGGAAACTAAAAACCCTATAATTGTCATCTGATTGACCATTTTTGTACTGGAACACTTCAGTAGCATAGTAAATAAAATAAAATTGATGGCGAAATCAAAACAAGAAATAATAACTATACAACAAGGAAACACAGTAAAACTAAAAAAGGTGAAAACAATAACAACAATTATTGCAACTAATTTTTACTATGCTCACAAATTAAAATCCAAATAAAGCTTAAGAAAACCCCTCTGATAAGCTACATCATGCTTAATATATTAAGAAACAAATGACATTAACACTTATAAAACACATTACAAAAACAGTAACAAATCAATAATGGAAACAACCCATGGTCCAATTTGAGAAAACAACATTTAGGAGGTTACTATATTCACTAATTCTGCCATCAATAACTATAATATTTTTTCAATAAGTATATTTATCTTACTTTGTCTATATTTCATTAAAACTGATAGGCCGATTAATCAACCTATAAAATTAAACTGTGCCATATAGGTCAATTGTATTGTGATTTCATATCGGAACAATTTTTATCTTACCAGGCTATAAAATGGCAGATTATTTTATAACGTTTTGTAAAGATGAATTTTGTAGTTTTCCCATAGTAAATTTATTGAAATATTATTGTGTTGTATGCTAATTTGTTCATTATATTCTAGCTAACCAAATAGTGCAAGTTTTTTTAACAATTAATTTATGCTTTTTACTCTATCAAAACTTCAAATTAATACGAGGGTTATCCAGAAAGTAACCGCCGTTTGTTCATAGCGCGAGAAGTAGTGGGGATAGCGCCGCCATACTGACATCAGCGTGTGCAGCAGCTCAGTACACTTCTAACTGTGCAAGGTGGAGCATCGTACGATCACACGTTGTCCAGTTACAGCTTTAAAACATGAGTGCAGCGATAGAAAATTCCGCCAAGTGTGAAGTACTTAGTGTTATACAATTTCTTTTGGCAAAAAATCACTCAGCAGTCGAAATTCATCGTAAATTTTGTGTCCTTTATGGCCCAAACATTATGAGTGAATGTGTAGTTCGTCAGTGGGTACGGTTTTTTAAAAATGGTTGAACAAACAATCACGATGAAGAAAGGGAGTGGTAGGCCTTCTCTTGTCAGTAATGACCTTCTGAACAAAGTGAACGAAAAGGTTCGTGAAAATCATCGATTCACGATCTCGGAACTTTCTGACCACTTTCCTGAAGTTTCTCGAAGCATCTTACACGAGATAGTGAAAGAAAAACTGGGGTACCACAAGTTTTGTGCTCGTTGGGTACAACAGTGACGAAGAGCTACAAAACGCAGTGACAGGTTGGCTCCACTCACAGGCGGTAGATTTTTATAAGGAGGGAATTGATAATACTGTCAAAAGATATGACAAGTGCTTAAATTGATTTGGTGACTATGTGGAAAAATAAAGTAAAGTTGTAGTTTTAAGATTTATATAATAAAATTGTTCTATCTTCACTGGATTAATTTTTATTTCAAAACGGAGGCTACTTTCTGGATTACCCTCGTATACTCTCTGTAGAAAAATGTATAAAAGAACATACCTAAAATAAAAAATTTTACAGAAATTAAAAATGTGAGTTGGCCAATTCTCTATTTTAAAAAAATATGATTTATTTATTTTTATTGTGTATTATGCTTTATATTTGGAAAATCTCCTAAATAATGGATACTGTTGTATTAGGGCAAGAACATTTCTAATCTAAATGGTCCTCTGGATGTGTTTCTGAATCAACCCTCATTACTTTTTTATGCATTGGTTTAAATGTATTATAACGTTTTCTGACACTAATCAATATGTACTAAGAACCAGAAATGATTTAAGCAAAGGACCATACGGGAAAAATGGAACGAACCCATCACTAGAAATACTAATCAGCTGGCAGTAAAAAAAACTACTTTAGTTTTTAAGTGAAAATCTTGATCCCACCTTCATGCGGTTGTCACTGGAATATTTAGATGCCAGTTATGACACTGGCTGCTTAAGCCTATGATCTAAGAGAACACTATCATCCCTGTGTAACAGTTTATAATTGTCTAATTCACATAGGTTAAAAAATGAAGGCCATGGTATTATTTACTTTGTATAAAGGCCTATTACTTACTTACTCCCAGGGCCATCTATATCGCAGGTGATATTTAGCCGCACCAACAAAGCCTCTCCAGATTGACCTGACCTCTGCATTCTCTTCCATGGCTCCAACTCGCTGTATATCTAGCCTAACCTGGTCCCACCATCTTTGTTTTGGCCTCCCACGAGGTCGCCTTCCCTCCGGGTTATTTTTGCTAACTTTCTTTAGTTTGGACTCTTCTCTCCTTCTCAACACATGCCCAGCCCACCTTAGTCTTCTACTTTTGACCTCACTCACAATGTCTGCGTCGTTATAAAGGTCTCTAATCTCCCTGTTATGTTTCCCTCTCCACTCCCCTTGGTCATATGTGGGCCCATATATCTTTCTCAAGACTTTGTTTTCGAAGACAATTAGTTTTTTTCTTCTTTCTTATTTAGTATCCACGTTTCAGATCCATAGAGCAAAACTGGGATGACTATTGATTTGTACAACATAATTTTTGTTTTGTGTGACAATGACTTGGAAGATAGTAATCTATTGCATGCATAAATGCATCTGTTGGCTGAATTTATTCTTTGCTGTATCTCAATTTCTTCTGCGTTTTTATTTGAAATTGTGACTCCGAGGTATTTGAATTCCGGTACTTGTTCGAATTCATGACCATCAACTCGTAGGGGGTCTTGGGTGTAATTTTGGTCTCTTGTAAAGTGCATGAATTTGGTTTTTGGATCGTTTGTCTTCAGCCCTATTTTTTCTGCTTCTGTTATGAAGACCTTGGTCAGCGTAGTTAGATCCTCTAGCTTTTCTGCCATTATAGCTACGTCATCTGCAAATGCTAGAATGTTCAGTTTTCCTCCGACTTTAACACCCAGGTTAAAGGCCTGTTAATTGAAAAAAAAAACTATTCCACGTTAGTTTTTAATAATGAATACTGGACAAGCGGTATAAAGCGCTTTACTGTTGCCAGGTACTAAGCTGATGATTGTCAGTTTGGATTTAGTTGTGGCTAGAACTTTTTCTGTGCAATTTAATACTGGTTAAATTAATTGTATCGCACAGTTGATAAATTGATGGAATATCTATAATGCACAAAAATTGCACTACCATGCATAGGCAGTAAAAATCTTGTGTAAGATTTGTTACTGAATAGACAAAAAAAGATATAAAAGGAATATTATTGTATAAAACTAATATTTCCACACCAAAGAAGTAATTATTTTAAGGAAACTAGCAAACTTACTGTAACTAAGAAGCAAGCGGTATAGCAAATTTTATGTCTCGACAATTACCGAACTTATGGGGCAACTGACACAACAAAGTTTAAAGTTGCAACAAGATAAGAAAAAACCATCTTATTTCTAAGTTGCAACAGACAATATGGATTAGCCAATTTAAATTTGTCCATAAAAGTAAGACCCTAATTAATAATTATAAGTTTGATTTTCTTTTTTTCAATGGGAGCTAAAGACATAAACAATAATTGATTAAACTCTACTTTATTGTTATTTATTGAAGGATAAAACAATATAAATAACTAATTATAATTAATATGTAGATTAATATTATTTTATTGGATGAGTTACCAATTATTTAATATTGTATGTTTTTACTTGATTTGTAATTATGTTTACAGGTGCTGTCCTTGCACACAAAGGTTGTTTTAATGAGGCCCGTGATATATTCGCTCAAGTCAGAGAAGCCACAGCTGACTTCTGCGACGTTTGGCTTAATATTGCTCATATCTATGTTGAACAAAAACAGTATGTTAGTGCCATTCAAATGGTAAGTGAAACTTTACTTCAATTAAGCTCTTAAAATTATAAAAAAAAAGAAAACTAACAAATGTAAAAAATAGTAAAACATTTACTATAAAGGCGTTTATTGTTAGACATTTTTATGTGTTCATCTGTTAAAATGTTGTTTGTGGTTTATTTTTATATCCAAAGAGAAACATTTCAACAACCATGTGTTTTGTATTGAGGCTGTAAAGAGTTGTTGCCTTTGTTGGGGGTTCTTAATTAGTGTAGAGAATGCTATGTATTAATGTAGAAGATTCTCTTTTATATGCTTGTGAAAGCACCAACACTCCCGTACGTGTATGGGGCATTGGAATGGTTAATACCACCATACCTATATGGTGTGGAGAGGTGGGTGGGTCAATATCTCCATATGTGTAAGTTCATATATATCGGCTAGCATAAATATATATGGATACTGCGTCATAGGCAATTGTACACATGCGCATATATTCGGATTCCACGTTTTATGGGTTAACGTTCTTAATCATGAAATGTCTTTATTAGTTATAGAGCATTTTTATCAGCTTTAAAGTACTAAACAATTGTACAGTGAGGGATGATGTTGTTCGCATCCACAGTAAATCTTTAAAGCTGTAGGTATCTCCTGGGTAGTTCTAAACGAGCAACAAACCTGTTAGCTGGACCGTCACAAAATTTTGATCTTCCAGCTGTGGCACCTACCACACAAAATAAAAAACACCCTTTCGAGGACCAAACTGATTTCAAAATAATAAGTTCTGTTAGTTCTGTTTTAAATATAGTCCATTTTAACGCTGAGGGTTTAAGCAATGCAAAGAGTGAGAGCATCAAGAGGGTCCTTCTAGAAAAAAATGTAGATATCCTTGCACGCCAAGAGACACATATCAAAGATAACAAAAATAGAAGAGGCAATATTCCTGGACACAGACTTGTTGATTCCATTGGGCATAGCGTGTATGGTAGTGCAATTTATGTAAAGAATGACAAGGACAATTTGTCAATTACCCATAAGAGCTCTGATGGTGACATCTTTGTCTTGGAAATCCAAGTGTCAGAAACTATAATAGTAAATGTTTATAAGCCTCCCAAAATCCAGTGGCCTGACGATAGGATTTTGACAAGTTTTGAACACCCTGACCTCTATGTGGAGGACTTCAACAGTCACCATAGTCAATGGGGCTGTAACACCGACGATGAGAATGGCAGAAAGCTTACTGATTAGGCTGAAATAAACAACCTTTTCCTGATCTTTGATGCTAAAGATTCAGCCACTTTTTATTCAGCTTGTTGGCGTCGAGGTTTCTCTCCTGACTTAAACTTCTGCTCATGTGAACGATCATCAAGCCCAAAACCAATTAGGAAAGTTCTTGATGCTTTTCTCCACTCTCAACATAGGCCATTGCTGATTTCATTGGGAATCCAAATTTCCATAATTCGATCTTTTCCAAGACAGAACTTCAATAAACTCTGGGAGGCCTTTACCACCAGGCTTGATGATAGCATCAGGTTCATTCCTACTACAATAAGGTATTACGATCGTTTCACAAGTATTGTCTTGTCTATTGCTAAAGCTTGCATACCGAGAGGATACAGAAAGGAGTATATACCAGGATGGAGTAAGGAATCAGATGACCTTTACAAAGAGTTAAATGCCACTGAAAACTCCAACACAGCTTATCTGCTGCTACACACTCTAGACAGTGTCAGGAGAGAAAAATGGGTTAAAACTGTTGAAGAAATAAACTTTACCCACAACAGTAGAAAAGCATGGTCACCAATAAGGAAACTCTCTACTGGTAAATCTCCAAATCAAATAGAAGTGCTCCACCCGAAGGCTGCTAAAATAGCCTAATGGATAGTCAGCCCGCCATCCTTCTGACAAACGTGTTTTACAGGCTAAATGAAATTGAAAAAAGCCAATTGGCACCACTGGAAATCTCTAGAAATTTCATGGAGGAAGAGATAGATAGGGCGATTTCCACTATACCAGCAGGGAAAGCAGTCAGCCTTGACGATATCTTTCCGGAATTTCTGATACATGTTGGTAATAAAGTGAAACAATGGCTTCAATCTGTCTACAGTTAGATACTACAGGCAATTTACCAAAAGCATTTAAGCGTTCAAAAAGTAGTTGCTGTTCTGAAGCCTGTCAGAAACCTGAACGAGTAGAAAGTTACCGCCCTATATCGTAGTGTTTGTTATAAGTTGATGGAAAGACTGTTATACAACAGAATATCACCCATTCTTGATTCTAATGTTCTAGTTGAGCATTCTGATTTTCGCCCTGATTGAAGTTGTTGCGATCAGATCCTGGATCTGACATAATTTATTGAGAATGGGTTTGGAAACAAGATAAAAACATCTGCAGCTTTTGTTGATCTCACAGCAGCTTATTGCACAGTATGGAGCAAAGGTTTGTTATTAAAGTTCTACAGCCTCCTTTCCCTGTCCCTTTCTTTAGCAACTTCTAGAGTCAGTGCTTAGTGCCAGGCTAATAAAAGTTTATATAGGTTGTTAAGAAAGCTCATTAGACAACTGAAGGATGGTCTGCAATAAGAGTCCGTACTTGCTCCAATTTTATTTAACGTGTATACTGCTGATATCCCAATCACCAAGTCAAGAAAGTTTATATATGCAGACGATATTGCTTTAGCTTAGCAACATAAGGACTTCACAGCTACTGAAGAAACACTCACAAATAATCTTGCAACCTTCGAAGAACCTAGAAGCTGAATCCTAACATATCAAAAACCGAAGTAGCCTACTTCCACCTAAGTAATCGACTAGCTAATCGAAAATTAAACATCTTTCTAAATGGTGTAAAACTCCACCACAATGATCATCCACAGTACCTGGGAGTAACGTTAGATCAATAGCTGACGTTTAAAAGCCATCTTCACAAAAACAGCCGCTAAAATTAAAACCAGGGCAAATGTACTACATCATATTGCTGGAACAACTTGGGGAGCCAACGCTCACGTCCTGCGTACTACTGCTTTGTCACTGGTTTATTCAGCTGCTGAATACGGTGCTCCCGTTTGGCTAAATAGCGCACAAACAAAAGTGATTTATGTCCAACTTAACAAAGCCATGAGAGCTATTAGTGGTATTCTCATGGCAACTCCCACTACCTTGGCTCCTGGTGCTATGCAATATAGCTCCTTCAGAAATAAGACGTCAGGAGCCACTACGTAAAGAATTCAATAAGGTCTTGAATGCCCCACACCTCCCCCCATTACCCAGGATCTCCCACGTCGCAACGGTCACTTAAAATCTTGAAACCCACCTCTACGTACTACTTTCCAGTACTTATACCATAGCTTATTGAAGTCATAAATTACATGAAAGTTGGTTTAACATAAAAATCAAAATTATTATTTATATTGTGTTAATTTAATTGTTGTTTTGTTACAGTATGAAAATTGTCTTAGGAAATTCTACAAATACCATAATGTAGAAGTTCTTCAGTATTTAGCACGAGCGTACTTTAAGACTGGAAAACTTAAAGAAGCCAAAATTACTTTACTCAAGGTAAATTAATAGTTTTATTTAGATATTCACCAATTATTTCTATCTCTAAATATTAAAAAGTCTGTCAGTTGAGGATCATATGGTATTCAACTCTAATAGTGGCACATTTTGATTTTCACCAGCTAAACGTCTCCCAATCTTTTGTAATTATATTGCAATGGTATAACATACAGCAATCTGCAAGGTACAATAGCAAAGCAGAGATTCTCCCAAACAATTACGTACCAGATATGAGTAATTTGAACTAAATTAACGGCTATTTCAGTATTATTATTTTTAGTGTTCATAACAATCAATTCAGCTAGAGTGGTTGTACCAGGTATTAGCCAGTGTTTAAATTGGATTGAATTTAGTTATTTATACATAATGGTTTTATGTTGAGTTTTAATAAAATTGTTATTGTTTATAGTTAGTGTGAGTCATATTTAATGTTAGTAATATTGTGTTGCTGTTGTGATTTATAATATAATTATTGCAAATTATGAATTGATAATATTTAGTGATCAATGCACTAACATATTACATTGCTAACACAGACTATTATTTCATTCAAAAAAATATCAAATCCTAAAAATATCAGATCTAAAGGATAAATCATTCGAAGTGAGGGACATTATTTTCGTTCATATATTTTTATGAAGTTTTCATATTGTCATAAACTAACATAAGTAGAGTATCTTTTTAGTTTATTATTGTTATTATATTTCATCAATAAATTTAATTTCTTACTTGGTTTTATCCCTTTTATAACTTACAAATTTGTAAAATATTAAAAAAATTATATATTATTTAATTGTTTATTACAATTTAATTAGTCACAATTTCAATCGCCACCATTTTGTAAAGATAATAGTATACAACACTTTGTATATACAGTACAACCTCGATTATCCGGCTTGATGTGGCGAAGGTCAAGCCGGATACGATAAAAGCCGAATAAAACATATGTCATAAATAACTTGGTTTTATTTGAGAATTACGTTTAGTAACTGATAACGGACAGCATGCATAAGCGGGCGCCTACTACAATTGCACCTGACGCAACACACTCTGCAGCTATTGTAATGAAATGAACGATGTTTATCACGATCGCCAACTTTGACGCTGCTCTACAATACAATTCGAAAGATATTTAAAAATACAACTGTGTTTTAACTAGGCTATAAAAAATTCTAATATAAATGTTATGTAAATCATACATGTTTACTTAAATATTAAATCTTATACTTACATTTAATTTTAACTCCGACTGAATAAAAAATATGAACAGTTGTGTAACTGCAAATAATGTGTACAAAATGAAAGTGAGGGAATTCCAGTTCGGAATTCCCTCACTCGCGAAATGGACTCTTCCAGCCAGCCACACTGAACAAAAGTAAACAACATTGCCAGCTCAAATCTTCAGACGCATTATTAAATTATTAGGCAGTAACAAGCGACCGCTTGTCGAGGGAGGGTGACTAGTCAATACAGTGCCTGCAATTTGTGAAATGCAAAACCGAAAACTTGTGTACGACATTTACGATTGAAAGCTGAAAGATGCTTACGATTAATTCTAATTGTATCTTGTAAATAATTTTTATTGCTATCTACTTTCCAAACTGGATAACACGGACTGCTGGATAAAGCGAGGCTGGATAATCGAGGTTGTACTGTAGTTTGAAGATATATTTTCTCATTATTTTTATAGCAAACTTTAGCATGTCACTTGATTTTGGTCATTGTAAAAGAATACCTTTTCAGAATTAAAAAAATTTATCCTGCCATTTTTAAAAGTTGATGCGGGTCCCTTATATTTTGGCTTTTTCTAAACAGAAAAGAATATAGTGATTTAGTAAAAGAATATATTTAATTTTATTTGCTTTTTCACAATAAGGCAAGTGCCTGAATTTTTTAGGTTTATTTGTTTTGTTTAGATCACCACATATTCTAATTTTCCAAATCCTGAGGGTATAGTAGAATTTAGGAGAAAACCTTCAAATTCATTCCTCACTCACATATGTTTTGGAACATTAAATGCTTTTCCAGTATAGAAAACTGCTGGTTTGATTAATTTGACTATAGAACCTATTTACTGATTGAAAAAGAGACCCATTTTTATTTACCAAGATTTATCTATAATAAGAGCGATAATGCTTCAGAAAACTTGCCTAAGAAAAATTTAGTCCACTAACAATGCACAAGAAAACAAATACAGACATAAAACAAATTTCAGTGCTGCTGGCACCTTCGTCAGGTGAGGAGAGAGACTCAAAATTGGTGTAATGTCTTCTCAGGTAAGCTTGCTGATTACCTTATCTCTCCTGTTAATTACTGGCCTATTACCTTATAACCTAACAATAAACAAATCTGTTATTATTACCAGGCTAGGAGAGTTGCGCCACAAGACACAGTATTGCTGTACAACATAGCACTGGTGCTTCAACGACTTGCTATGCAGATACTCAAAGACGAGAAGTCAACTTTACAAACAGTATTGCAAGCTGTCCACGAACTAGGTCTTTCACACAAGTATGTTGTTATTTCTTATTAGATCAATAACTATAATAATCTGTATGAATTTATATATACAATATGTTCAGAGTCAAATTTTTTTCTTTCTTTGGAATGTATTATGACACAAAATCTACTGTTTTTTTATAAGAGCTTAAAGCCTGTTGTTTAAAAAAATATAAAAATATAATAAAATAAAAAATTAATAAAAAATATCAAAGAAATCAGTGAAATTACTTATCTTAATACTTGCAGCACAATGGTTGACATAGTTCAGAAGAGTGAGTACTTAAGTACAGAACTGAAATTATAAAAGGATATGTGGGGCTGGGAAAGTTTTTTTTTTAAGTAATTGGGGAATCAACGCTAGTGCATTGACCTTTGCATATTAGTAATTGGCAGGAGACAGGTATATGTGTACTGATAAGCAGAGACAGCTGTGACAAACAGCCTTGCCTTATTAAGCCAGAGGCATAGACAAGGAAGCCTGTTTTGGTAAGGAACTCTTTATCAATTATTCTTTTATTACATCACTAAAGAAACAATGCAAAATGACTAACTGCTCATAAAAAAATAGTCCTCCTACCGTTCGAACCAAGGACTCAGAATGCTGATATTCAGCATGCTTTATAGGAGAAGGAAAACCATGCTGCTAAACTTATTATACGTTTAGGAAGGGTTGGTAAACGTAATTGTCTTTTATGTGACGCTATTATATAAGCATAAACAAAAAAAATGGTCCTGTTGTTTATAACAATCTAGTGTTCTCACTTAGGGAAGACGACTGCCAAAGTAAGAAAACAGATTAGTTATATACTTATTTAGAATGTGCGTTAAATTGCTAACTTCACATCATTATTATAAAGTATTTGAATTTTTTAGATACTTCCAATATCTGTCAGTGAATGGTGAACGTATGCGCTATGATGTAAATGTTGCTGGCCTTGAAGCCAGACAATGTCAGGATCTGTTATCTCAAGCTCAGTACCACGTGGCTCGTGCAAGGCGGTTGGACGAGGAAGAGAAGCAGCTAAGAAGAAAGCAAGAGGAAGAGAGAGAATCGTTTAGGCTCAAACAACTAGAAGAACAGGTGACAGACTTCAAAATTACATTTATTAGTAACTATCCATATTTTGGAATTAGCCACTTTCGTACTAGTTGGATAGTTAATTGATATGATTGAACAGTATTTCACAACTATAATTTTGCTTTTATATGTGTTTAATGCTATTAGTATTGGCGTATCAACCAATTTCAGTTTTAGAAGCTAGCTGGTACATTAAAGGTAATAGAATTTTAATATATTTTAGTTTTTATTGCAAACCATGTTTATTTGAGTCTTAGCAAACTCCATGTTTCCCTTTTTGTACAAACAAATTACTTAACAATCTAAAAATAGGGAATTACTCCTAACAACCACTGAGATCAGGTGGCCACCCCTGGGTTTGGAATGTATAACTTAAGGGTTTAGTTCTGGGGGATAGCTTTCAGTCACACCTATGGTGACTGGTGCTAACCACTTAGCTTCTACAAGACAGATGCAAGTGGATTTTTTCTTTTCCTTGCCTTGTTACAGAGACTGCTTATTTGTCAACCATATCCGATGAATCGTTCACATTCTGTCTTCTGTGAATCATCCCATGCTTTTGGCATGGGCAGCTCCTGAGGACTCAAATAGCAAATCTTGAAACATGGATTGAGTCTTAACACTTCTAGTAATTTGAATCTAAATAACATAAGTGACAAATTGAAATGTTACATCAGATGTGAACAAAAGATGTTCTGACTTTGTTTTTCTAGCAAAATTAAAGAAAAACAGTAATTACACAGGTTTTTATTTTTGTGATGAACAATAACAGCCCCAATATTTATTTAAAATATATCATGTACTAGAAAGAAAAAAATGCACCTAAACTGCAATGCTTCTTCAACTGATGTACTCCCTTTAATTTTATCCATAACTAACAAATAATTTATTTTTAGCGTGCTATAGAAGAGAGGAAGAAATCACAACTTGAAGAAATGCTACAAAAGAGACAGGAGTACAAAGAAAAAACAAAGAATGCTTTGGTGTTCAGTGATATGCCAAGTGAAAAGAAGGCTAGCAAAGGACGACGGAGAGAACAAGACTATGTATCTGACTCTGGAAGTGACAGGCCAGGTGGAAGTCCTTCGCAAAGGAAAGAAAAGCCTCCAAGAAGGAAAAAAGGGTAAATATTTTGTCTGTAAATATCAGACAGTTTACTCACAAATAAACAATTTATTTTGGACGATATTTCTGTTCAATCTTAATACTATTAAATATAGTCTGACAGTAAAACTTAAGAATACTCATGTATTCAGTAGTCTAAATAAAACTTTCAACAACAGTTTGTGTTTGTGAAATTACATGATTTTATTGTTCAAAGTATAATGGTTTGATCATGCAGTTCAAAGTCTAATGGCTGTATCTTGTAACAAGTTCTTTTTAAATAAGTCAAATAGTTGTTTGAAATCAAGTAATGTATGTATAAATGTTTCATTAAATATCAAGCAATATACTGGGTGACTTAAATCAAGAAAACCACCCCTTCCAGTTTATTTCAAATGAACTGTCACCAAAAACCAACTGAACGTTAACTTGGAATATTTTTGAACGTCGAAACAAGTTTGTGTTATGAGAAGCTAACTGTCATAGGTAGGATAAACTCTAAGGAATGGACTATGTTGAGTTATTTTAGTACGGGTGTGGGTAGATGCAACTTATGGAAATATAAACGGGGAATCAGTTGTGATTGCGGAGCAAACATTTAAACCGTTGATCACATAGTAAACACCGTTGAACACAACCCCCACCTCTAAACATCTCCTACCCATCAATAGTGGAAGCCGTCTCTCTCTCTCTCTCTCTCTCCCTCCCTCCCTCCCTCCCTCCCTCCCTCACCTCACCTCACCTCACCTCACCTCACCTCACCTCACCTCACCTCACCTGGAGAAAGTGCCAGTGAGTGGCATTGAAAAATTGAGTAGTTTATTTTGTGTATGTTACTACTACTCTGGTGTTAGTGAACTTGTCTTTTAAGGTAAGATTGCTGATGTCATATCTCTCCAATATAGTGATCACATAGTAAATGATTGTCCATTGCATTCTTTGATAAAAGAACACGTTTTTTTTTTTAAATGTTGCACAATTTTTATTCAAAAAGGCACTTTTGCTGTTCAAGGCATCATATCAGTTTTTAATGTAAAGAAAAAAAAAACATGTTCTTTTTAGGGGTGATTAACTGGTCTTCATTCAATCGGAAAAGCAGGTGTTGAATGGCTTTGAAACCTGGACTTATCACTGTGACAGGAAATCAATATTTAAATAGTTAGACACAAGTACTTTATACTTTAAATCAGTGGTTCTCAACCTGGGGGCTGCGCCCACTGGGGAGGCAAGAGAATTACATGGGAGGCGTGAGGGTACAAAGAAAAAAAAAGAAAAAATATAAATTTTGTTAAAAAACAAAAACTTTCAAAACCATCAAATAAACTTTCGTATTAAAATATATCTGGATTTTTATTTTGCATCCCAGCTTTTGCTAACGTACAGTTAGCATCGTCAGTTTCATAATTTCACTGTTCTAACTTGAACCAACCAATTATTGACTGGAGGGGAGGCGTGAGCTATCTTCAGTGTTCAAAAGGCGCTAGTGCTAAAAGGTTGAGAACCGCTGCTTTAAATTTTGAAAAATTCTTTCCTTTTTTACATTGGTAGCTGGCTTTCAAAGCCATACTATAAATAATGATATTAAGTATCAATGTCCATTGAGTATTAATATTTTGTAACATTTATTTTGTTGTGTATAAAACTATTGAAATTGCCCATGTCCCAATCGATTCATATTTCTTATCGGTATCCATCTTTTTGTTATTGTTTATCGAAAGAAAATCATTATAAAATAAATTAATCTGTCTGTTTTATGTATATGTTTCATAATTTATTTAACAGGCTAATTTTAGGACACTAGGCACAGGATTTCAGTTATCTACTGTTTGAAGAAATGACCATCCTTAAAATATTTCACAAATGTATTAGTTTTTTTTCCTTGTTTTGTGTGTATCTATCTACAGTTTACCCATTATGCTTATTTTACATAGATAATCTTCATCAGATAATTTTGTTTAATTTCCATTTCATAAACTTAAATTGTTAAGTAAGAGGCTAGGATGTAATGACAAGATGTGTAAATGTACACCTTAAGTGATGACAAAGAATCTGGTATATATATGATAGAAACAATGAAGGCTATATTATTTCAATTAACAAGAGACCATTTCGTTTATTATATTGTTCAATTCAATAGTCAATAGTCATTGTAATTAAATTACAGAATCCAGATTCTGATTAATTAAAACAGAATCCAGATTCTGATCTGTATTCACACCTAAATTATTAGAACTTAGGACGCTTAAGTCTAAGTTCTAAGATTATAACTATCAACCCTTAACCCTACTACTGGCGGCTATATTTTCCTAAACTGGCAGGCTGTTTTTCCTCATTTCGTTAACATTTTTTATAAAATTCATAAAAAATAGCAAAATATAATAAACCTGGTTGTATTATATATCCTTGCACTCACAATGAACCAGGCAATCATATTAGCATGCAAATTGTGCATATAAAATATGTATGTTTTTTTTTCTGACGTTTGAAATTTACAAAAATGCATTAGTAAAAATAAAAAAAGGGTGGGGGTATGCCTATAAAATTATATAATACTTATAAATTTTATATTCCAAGATAGCCAATTTGTAGCAAATGTTGTCTAGTTGTAGAAAATATAAAATATATAGATATATGTTTATGAATAAAAAAGTTATATAATAATATCCGTGACTACTACATAAACCTAAAATTTTGTTACCATGGAAATCATTGTAAATAAAAATTCATAAATAATTGACTATCACATCTACAGACTTATAATTAGTCTTAAAATTACACTAACAAAATAACACACTACAATAACAAACAACACTAACAAAATAAAGAAATAATAATTACTTTCACATAAACAAACACAACACAACAAATGACTGACAGCGTCTACTTTGGAGTAATGGCGACCGGTCCCAGATGCTTCTTTCAAAGTTTCTTCTTTTTCATCACTTTGTAACATCGATGCAAAGACATCGAAACAATAATCGATGTATACCATCGGATTCTGTATCTTTTGATGATTACAATGGTGAAAGAATCATATCGATACAGCTAACGTTTATTTTGTGACAAGTGATTATGTCGCGTGCTGTCAAACTGCGGAATTTCCGCAGTCTGCCAGTTTTAAGATAAGACAAACTGCGGAAATTCCGCAGCGTGCCAGTAGTAGGGTTAACTAAAAAGTGTAACAACTAGTCTAACAATATATGGAATAATGGTAATTGTATTCCATGATAACAATATAGCAGATGAGCATTGATTTTAAAACTTACAAAATCAACAGAATTACTACATTTTGAAAAAAGTGGCTGTACATTTACAATTCAAATGTAAGACTAGATTCATCATGCTAAAAACAATTCAGTATTGTGCGAATTAATGGAATCATAGGCTGTTTTAGTGAAAAAACAGTTTATTTAGTAAAAAATTATATTTTGACAAAACTATAAAGGTAAACTTACATCATTCAGTAGGAAATATGTCCCCCTTTGGCAGCAATTACTGCTTTTACCCGTTTTGGCATAGATTCTATGAGTTTCTGGCAGTTGTCAGATAACCTTTCATCTCGATACCAAACCTGAATGACCGCTTCTATCATTTTTATTTTAGTGGTACAGTCGATTTTTCGCAGTCTAGCTTTGCAAATGGCCCATAAATTTTCAATGGGGTTGAGGTCGGGCGAATTACCGGGCCAATCTAAAACATTAATCTTCTTATTTTTGAAAAATGCCATCATTTCCTTTGATTTGTGACAGGGAGCAGAGTCCTGTTGAAGAATCGCTCCTCCTTGGGGTTGACATTTTTGGAGTTGTTTGTCCAAACACTTTTCCAACATGGATTTGTATTTTTGGCTGTTCATCATGCCTTCAATTGGCACCAAAGATCCAACCCCCATGTATGAAAAACATCCCCAAAACATTTTCTTGACGATGTTTTACGGTTTGATCAATATGAGATGGTGTAAGCTTTTCATTGTCAGACTTGCTGACGAATTTCGACCGCTGTCCCTGAACTATAAAGTGGGTTTCATCTGTAAATAGGACTTTTTTCCAGTCTCCTACAGTCCAATTAGAGTATTTTTTGGCCCACAGTAGCCTTTGTTTCTTCATTCGTTCAGTTAGAAGCTGTTTTTTCTGTGGACGAATTGCCCTTCTACCACTCTCCAAAAGTCTTTTACGAACAGTTGAGTCATGAATCACTATACCTGATACTGCTAGATCTTGTTGTAGGTCTTGGCTTGATTTTCTTGGGTCCAATTTCCTCTTTCGAAGTAAAAATCTATCATCTGCTGGTGTTGTTTTTCTCTTTCTTCCACATTTTCCTAACCTTTTCACATCCACTGATCCCGTTTCTCGTTTACGCTTCACAATTTTGCTTACTACCCCCTGACTCACTCCACACGTTCTAGCAATCTCTCTTTGTGACATAGTAGTGTGTTCACTCAACGTGACAATCTTTTCACGCTTCCTAGGCGTAATATCCATGTTGAAATAAAACTAAAACAAACTCACTAGTTACCAAAAACAACACAAAATAGTACAAAAAACCCAAAAACAACACAAGCTTGGTAAGAAATGACTTAAAACACACTCAAACTAAAGGCAGAGAAAAGTAAGGTTATGTTTTCAATGCTTGGTCAGCTGTCAACTGTGTAGGTAGTGTTGCTAACTAACTGTGAATATTGAAAAATTTCACAGTGATTCCATTAATTCGCACAATAACTGTAAATGTGTCATGAGGATGAGTGTAGGATGAGTAAATACTATCTTATTGATTAGTCTTTCCCAGAAAAAGCCCACAGTTGAAGGAATGGCGGAAGGCAGTAGGGTGAGGCTTGGACAGTGGGCAGGTGGGTTTTGAATGTAAGGTGGTATTAACCCAGCCGCCCACCCATACACGAACTGTTGGTAATGACCCACCCGCCCTCCCATACACGTACTGTGGTATTGACCCAATCGCCCACCCGTACACGTACGGTTGTATTGACCCACCCGCCCACCCATGCACGTACGGTGGTATTAAGCCCTTTTATTTGCCCTTTCATTAAGATACTTTGAATATGTGTAAATTGCCATTTATGACTTGTCAGTTGGCACAGCTGTTTTATCATGGAGATATTGACTCTATTATTCTATATTTATAAAAGAGGATGTTTGTATATATATATGTTTGAAGTTTATGCGCTGCCAAACCATCCAACCGATCGCCATGAAACTTTAGGATGTTGTCCTGTATACTTTCGAGATGGTTTCTGTGAAGTTTGATGCAGATCCGTCCACAGGATCCCGCCCCACGGGCTTCTAAAGATCCCATGTTATTCAAATGGAGAATCTGAATTGTTTACAAAAAACATATGACTGTGTGGTTTAATGTAGTTTCACATGCCATAAGCAGATTGAAGTTCTCACAACAACAGTACTGTATATGTTTTGATTTATTGTAGTTCTACATTTCACCTTGAGAGTGTAGCACACACTACAAAAAACCTTTACATTTATACACCAAATAAGAAGACCAAAAATATTGTTTACCCTCTTGCACTCATTTAATAAATAATGGTTTTTTTCTATAATTCTTTTTATTGCTTTATTTTGGTATGTCAATGAAAAATGAAAGGCGAGACAACGTCCGCCGGGTTCATCTAGTTACATATAAAATAACATTTAGAGATAATATTAAAACATATATTATGTAAATGTTTTATAGTTTCCTATTCTGTAATACTTCACCCTCTCCAGTAAAGATTCTCTACTGACTGGAGAAGGGCCAGTGACTCCAATATATTAAAAATGTTAACCAGTATGTGAGTATTTTTATCTCCAGTTTACTGCAGATATCCTGCTTTCCTTTCTCGTTTCACTTTTTACAAGATTCTAGTTTTAGATCTCCTTGGAGGTATTAATAAACCCTCAGTCTTATGCCATTCTAGCATTTCAGATGATATTTAATTTATATTGAGCCTGATAAAATTACTTGAGAATATCTTATTTTTAGGGAACCAGGAGAGAGAAAAAAGCGAGGAGGAGGGGCTGGTCGTAAGAAACGGGAGAAGAAAGCAGATAACTTGGGCTCAGATTCAGACAGTGACCAGCCAAAGCGAAAGAGGAGTAAAAGAGTAATAATTTAGATTTTTGTGATTTGGTTTGCCTTTTATACCTGTATTTAGCGTTTTAATATCCCCCTATTTCTCCTAAGAAATGTGTGGTCTTGAACAATGTTTCTGAAACTTTTCCTGCGACCAATCAGTTAGTAAAATGTGAATATCTTTTGTACTTGGTGGATAGCACGGATTACTCAGTGTAAAATATTACACAAAAATTTCTATTGGTACTTAAGGTCTTTAAGTGAAATATTAATTGATTTGACGTAATAATATATTGATATAAATTAGTTAGTAACATAATATTAATATAACTTTGAAAAATGTCAAAAAAGACCACTTCAGAGACCATCAGACAAAACTTGTATTCTTTCACATCAAAATACATAATCTAAAGCCAGCTGCTAGACTTGCACCCCCTCAGTTGTTGACTGCGTGTTACCCAGATTGTTGAGTTAGGGAGGTGTACTTTAATAGGAGAGAGAGGGTATCAACAAACTTACGTGAGAAGACATGTCCTCCAGGACAACATCAAGACACTAAGTCATTTTTAACAAATTTTGTTATATGTGCTTTGTCTATACAGGGTAGGAAAAATATATGGAAACGCTTTTACAACTTTTCTATGACTTCACTGGTAAAAGTGAAATCTTGTACATCATCATGGTTACAAAGAACACACTTTTTGACGCCATTAGTGACATTTCATCTTTTCAGTGGGATGGATTACGTTGAGTTGAACAAAAATCTTTATTGTAAGCCTAGGTCAAGTTTGGTATCAAATTAAAGGTATATTCAATAAAAAATAATGGCCGCAAACTGGACTTTCCTTTCCAGGGTAGCGGTCATTTGAATTTCAATGTAACTAATTTGAACAGTATTATTTTTCCGCTATTGAACGATTTTAAGTAAATTATTCCCATCAAAAATTATACTTTATGAAACCAATAACTAAAAAAAATTAAATTATCTATGGAGAAGAATAAAGTTGTTGTAAAAGTGTTTCTAAATTGTCTACGCTTTCACTACAACTTTATTTTTTCCTTAGATAATTTAATTTTTTTTAGCTATTGTGTTCCATAAAGTATAATTTTTGATCAGAATAATTTACTTACAATCTTTAAATAGTGGAGAAATAATAGTTTTCAAATTAGTTACTTTGAAATTAAAATGATCACTTGACACGCCTGTCCGCATAAAACTTTGCTAGCTCAGGGAGAAGGGGTGGGGTTCTTCTAAGAGACAGGCCAAGTATAAGGGAAACGTTTTTAGTAGTTATCACCCAAATAAATGTTTCCAAGTTCATAAATAGTAGCCAGGGATTAGGGCGCCACCTTGTTGACCTAAGAATGGCAGGACTCCAACAAGGAAACTTTCCTGCAGGTGTAAGATGTACTGATGATTGTAAAAGTTCCGTTCTAGCACTATATCATGAATTATGTAAATAAATAGTTCTCCCTGTGGTTAGCCAGGAGTTTAAAACAAAAGAAAACTGTTAAACTAAACACAACTACCTAAAAACAAAACAAAACAAAATAAATACTTATCCTCGTCACAAAATTTAAAAACACAACATGTTAGTGTGAACTGAAAAACTGAACTCTTTTATTCCCCAAAACATAACTTATTGTTGAACAGAAAACAAATGTTAGAAACATACATATGAATAAATTAAGTTAAAATAAATAACAGCTGATCGTCTGTTTACAAATCGATCGTTCACACATAACAACTGTTTACCTCAAAGTCTTGACTGTAATACAACTCCATGCACAGCAAAAATTTAAATGTCACACACTACTCTGGAAAGGATAGACCTTTCGAATTCCGGTTTGCGGCAATTCATTTTTATTGAATTTGATACTAAACTTTAGCATAGGTTTACATTAAAGATTTTCATTCAACTCCACGTGGGCCGTCCCCCTGAAAAGATGAAATATCTCTAATGGCGTAATAAAGTGTGTTCTTTGTAACCATGATGATGTACAAGATTTCACTTTTACCAGTGAAGTCATAGAAATGTTATGAAAGCGTTTCCATATTTTTTTTTCCACCCTGTATATTCCTTTGTGTTGCATAAGTTGACTTGTTTCTCAGGTAAGTTTGTTGGTCAGTCTCGTTATTACTTAAAACATCAACAAAAAAACAAATAAACCATGGGTGAGACCCAGGTAATTAGTATCACATACATGTATCTCATGATTTGATGTAAAATCATCATTGTTTAGTCATGAAATAATATTTCCAAATTATGAGATAGTAATTTTTAGTAATTATATAATCAAAACATGAGACAATTTTGATATTGTTACAGGAACCTAGGCCTAAGAAATCAAGGGTGAAAGCAGATGACGGACTATCAGCCAAGCAAAAAATGAAAATTGTATCAAAGGCAACTATATCAACAAGTGAATCAGATAGTGATAGTGGAAAATTAAAAATAGCTAGTGGGTAAGTTTTCATTATATGAAGCAGTAATCATTTTAATAGTTATGATTGGTTAGGTTTGCTAATGCACTTTTACTAACAATTTTAATGTCACTCCATATTTTGTATTTCAGTAATGAGAGTGGTAGTGATGGCGGAAAGCGGGGTCGTAAGTCAAGAAGCAGATCAGGCTCATCGAGGAGTAGGTCAAGGTCGAGAAGTGGTTCAAAGTCTCGAAGTAGATCTCGGTCTCAGAGTGGGTCTCGATCAAGAAGTCGTTCAAGATCTAGGAGTGGTTCAAGGTCTAAAAGTGGTTCCAGATCACGCAGTCACTCAAGGTAAGCTATATTGGGAAACTAATACTAATGTTTGACTAGTCGTTTCAACTCAATTATGCACATCAATTTTAATATTTTAACAATTGTGAAAGAGACCTAAGGGTGAAGTCAAAGTGTTGTGAGCAATTTTTAGTTGTAAACATCAAAATAGTAGTCGTTAATTACTGACTAGTCTCCTTTATTAAAAGCGTTGATTCTGTTATTATATTGGCTTAGTTGAACTCTTTGTGCTCAAACTTTAATTACATTAGTTTAATATTTGGATTCTTAGACATAACACAACTATCAGTTTAGATCAAAATTGCCGAATCAACACATTTCCCCAGAGCTTAGATACATCCAGATATAAGCCAACTATATAATCGCTCCATTTCTCATTGTATCATTAATTGTATAGTTCTGTCTAGTGCTGCTATCCATCCGGAAATATTTATATTAGCTCTTTATATGCTTTTTGCAGAACTGATTGTATCAGTAATTAACAATGAATATTGTGCTTAGCCTTTCCATTCCACAACAGCCTTATATTTTTTAGTTTTTAAGTTATTTATTATTCTTGTGTACATTGTAATTGCTTAAACAACAAATAAATAAATATATATTTTTTTTTAAGAATTACAATAAATATTTCAAGGCATTCACTGGCCACGGTTGCCAGTTCAGTAGAACTCCAATTATGAGATTCAATTGGGATCAGACACTATTCGTATAATCAAATATACGTATAATCAGATTTTTGTCTAAAAGCAGTCCATTATTTGATTACTGCATGTAATTAAATGCATGTATGTTGAAATGGGATATAAAATAATATTTTTAATGAGAAAGGTCATTTATTATATAATTAACTAGGGGACACCCCTCCATGCGTGCCAACCTCGACCCTCCACTCGGGCACGATACGCCTCGGCTTTGGCATGTGACTTTTGACTACAAATAATAGTAGTGTAACGGTATAAAGTAAAATGGCAATATTACATTTATGTACAGTATTTCACTCACACTACTTGTGTTGCCAACTATTTATTAGTATAGGGTTACTAAGCCTATTTCAAACGTGTTTATTTCATTTGTTTTTGTTTAACAGCTGAAGATTAAACTCTCAATGCATCAATAGGGCAATGTCAAATATACAAAATAAACATGTTTATTTATTTACGAAACAACTGTTATTAATTTACTAAAATCAATTCAATGTTATTCTTATCGAAAAAAGGAAATTTTGAGTGCTGTTTGTATCCCTTAGAAATGGAATTTTGAATAATCCTATCTTAGTGGGTCCCTTCGATACTAAAGCTAACTTCCTTTAAAATTTCGTGTAAATCCGTTTGGTGGTTTTTGAGATTTCGTGATCAGTGAGTGAGTGGTATTTGGCTTTTATGTGTACAAATTACAGTTTAATTACATGCTACAGTATACTGTTCGTACCATCCTGTAAACTAATGTTATTGCTTGCCAAACATCTTAGTTAAATGTGCTCTATATGTTTGACTGTCTTCTCCTTTTTGGGCAGCCAGGTCGCACATCTGCTTGACAGAGGGAAGGACAATAGCGTGATTATACAATACATTATCCCCATCGCATTATGTTTCCTGGCAGAATTTGGATTTGCTATTTTAAAACGGTCTTACAGTTTACAGTATTTATTAAGGCATATTATGTGTTAATAAGTGTGATAAATATATATGTATGGTTTCTCTCTCCAATAATTAAAAACACCTCTTTGTTGTATGCTTTTATTTTTTTTTTTCAGAACAAAATTGAAAAACTGAATACTGTAAGATTTATTTTTTGACATTCTGAAAGCAATTCGCATAGTTGGAGTTCGGATAATTGCAGTTCCACTGGACTTGTGACCAGTTTACAGTCCAGCAGCCGGAACAGAAACACATTATTTACAAGTCCCTGCTGTGTATTCAGATATAAATTAAAATGCATTGGTTTCTCTGCTTAAAATGTAGTCGCAAAGAGCAAGCCATTAATTTAATTAAGTACTAGTGGTTAAATATACCTTATATACACAGTATTATACTATAAATAAAAACTGGTTTGAACCTCCAGAATAGGCATAAGAAAGACTTATTTTGTGATCTGATGAATAAAATCTATACCAACAAGTAAAAACCAGGTTTGAAGATTTATACAAAATTCTCATAGTGCTTTTCAGCAAAACCTCGTCACTTTTATCAGAGAGTAATATTGACAAATCATAAACAAAATCACTTATCTGGCCTAAAAAAGGTTCATTAGCAATTCATTGATGAAGATTATAAATAAATTTGCTGATGAGAGACATATCCATGAGGTACGCCAATTTTGACTGGGAGGGATTGACTGATACAATTGCCTATTTTAACACTTTGTACTCTTCCAGTCAAAAAACTCTTAAACCAATCTCAGGCCACTCCTCTAATACTTATTGTTTCCATCGTGTGGAGTAATTTGTTATGTGTAACTGAACCCTACGCCTTATAAAAGCCAACGAGTAAACCAGTTGTTTAGTATTTAAATTCATGTTTTCATTAGATCGTGTTGACAAACTCTAATAATGCATCCTCCGTAGATTTA
This sequence comes from Stictocephala bisonia, assembly GCA_035578905.1. Lineage (NCBI taxonomy): Eukaryota > Metazoa > Arthropoda > Insecta > Hemiptera > Membracidae > Stictocephala > Stictocephala bisonia. Next base: position 72,052 of record JAQJVL010001408.1, on the reverse strand, counting down.
ACTTTAATACATTAATAATATAACATTAATAATCTAATGACATTAATATATTATTTGATTTAGTTTTTCCACAACAGAGCAAGTGCCTGAATTATTTAGGTCCGGAAAACAAGCTTACATTAAAAAAAAGAGGGTTATTAGAAGACCCTCCAAAGTCTTCCAATAACCCTCTTCTGAGATAAACTGAGGATAAGGCCAGTGGCCTTGAAATATCTCCATGATTGTTTTATCTTTTTTGTGTGTGTGTTAACTTTCAAAGGACTTACCAAGGGAATTTTTAAAAAAGGTTAGCCTGCTTGTCTATTATTTGATTCAGTTAGGGAACTAATAGGCAATGATCAAGAAGACAATTCCTTCTGACAGAAAATGATGTTGATATATTCTTCTGGGACTATTTGACCTAAAATGTTTCAGAGTCTTCGTAATTGAGAAAATATGATTAAGATAATTGACTATCAGTTAAAGTGGAATAGTCATGTAAATTATCGTGGCTGTATGAGACCAATGGTATAAATATATTCATCATCATCATCATCATCATCATTGGTTTAGTAGCTTCAGTCTCCCAGATGTGCTGACAAGCCTCTTCTATCTTCTCCTCTCCATAAATTTACGAATTTATTATAAAAAAAAATACTCCAGTTCCTAGAATATTAAAATAAAATTGCGTTTTGTGAATGTAACCACTTGATTTTGTTTTTGTTATCATAAGGTCCCGAAGCAAATCTAAGTCAAGATCTCAAAGCAGATCCAGAAGTAGATCAAGATCAAAGTCACGTTCAAGAAGTCGTTCAAAATCAGGTTCCAATTCTAGGTAAGCAATTATTGTAAATATCTTAAATACTCTTTACTATTTGTAAAGGAGCTTTACTATCAAAGGAGCCGCATATGATATTTTTTGCTGAAATAGGGATATACAGCTCATAAAAAGTATTTATGGATTGAAAAGTAGCTGTGTTTTTATTTTTAAAGATACAGCAAAATAAAAATATAATACTTTATGCTAAATTTTGTAGGTCTGCAACAATCACATAGATTTAAAAAAAAGAAAAGACATCTTATCATTAAAGCATTAGACACATTTTCCAAATGCTTTAATGACAGAAGTCAGAAAGTTCCAAAATTAAAAAAAATTCAGTGTAACAGTAGTCATACAACAATTAAAATTTATTTAAATATTCAGTTATCACATTACATTTTTTAACTCTGAGAACAGCCTTTGATAGACAAAATGATCTGACATAAAAGAACTAAAAGTCATCGCCATTGTTGTATATTAAAACATTTGTATATAAAGCAAGAAATAAAACATACATAATGTATGTGAACTCTTAATTATAAAGAACTTCAATTACAATTATTTATATATCAAGATTGTTACACAGCAAAACTACAGTCAGTGTTAAAAGAACAGTATTTTATATTTGATTTACTGTATTAAATTATGTGTACCATTGTGGAATGGGAAACCCCTTATCGATAATATTTGTAACTAGTGCTTTGATTGGTAAGATGATATTCAATCTTTTAAGACAAAAAATAGTATCAAATTTCCTGAGGCAGATAATGCTTGTCAAATTAAACAAGAATGTTCTGTAAACATATGCTCAGAATTTCTTGTTCAACTGCTAGTCTTCAGTTTGTGTTTTTACAACATCATTAACCCTATAACGCGAACCTAGATGCTTCGCATGCTTTTTTCAAACGTATACACGATCGCGGAAGTAGGCACTCGCATGATCTTTAGTAAAACTCAATAGAACATATGTTTATCATCAAGCAAGTGTAACAAACTTGGTACCAATCGAATGTTCTGTTCTGTACATTTCATATTTTTAATAATTTTAGTACACAATTTTATAACCGTAGGAATAAAATTAAAATGTGCAATTTGAAATTCCTGCTCAATCCCCGCCCGGTGGGCCAGGAGTAGGAAAAATGGCCGATGTTTGTCACATAACTGTACAATAACCTATAGTCGGAATCAGGTGTACAAACTATCAGTTTGCAGTGAATTAAATACTCTAGCGAACAAAACAAATTGCAATGTTGTAGGTGCTTTGGTTGTTTACCAAAATTGTGTTTGTATACCCTTGTTTGTGTGTTCTTTCCAGTATTGCCAGTATTGATGCGTTGCAAGCTGTTGTAAAAAATTGTAACAAATAAATTATTTATTGCGATGTAAACAAATAAAAAATTGAGTAGAAAGCCAGAAAGTTCTTGCATCAGTTGGTACCGTCTTGAGGAAATTTCATGCTGTACGTTGGCAATGGTCGGTCACGTGACAATGATTATGTAGAAGAGCGGCCATCAGTTTATGTTTAGCTATCTTACAACGCTCTCTCAACCGCTCGTGTTTACCATAATAAGTGTTGTGAATTGAAATGAAATGAAAGTGTAGTGTAGTGTAGTGTAGTTAATATATAATATTTTAGAGCATTTTAGTGGAAGTGACAGTGCATAAAACGAAATTAGTTTAGGCATTGTTAACAAGTCCTACCACTAATCAACATTACATTATATTTATATAAAAGCACTAGCACTAGCACTTCAAAATCATAATAATAACAATCCTACAAACAAATAATGCAATATAGAGCTAAAACAGGCTGGAGAACTAAGAGTGAGTAAAATATTTAATTTTTTTTAGTGTATTTTAATTTTACAACCATGTATATATTTATGTAGGTACAAGCCTAAATATTTATTATTTTTTATCCAATTTGATCAAATAAGACATGTAAAAATAAGGAATTAGTTTAGCATTCTCATAATAATTTAAGATCTTGAAAGAAAAATAGTATGTATTATTTGGGTTCCCTCAAAATGACTTTTATTTTATTTATCGACAACAATATAACGTAGTACAGGTATATTATTATCCTATGTCAAAACTTTATTTTTGTCACGAATATAATTATTTTGTTATATTTCTATTCAAAAATATCAGTTTTTGTTATCAGGAAAAATCCTTAAAAAAATTTTAATATTTTTTACTATGATTACAAGATGCACAATTTTTCAATATCGCATATTGTCAGTGAGCGCAATTTTTACACAATTTGCGCACACTGACTTTTGGTGTTATAAATTTTATACTTTTTGGAATATATTCATATATTTTACATTTTCTTGTAGCTAATAGTTTGTACTAATAAAGTACATCTAGCAAAAAATTATACATACTCCTTATTTATGGATTGTTATGTAATTTTTCACAGAATTTTTCATTTCTGTGGTAAAAATGTTATTTTCCACAACAAAATAAAAACATAAAACTTTTTATATGGGTACAATATGACTACTTTCCTTAAAAAATTTTTTTGTCTATTAAATGTTAATTTTTTAGAATTTTTACATGTTCTATTTGATTACCTGCAATGATCATACTGTAACTTTGCACACTTTTTTCATTTTTGCGTTTTATGTAAACAAACAATTAAAAAAAAAAAAAAAAACAAAAACTAATTATGTAGTTCATGTAAAATGTAACAACATAATTATTATAGAGCACAAAATAATAAACAATTTGGCTATCTTGGAATTATTTACTAAAATGTTTAGTGCTCCTAAGGAGTGTTATAAGTTACGTTAACTTATAATGTTAACGTTAATGTACAACATTTTAAAATTTTGTCAAATCTTTTCTAGACAATAATTATTTTTGTTGTTGTAAGTTTTGATGGTAGTATGTAAAAGTACAGTTCTTGAAAAAAAAAAGAAAAGAAAAGAAATGATAAAATTGACATTTGGAGCATATTTTAGTATTTTTTATGATTTTTACAAAAAAAATCATAAAAGCTTGAGAAGCGCTGAAAAGAAGGACCGTGGAGTTAGGAGTTCATAATGGGTCACCTAGTATTCACCATCTAGGGTTAAAGTACACAAACCCACAGAGAAGGATTATATAGCAATAAAAAAAGGTCCATTCAATATAAAAACTTATTTATAATATAAAAACTGGTGTCATATCAGTTTTTTTAAATTACAGTAAGTTTGTGGACAGTAAGAATTTATTGATTAAATTTGTCATTTGGGAAGTTTTTTAATATATATGTTAGAAACGTGACCTAGCAAGCAAGTACACATATAACTAGTAAAACTGCTCTTTTATTGTTTTCCGGAAAGCATTTTTCAAGATATCAAATTACAACATTTTAATTTTGTTCAAAAACAAAGTATATTTTATTACTGTCATATAGCCTGATTAATTGTTAGTAAAATGATACCAAACATAAGTAGGTTTATTTTAAATTTTCATGAAATTTTGAAAAAATTTCTGTATTCTGGAAAATCACAGACACAGTATGGGAAAATTAATAGTGGGTTCGAGGGTTATTAACTAAAAATAACATATGATTCAAAAATATTACTCTAAATCTGGCATATGTGCTTTTGTAGGTCTCCCTCCCCAGAGACTCGGAAGTCTGTGTCCGGCAGTGATGATGAAGGATCAGGTTAGTGTGAGTGTTAGTGTTATTTATTCTTGAGATGCCGATCATCAAGATATGAGTGAATATGGATTTTGATGATGTAATTGAGGCATTATAGTCTTTGTTACAAACTAAGGCCGACCTTCCTTATATTCTATTCAGCGAGAGTTGAGAGTGAAGCTGCACCCACTGCTGGTGTGACATAGGCGCTGGGCTGATTCACAGGCGTTCACATGTTACTTTGGTGATGAACTGTCCTTTCTGCCTGATCCTGACTGTGGATGCCAATGAATCAGCCTTGTTGTAAATCAAGAGTCCACGTGGACACCCTCTTTTTATTGATGGTGCCCTTGTGACAGCGACAGTCTAGACGGAGCCTTACTCAACTCTCGCCGAATGGAATATAGATAGTTTCATTTTTAATAGCCCAATGACAAATGAACACATTTTATTAATTATATATGTCTTTTACATCTCAGATACATGTATTGATAGATATTCTTAGTGAAGTTGTTCGTTTACCTGTAGTGTAAGAGTCATGCAATAACTTTCTTCAGAATTGCAGACAGTGTATTTCTAATGTGTCTCTTTATCTTGCATATTTAAGTTGTTGAAGGCCTAAATTTAATAAATGGCTAATTTTGTTGTGTTTATTGCATCTATTGCAGTAAGCCCAACAAAAAAACAAAACAATTTGGACTGTTTTCTCCAAAAATTGTTTCACAGTAATAAGTAACCCCTGCTTACAAATGATTTTAAGAGGGATAAAATAATTGTAACTATTTTGTTGACTGTATTTCAATCTTGAAGTTTTATGGGCATCATGCACTTAAAAAACCTCATTCAACCTATTTTTAGACATTAAGAATCAAGCAACATCATTGTATTTTGAGTTGGACTGTGCAAAAGACCAAATTCGTGTTTGTACTGTTAACCATAAAAATATCTCTCAAGGGAGATTAAAATGTATTTTGCAGCAAGACACCTGCTGGATCCCAAAACTGGGTATTTATTTTTCCAAAGAAACAAAAAAAATGTAATATGTTTTATCTTGGTGGTTATCATGCATAATCTGAGCAATATAATTTCAGCAATTGGACAGAATTATGTCTAATCTCAAGAATGTTATTGTTATTCAGGCAACATGGAACTAAAGAAATTTGATAGTTTGTTTACTAGATGACAAAGACAATATAAACATAGAAAATAGGAAACGGAAGTTGTAATTTGGTGGTTTCTTTTCCACAAAAGGAAAACAACTGTTGGCTTATCACTGCTGCTGACTTTGATTCGCCACTATCAAAACCATTCTGCCATCCAGAAGACTGTATCCCTTTTGTTTACAATCTCTCTTTTATCTGTTTTTTTATTTATAATCATTTTATCTCTAACAAAGTCGAAAAACAAACTTGGCCATGAATGTTGATCATTCATTTGTTGTCAAAGATAAGTTCTAAACAACTGTTTACATAAGAGTTTTGTTATTTTAAAGCTGTCAGTATCGACTTGATATCTCCCAATTCACAATACCAAAACCTGCCTTAAGAATTGATGGTGTCTAAAATCGATGTTTGGTATTGACCCTAAATACAAGAAACTTAAAAAAGTACAGTACAGTAAAATAAAGGCTAGCTTATATAACTGTTACTGTCTACTATTATCGTATTACTTTGATGAATACATTTCCTTGTAAAATTTTTATACAAAACCAATTTTGCAGCAATTTCTGAGGGTGGAAATATAAATATTTTCGAACTTTCCAGATGTGACAAAAACTATACAAATTTTAAAGGTGCATTTTGAAACCGCAAAAGGATTACAGTATTGACAGGGACAAGGTCCAAGGTTAGGTTTCTAATCTAAGCTAAAGATCAGCACTTCACTTGTTGGATAAAGTTTGCGCATAGACCTGCAGGCCCATGTTAACTGACAAGTGGTTTCATTAAAAAAAGATAAATAAATAAACTTAACAACAGGTATTAACATTCTATATCATCAATATATACATTACTCCTCTCCGAACAATTGCCCTAACATGAGTACATTAACTTGGTTGGGTATTAAAAGTGACTTAAGAACCATCACTGACTCAACAAACCTTTAAACAGTCAACACCTTATGACACCACAACCCTCATTGCAAACCCTCTTTATCCAGTGCTGTGCAACATAGCTCCTCCAGACATTAGACGCAAAGAGGCACTTTGATCAGGGTTCAAAAAGATTGTGTTTACTCCAAATCTCCAAATTTTGTAAAATATCCCACAACGTGCAGGGCAACTTAAATCAAGAAAACCAGCTCTTTAACTAGTTCCCCAATTAATATCCCCAACAAATTTTAGCAAAACAAACTGGGCGTTAACTTTGGATTTATTGATGGTCGAAACAAGTTTCTGGCATCAGAACCTATGGCCGTCATTTGTGGAGTGAACCTTCCTCGTTAAAAATGGAGTATGTTGTGTCGTGGTTGCATGGATTTGGGAAGAAGCAATTACTGGAAATTTAGGTAAGGAATGGAAAATGAATCAGTCATGTGATTGCGGAGTCAAAGTTCAAACTGTGGATCACATTGTTAATGATTGCCCATTTTGTTCTCTTCAGTGAGGATTAACTGTTATTCATTCAATCGAAGAAGCAGGTGTTGAATGGCTATGAAACCTGGATTTGGCTCTGTGATGGGAGTTTGATGTTTAAACATTAAGACACAAGTACTTAGTACTTTAAATTTTATTTTACTTATACTTTGTTTAATGGTATGTTTTACCTTTTGTGTTAGTCTGGTTGTTAGAAATCCATACAATATACATACCATGAGACAATTATAATCAATGAACAACCAAATATGAGGGGAGCAAAGGTGCTACACTGAACACTTTAAGACTCTATCTATAGGAGAGACACAAAGAAGAAAGAAACATAGGTCATATCAAATAATGCGCGATTGGTGTTTGGTAGTTAGTATTCCATGCGGATGGCATGGCCAGCACCATTGTCAGTCCCTCCTCTCCCCTTTCAAATCCTCAAAGATAAATGTAGTAATTATTACTACATTTTTAAAGATTAGGAGCAGCCGTAGCTAAGGGGCTAAGGTGGTGGCTTACCACTCAAACGTTCCGGGTTCAATTGATATATGACCATCAAACGTTCCGGGTGACCATCAACATATTTTGCCCTGTTGCTCCCGTGGTTCGGAAGTCATGTAAAGTCGTTTGTCCCCAGGTTGTGTTAGGGAGGTTTACTTAGCCCTAACTTCACCTGGTAAAATAAGACGATCTTAAACTTTTTTTATTATGATGTAATCTATTTCTAACTCAGAGGCGTTTGCAGTGGCCATAAGAAAGCTACTTCTAGTGATGTAAAATGCTAGAAAATTTTAAGTCAGGGCAAATGCCCGGGCATTTATATTCTTTAAACATAAATAGGCCTGAACAATAGAGATAAGTGTTATGACCCCAATTATTAATACATTTTTAAATCTCAATATACATACATATATATATTTAAAGGATTATATCTATATTATCAAAGGAAAATATTTTGTGTCTTTGTTGATTTATAGAAAAATGTATAATGTTGGTTTACCACAGTATTTATCAGATAACTGTTGGTTTTGTAATCTGGAAAAGATATTCAGACTAAAAATAACATTTGTTATTATTGTTAACCCTTCGCACGCGGAAATTATTTTACCCTATTTTAAAGTAACACGTAGTTATGTAAAAAAAATAATTTTAATGAAGTTAATTTTTTTAAAGCTTTAGAAACATAAAGGTACATACAAAATAAATAATTTTATATTTAAAGTTAAAATTACAAATGTTAACGCTATTTCATTGTAGATGTACAACTATAATGAAAAGTACATACTACATATATATATAAAAAATTGTCAACATTTTAATTGAAACTTTTAACAGTATCTTTCATTTATGATACAAAAATAACTACAACAAAATAATTGAAACCTAGAAAACTGAGAAAAAGAATTATAAGTGTTGAAAACAATGTCCTTGGATGGAGCGACGGAAGGAGGATATTTTCGAATTATGTGTATGGAAAGACAGGAGACGGAGCCGTGCCCGTGCACGCTTTAATTGGCTGATCCACCCATTTTCATTCATAGACAATTTACGTTTTTGATAGGCTGAGGGAGTTGGCCAAAAATATGTCTAAGTTGATGCTGCACTCTAGCGGAAGTTTTAAGAACTATTATTTAAACTATTGATAGAAATATTTCATTTCGGATATCTTCGTTTGAGGCAAAGTAGAGGCTGGGTATATATTTGTTTGCCGCATGTGAAGAGTTAATATTTTTCTTTCTCATGTTTATTTTTTTTTTAATAAGCAATTTCAACTATTTGCTGAATGAGAAAACTAATTAGGTTTATACAATTATTTTCAGTACAAAATCGAAATTGAATTCTCTATTGAAAATAAGTTATTGGGTAAAAGAACAAAATGTTGAATGTTTTATCACAATTAAACACTTTTTTACACACATTATTAGACAATATTAAACACTTATTGAACATATTGGTGGCTTTGTTCCTATTCAATGCCTCCAATCATCCCTCCATAATTTGTCTCCTAGCTTATTTCTTTATCCAGCCCCCTTAAATGAAAAGTGAGTAATTTAATGTTTTTATTGAAACCAGTAGGAGTAGGCCTAATGAATTCACAATAAGAATATATTTATCTGATAATGTTATTGAAAATATCTTTCAATAGTTTATACTTTAGTTATTCATACCCTTAAAAATAATTTCCATCTTACTAATGTAATTAACTTAGTTACTAATGTAAATTAACTTAATCCAATTTTTAGAATTTATAGGGTGCAAAAATGTGCTTAAAAATTCCACAAATATATATTAAGGCACTCAGATATGGTATGGGGTTTTCACAAATACTGTACAGAAGTTTTAAGGACTATTTTAAAACATGCTTAAGTTTGTTCAATAACTACACCTTTGATAATGGTCCTAAAATAAGTTTTAGGAACTCAATAGTGTTCTTGAAGAAATGTATAGGCAGTAGGCACTCAAATAAACATTTACAGGCAGTTAAAGGTTAAAACAACTTTTTTTATAAATGTACAGTTTTCGGCCGATTAAAATTGCTTTGGGCAAATGCCCATTTATAAATATCCTGCCCACTGGGCATTTGCCCGGCCTACATCACTAGCTACCTCTGTTGATTTTTTTTAGACAAAACTTAAGATAGTGTTTGTTACAGTATTGTGGTTTTGATAGCACTTGCACTAGGAATCACAGGCCTGACATTGCCATTCATAAAGGCTGTGGTATTGTGTAATTGAAACTTACTAAGACCACAAACTGTAAAATAAGGAAATGACAATGTATAATTTCTTATAAATTACTCTTTCATTTTAGAGTATGTTGATGTTTAGTGTGTATCCTGCAAACTTTTTTCAAAAGTCAATTTATATTTGTTAAATATATATATATATGTTTTCTAGAAAGAAAGGCAAATTTAATCTTTATTCTATAGTCTATACTAAACAATATAATTCAACTGAAATCACACATCACAAATTTATTACAATATACATACAAAATTTACAAATATAATGGTGATCTTTTTTGGCAAACTGCATTTACTATCTTCAGATTAGAGGGAGTCACAAAGTAATCATACCAACATGTAATATGCTTACTACGGAACAATGTGTTTCTAAAGAATAAACCTAAAAATGCATGGTTTTTAATAATTGTATATAATGTATTTATATTTTTGTTTCTTTTTTCAGATAAGGACCAAAAGGGCTCAGGAAGTGGCAGTGATTAGTATTAATGTGCACAGAAATAAGATTTTAGAAAAGGTTTTATATTAATTTTGTTGTAAACTATTTTGAATTAAAATTGTTTTAACTTACCAGATCATTATATGAGTACGCAAATATATAGTATTTTATTCTAAATTAGTTAGATGTACTATTGTAAATAAAGAAAAAGTAAAGTGACACTCTGAAAACATCAGCTGACACTCTAACTTGTAGATATAATCAACATCATGATTAGCAACATTCAAACTAGAATAACAATGATGTTCCATCATATATTTTACAGCAGTCATTAATGTTTTTTAATGTAAATAGAATACTTTACAAATATAATTGTCTAATATAGTTTAGAATTGTTGTATTCATTTTTTTTATTACCCTAAACCCTATATGGGCCCAGTGACTAGTAACTAGTAGATTTGTGCGGTACACATTTGGCCAAGGAGCTAGTTACTAGTTGATTGTGCAAACCTCTGTTCGTCGCCATTTCATCATCAGCTTTCGTAGTGTAAAGCTATCGTAATTCCAATTCCACCGATAGAACGGTGAGAGAATGTGCCCTACAAGACTGTCTGTGTAAGTTTATCTGTAACTTGACTCGTTTAGTTGCTGTTTCTTGTGGTTTTCTCGAGGCCTACAAAATATTATAGTGAACCCTGCATATATTCTTTTTATTTGGATCATTTTGGATAATATAGTTTGCAATATGTTGGAATTTTGTTACATTTCAAATTTCTTTATGGGCATTGAAATTATTTATTTCAGTTTTATAAAAAGAATTATGAATACGATTTATTTTGCAACATATCAGTAACCCTTGTAAGCATTAAAAAAACTTTTATATTTCTAGGCACAAAAATAGATTTTAAAACCTGTTTACATTTATTGTCATTAGGGAAAAAATTATTTAATTTTTTCAAGTGATGTGCTCTTGAAATTTACATTTTCAATATATTAGCCTGTAAAATCTTTGGAAATGTATTATTATTTTTTATGTTTCATATCAATAGAATTCCCTTTTAGTGTTAAATAAAATGATACATACCATGACAAGTTTTTGATAAAATTACAATATGTTAGGTGTGTTTATGTGTGAGCCTGCAAAACTGGCAAAAAAACACTTGACCAAATAGAGTTTTTGCCTGGGCCTATTTACGGTAAAATATGTATAACATATTTTATCTCTCATTCCAAAGTCATTTGACATCAAAAAGTAGCAATACTCCATTAGATATTTAACTTTTTATATCATTAACCTGCTTTGGGTGACATACCATGCAAGAGACCAAAAATCTCTTTATTTATTGTTTCCAATTGGTGGTTTGCTTTTTAACATGGTCAATATAGGATCGTCAAGCTAGTTTACCATGTTTAAAGGCTGGAAATCATAAAACAGAAGGAAGATCCAGTAAGGTTGACCCAAACACGTACTTTGGTATTGACCCTGCCACCCAGCTGGTGCTATTGGCATTGAACTAACTCTTTAATCTTACCTTTTAGGCCATTGAACCTGCAGCTGCGTTAGTGAAATTTTGCAGTTAGATTTCTTGCTGTTAATAAGTGTTTCGGACTCTAGGACTGAAGTCACCTGTGTCGTAATTTTGGTTACATCATGCCAGGTGAGTTGAGTTTCATTTATTTTACTAATATTTTTAACCCGGCATTACACATGCCATGGCGAGTAACGCCGCTACACGCATGCGGACTGTGAGTCTGTACTAAAAACCATTGGAATGTCCACGCAATTTTAGAGCACGGAGTAAGGCATGTGGACTGTGAATATATTGTCTACCAGCGCCATTTGCAGTATGCGACCATGTTTATACTCTCATTGGCACCAATAAAGAGTGCACATTTTTATTCTTAAATAATTAATGTATTTATCAAGTATATGGGATAAGGTACTAGGTACCACAGCCATTAGAAATAATTAGTTTTTATATAATATTATATAAAAACTATTATTAAAGTCTGCGCAGTTTGTGCATCGGAGGGTTAATACTTACTTAGGCTATTATTAATAAGTGTTCAACTTTTATACTAAAGTACAATATTTTTACTAGTTAAAATTAACTCTGCATACAACTTATAAATATATTTACCTAACAAAAACTGTATATTTGTAGGTTATGTATTATGGAAAACATTAGAATCTTATCCAGCATCTCCCAGAATCAGCCTATATAAGCATGATTTCAATGAGAATGGCTTTGATAACGATGAAGAACAGGACCAATTGGATAATGAAGGTGAAATGGACATTGTTAAGGAACAAGTTGGTGATTCTGCAAGCAAACAGTTACTTATTCAGATGAAGGCAACATATCTGCAGATTAGATTTACCAAATAAATAACAAGAAGACCGTTGTATTGATATCTTTTCCCCTCCAAGAAAAACTGAAAACACCAAATACTATTATACTACATTTATAAGACCATGCCAGAATAGTAAGCAATGATTGTTAGTGGCTTTCAACGATGAGTGGTTGGTATTGGTCAGGACTATTTGCCAATATTTTTTATCAATCGAAATTTAATATAATTTAGGGAGGTGAGACTGTCTAATGTAAACCGCATCAAAATAGTCAGATGACAGCTGTTGCATGTGAAGCCCCCCCTCTCCACTTCTCACCTAGCAATGTTGTAAATATAAATTTGTTGAAAATATTAATGATTTGTCTAAACATCTGTTGCAGTAAACAAACACTATCATTTGTTATTACAAACCACGGTACATAGAAAAGAAGACAGTAGGTATCACGCACATCTCCAATAACGTCACATTGGCAAAATTGCAAAAATAAACACAAAAATACTGTTCTAATTCCAGCTGATAAGTGGTAAATAACTTGCTTAACTATTTAGCTGAATGCTTCTATGTAATTGGTGAATTTAGTTACCAGTATTTAATAGAATAAACAAACCAGCTGATTTCGCCCATATGAATTGACAGTATTGAACATACGCATACTTGTCATAGATGAAACATGTGGTTTGGTGATTATTCTCAGAAACGATATGGCAACACCGCCTAAAATGTCATAGGACTATTTTGATGTGGTTTACAATAGTATTTTATATTATTAATTATTCAACATCACATGTGTAACACTGCATTCATAAGTGTTTCAGTACTTACGTAGAAGTTTAGTAAACTGTATAATTTTGACAAAACAAAAAACTGGTTAAGTTGTAAATTGTTTAATTTACTGAAGAAAGTTTAATTTTATATTGTCTTTGTGAAGCTTGTAATCTATAGAATTAGGGAAAATAAAAATAATGTTTAACATTTATTTTTACTAGAAACCTAACTCATGAAGCCAAAATCAACCAGTAAATAAATTTATATTCAAAAACATCTAAAAAAATAAACAAAATAATAAAATCGCACTTTAATTAGGTCACACTAAAATTAGTTTCTTGAGACCAAATTAAAGTCCAGAACGATCAATTCCAAAGAGTTTAAGGGGAAAATGAGCATTTATTATTTTCAGTTCGACAGATAGGACAGAGCTGTGTTTGTCATTTTTACGACACATTTTCTTAGTATACAAAATAATAAGAAAAGAAGGTTAACTAAGAAACAGTGTAGTCAAGATTTGTTGCAGTATATCTAGTACTATAATGGCAAGCATTTTTGTATTTGTTAGTTTGCTAATAGTGAATAGAATGACTAAATAATATACACAATTATAACAGTAATTATCTTTAATCCTTTGAAAGTAGTGTGGCAGCACTCTTCCTACAATTGCAGTACTGCTAATGTTCTGATTGTTTTTTGCTGTTTAACTGTACGTGTTTGTTCTTGCTGTTCCACTCCAAGCCACTATACTCAACGTGACTTAAGCTTGGTAAAAGACTTAGTTGCCGGAGAAAACTTACTTGTTTGATTCAGTATTGAGTTCAGTTGTTTTTACGGAGTTTATGAGCAAGTCCCCAGGATAAAGTGTTATCCTTACAATAAAATATTTATTTCTGTTTCTAGTTATTATTACCTTTCTTTCAAGGCAAATAGTACTACAAACTAATAAGACCAACCTTAAATGAGAAAAATGTTGGGTTTTTGTGATAATAAGACAATTTCTTTGGATGTAATCATTTATTTTATCAAAATGAAGAAAAAAAGAAATATACATTTGAACTAAAAAGGATTAATTAGAAATATTCTTTTACCCAAGATAGATAGAAATCAATTTTCTTGATAAATTTATTCAGTTCTGAAGATGTGATAACTGGATTGGGACCATCAGGGAACCTCTTGGAAAATTCACCTCCGGACTCTAGTTTTGAGTTTTCTGAAATAAGAGTAAACAATTTTACAAATATGTAGTATTTCGATACAAATCAATTAAAAAATACTGGTAATGCAATGAATTTCATAAACCCATTTTAAAAGACGACAATAAAATTTCATTGTTGAACTTCAGAAATTAAATGACTACCATTTTGCAAGAGGTAAGTATAGCCATTTATCTTTTTACAGAATGTCTTTATGTTGTTAAAATATCAATATGGTAGCCAAAACTATGTATAGTACGCACGCTGAAGGTCCGGCCTCCTGGCTGGCCTACTAGTCATATAAAAACATCGATTCTGAGCGAGGCGGTCACAGACAGATCGTAAAGCGTTATTGTTTACGCGTTTACGGAGAATTTGTATTTTGGTATCTTTTATAATAAGACCAGTATTTAAAATAAAAACATCAAATAGGTTAAGAGTTTGAAAGTTAACAAATTAAAACGTATAGCCTATCAATAACAACTATTAAATATATCATAAAAATTATAAATCAGTTAGTAACTTTAATTGAAATTAAGTGACTAAGAAATATATACTTCTTACTGTCACTAAGAAAAATATTTCTGTAATTTCCCGTATCGTTAAAATACATATAATTATTTAAATTGGTTTAAAATAAAAATGACGAATTGGGAGTGACTCGTCAGTTTTATAAAACTCATGGAAGGTTTTTCTAACGACACATTTGTCGAAATCGTCTAGTTCTGTCGCTGTTGTTTTTCTCTTGTATTTTTTGGGAGTTGTGAACGAACACTCTCCTTCTGCTGAAGTGTCCAATAAACACTTTTCACGCCGAATTTCCTTTATAAGAGTTTTTGAAATGGTACATGCAACTGCAGTTCGTTCTAACGTTTTTTTTTTTTTACGGCGATTCGTTGTTCATCTCTTAATTTGGCCTCATTCGCCATGAACTCACTTACTCTCCAAATAATGTCCCTAGCCTGACTTCTAGTAGTTTTTCCTTGGGCTACTTTAGGAATAAAGCGAGTCATAGTTGAGGCAGGAACCACTAAAGGAATAAACTATTTAGGATTTACGTTCACTAATTTTACAACCTTAAGAGTCTGCAGAGGCTGTCGGCCATGTTGGTTTAAATCTCATTAGAACGATGTTTTTTTTCAAACCGGACAAATGATCACGCTTGTCAAAATGTAACAGTTATTTTTAAACTGTCTTATCCAAACAAATTGCATTTGATCAAGAGTGAAATTACTCGTTGAACTGCTTTGTGGATTCATAATTAGTTTAATAGAATAAATATAAAAATTATTTAGTTTGAAGTTTTTATTTTCACCTATTTTTCAAAACTAGGCGTATGTATTCATAATATCAAAAGCAAACCCAATTCGCAATATGATAGCATTTTACATGACATCTCATACACAACGTGTGGTAAATAAATAATGATAAAAATATGGATTCAAAATAACGTTGTTTTTATGAGAATTAAACCAGTATGGCTCTGCAGACTCTTAACACACAAGGGACACACACAAAAAACACACACAAACTGACGTATTACATTACAGTAGTTAGATAAAAACAAACATATAACCAACTAAATAATTGTTTATCGTACACTTGAGTAAACATTCCTAACACGCTAAACCACAAGCAAATATATCGCACGCAGTCTGGAAACGTACTGAATGTGCATCCGTAGATAACAATTAACGTAACTTATTTTAGAAGCAAGCGTGGGAAAGTCTGACAGTAGCGAATGTTTCCAGGACTGCAGGCATATTGGGCCCTCCACCCGTCTCCTCCCTATCACCGCTCGGCGGGCTCGAGGCCGGACCTTCGCCGCGCGGTCTGTACTTTACTGATGACCATAACCTTGTTTAATTCTAGTCCAGATGTAAATCCTGTAAATACAACTTCTAGAAATGCCCTTAGTAGTGTATTTGATTAGTTTAGCACAAATGGCTTTGTATAAACAATGACAAAACACAAACAATTGTATTTAGTAATAAGAACATTAAGGCTAGTGAATCAAATATCTGTGATTAGTTAAGTAATGTTAAAACTGTTAAGTATAGTTTTGTATAGAGAGTTAACGTGGAATAATAATACAGATTGTATTTGTAATAAGCTCTCAAGAGTTGTTTAGTTATTAAGTTCATTAAACAGGAATCTGCCCAAGTCTGACAAGGCTTGCCTATATATAGTAGCTCTTTTCAAGATATATTATTGTATGGTATTTTGCCTTTGGGGTTATTCTGCTGGGGCACAGGATGTGTTGTTGGAACAAAAAAAGGCCGTGAGAATTGTAACAGCTGCTAACAGAGATCACTGTAGGCCTATATATGTGAAAATGTTTTAACTGTGTATACTTTGTATGTTCTATTGGATATTAAGAAGGAATGTGTTAGTTTAGTAAAGATGTAAAATATTCATGATCATAACATAACACTAGATCTAAAAATAATGTTGCATTACTTTTTGTAGACTAACTAAAGTTGCTAAAAGTACAAAAGTATCTGGTCTGACATTTTTCAATAAGCTTCCTATCAATGTTAGAAATATTGGATCCTTGGCTCATTTTAAATTGGTTTTGACCATTCTTACATATGAGACGCCAACACAATGTTGTTGGTATTTTAAGGCGAATATGAATGGTTATATGAGTGTAGTCTGGTTACTAACTGAGTACAACTGTTCCTCAGAAAGGGCAATTTATTAATAGCCCAACAGCCAGGGCAACTAAGGGACTTACAGCTTTACGTGGAATCCGAACCACGTAGTGCTGGTCTGATTTTTCAGCTAATTGACAAGCCTGATACTCAGTTATCTCCCCCACACAACATCCGCACAATGATTACCACCTAACCTGGACACCCCAGACTTCTCTAGTAAGGTCCACGCCAATAGCAACCATCAAGCGGACGCCATGTCGGTATTAAGAGGACCGAGCATTCAACCTATCGCCTACAATCTCCCGAACACTTTGTCCCCATGTAGCTGGGTTACAGCACTGCGCCACCAGTGCCAACCAAAGGGCTACTAAAGCACCTTTAATATTCAGTAAATGAAGTTTTTGAATTAAGTGTTACTGATTTTAAAGATTTTAAATAAATGTGCTTTTAAAATGTTTTGTTAGTACCATTTTATTGTTTGTCTCCAATATACAGGGTGGAAAAAAATGAAAACACTTTCACAATGTTATTTTTTCCATAGATATTTTGTTAATTTAATTTTTTTAAATGATTGTGTTCCATAAAGTATTATTTTTTGGCAGAATAATTTACTTGAAACCGTTACCTAGAGGAAAAATAATATTGTTAAAATTAGTTACTTTGAAATTCAAATGACCGCTACTCTGGAAAGGATAAAACTCTTGAAGTCCGGTTTGCAACAGTTAATTTCTCTTGAATAGACCTATCATTTGATACCAAACTCAACCTAGGTTAAAATTGAAGATTTTCGTTCAACTCCTCGTGGGCTATCCCCTTGAAAAGATGAAATGTCGTTAATGATGCCAAAAAGTGTGTTCTTTGTAACCATGATGATGTACAAGATTTTACTTTTACAAGTGAAGTCACACAAAAGTTGTGAAAGCGTTTCCATATTTTTTCCACCTTGTATATTTAACCTAGTCTTTTATGAACTGTATGACTATTTTGTTACAACGTTTGTATAAGTCGTGCCCAACTTATTTTGACAATGTCTATTACACAACTGTGTTTAACGACAATAAAGGATTCTTATCCTTGGACCACAATAATATATTGCTAGCCAGAAATAGTTTACTCACATTCGTGTTTTAGTTGGTGTTTGAAAAACTGAAGGCAAGTTAGAAAGAGGTTGTAAACTACATTACTAGAGAAGTACTTAATGTGAAAAGTACAATGGAAGAATGTGAAAAGAAATTTAAAATAAATACCTACTTCCAATTATGTTGACCCATCTAAAAGTTGATTTGTTAGTAGATAAACAAATTTAAAATATTTTCTTGCTTAATTTCTATCTTTTAATTGTTAATAGTTAATCTTTTTTCCAATAATAAACTTTTTAGGATAGATTTGATAAGATTTTTACCATATGCAAAAATATACTATACAGGCCTTCCACTAGGTCTGAGAAAAAAAGTAGGACATTTTAATGAAAAAAGTAGGACATTTAACGAAAGGCGCAACAGTCACACTTAGCGTTGTATTATTATTATTTATTAATTGTATTCCATACGGGGACCCCCCTCGTTCCGCATGCATGAATTGAGAGCTAAAACAGCTGAATTTATCGAAGCAAAAATAATACTGAAAACTAAATCCAAGACTATGAAGTAGTTTTGTTCTCATTTGAACCTACAATATACTAAGATTAGTTCAAACGGGCATTAATCTAAATTTATGACTAATAAATTAGGTCTTACCTAATGACTCACAAATGAATGTTAAATTTATGAGATAAATAAATAGAAATAACACTTTAAAAAATTATTTCAACCCAAAATTCATGCATGTCCCCGCTCTTTATAATTTATTTTCTCTTTTACTACAAAAGAATAGAAATACATAACTTATTTATATTTTTTCATAATGTAGTATTTAAAAAATACTTAGAGAAAGGAAACTAAACCATTATTTATGTATCAAAAGTTCATTAGCTGTTTTTAATCGTTTGGTTGAAATGTCAATCATCTCTGAGGCTAATGACACTTCTGCAAAGTCTTTCCTTTTCATAGCCAACTGGAGCTTCTTCTTGCCTTCTTCTAGAAGATTTTCAGCAGCTTTGATCTCATTTCTTGCTTTTATCTCTTTTTCTTTAGATGCCTCTTTTTCTTTTTGTTCAGCAGATTCCTTCTGTTTCCTTACTTCTTCATCTTTTCTTTGAGCTAAATACTCTTTGTACTTGGAGCTTGCCCCTTTAGCTGCATCTACCATTCTCTTTGTTATTTTAATATTTTCTACTTTGCCATTGACTCTTACAAAATCTTTTACAACTCTCAAGCCAATTATGGTATGCTCATTGAGTGCCTTCCTTTCATTGGTCACAATATTATTGTTCATAGAAAACCCTCTCTCAACATCTGCATTTCCATGTGCTAGTGTTAGAAGTGAGGGCAAATAACTAGCTAGCTGAGGATATCTGGGTTTACCAGTTGATGTCTTTAGTTGAAAAACTTTATTCCAGTAGGAATCCACCCTCATGTACTTGACCTCAGTCTGTGTCTTCGATTGGATATACCAATCTTCTGCTACATCCAAATCTGATTGGTATCCTAACCATTCCTCTTTAAGTCTATCAATTTTTTCCTCTGTCAGACCATGTGGTACTTGGGTGATTATCCGTTTGAACATGTCATAGCTTTTTTCTTCTTTTCTTGCCAACCCATGCAGGCACTGCATATTTTTCAGTATTTTGTTGTCGATGGGCAGATCTTTCATTAGCTTGTTGGTCACAGTAATAAAAAAAGAACTTGTAGCTTGGTAAAACTCAGACTTTTCTTTGTCAAGGATCTTTAATGAAAGTAGAGTTTTTTTAGCTTCACTTCCAACTTCTAAGTCTTTAAACTCAAGCAAGTTTGATTTTTTTACCTCTATGTGACTGATGTTGTTTTTGTGTTTTTCAATTTCTTCAGCTTTGATAAATTTTCTCAAAAGAGTCTTCATTAAATGGTTCATTTCATCATACAGTACATGAACCAATGGTTGTTCAGATTGAAACATTGTCAGAAACTTAGAAAATACAGCACTGATATGAAGCAAAAACTGCATTAGAGGAAGAAGAATGTTATTCTTCAAAGCAGAGCAGATTCTTTGGTACTTATAATTCTTGTCGAGACTCTTTGAACTTTGGTTTTGTGGCAAAAACTTGAAAAAATAATGTTTCAGTGCCTCATGCTGTTCGATAAGTCTTTTCAAGACTGGACCAATACTCAACCATCTGCTATTTACATACTGACAAAAAAAATGTTCTTCTACTTGCATTAGCTCTTGACTTTTCTTGTAATCTTCTCTTCTTGCAGCAGACAGTTTGAAAAATTTGAAGATGTCAGTTGCAAATTCATCTATCAGTGAAAATGGATGGTCACGAAGTCCACTTCCAAAAGCATTGTGGACTTTGTGGAGAGAACAAGGTCCAATGTCCACTAGACCTGGGGAACCTAAAGATTTAACCTGTGAGTTAAGTTTGGTAAAAAGGGACTTGTTCACATTAGGACCATCCATTGACACCATAATAGCTTTTGAAATTGAGACACCTTCAATTTCAGATGATTTGATGATTGCATCAAACATGGTTTCTGCTTCAGCATGGCCCAAAAATATCGAAGTTAAATACCGACATTGGACTGGTTCTGCTACCTGCTGTGGTGACCAATACCTTACGTAGAGGTCAAGTTGTTTTTTAACTTGAGTTGTAGTCGTCTCATCGAGGCACAAAGTATAAAAGTTGTTTGACTCTCTAATATCCCTGGTTAGTTCTTTAACTAAGAAAGGACCCAATCCAAAGGAAATCAAATATGAAGCTTTGGTTTTGTCCATGTTAAAGTTCTTGGCACTTTCACCAAACATTAATGTAAACACTTCATGAAGACCATCACAAGAAGCAAAAGAAAAGTTTGATTGGGCTAGCTTGAAAGCCCATATTAACTCCGCACGAATAGGATCCTCCAAAGTAACCGCACTTTCCTTTAGCACTGATGTTGTTGCGACACTACCGCTTTCTGTCACTGTGAAAACAGTTTGCCGAGCAGAGAATGCAACATTCGCTTTTGAATAATGTTTTTTAGTTTCACTGTGCTTAATTAGTTGGTCTTTGCCTCTATTTGCACAGGAAAAATAATGATTACATATCTTGCAATGCACTTCAAAGTCATTTTTGCCTTTCTTGCACCACAAAGACATAAGATGCTTGTTAGAATCTTGGCTCAAAAGCCAGTCTTCTTTGAAATGTGTTTCCCGTGGCATTTTTTGTACTATAAACTATTCCATCATCTTACTGCCTGAAACAAATTAAACACATTAGAAAATAAGCATAAAACCATTGAAAATAATAATATATATATATATAAAATACACTATAAGGCTAATATATATATAAAACACAATATAAGGCTAATATATATAAAACACATCAAGTTATAAAATGCCAAGATTTGAAAGGTAGCTTTGCTACTTATAAATTGCAAAAATGTATGTAAACCGTTTAGTTGAGAAGGATTTTTACACAGAATACAATTATTTTATTAGCCTTTTATTGGTGTAAGTTCATCAGACAGGAATTAATTCACAAGCAGCTCTTGTCAATTAAATCCTATCTGATGAGCAGGCTTCCAACCCACCTTAGAAGCCTAAACGCCCTCCATCCACCCACTTCTTATTTTACAAATACAATAAATCTTTTTAAAACTGCCTATTAATATAAAAAATAAAATGATCCTTGGTCTTACATACGGTACATAGTGAGTATTTTAGAAGAAAAAGGCTTACCTTTAGGGTCGGGTAGGTTCAGAATCCTTAACACAGTCCCACATACAAAAAAACACATCGTCGGGAACGCACAAAGAGCAAAATAGATACAAAATTCCACACATCACACTATAAATCCTAAAACCCATCATCCAAATTGCATGGTTTTACCATGGCTTTACTTTGAAGCCTCCGAATTATAGTGTATATGTAATATTTAATTTATTTTTAAAAAACAGGCTAAAAATTCCAAGCAAATCTGTATTTTTGGGGTAAAATAGTGGATTATTCCTGAAATTTCAAAAAAAGTAGGAAAAGTAGGACATTGCTGAAAAAGTAGGACAAAGTAGGACATTTTTTGAAAAAGTAGGAAAAGTAGGAAAAGTAGGACAAGTGGAAGGCCTGACTATATGAACATTTTCATTGATCTTATATATCCTGGGCTTTGTAATGTTTTCCTCTGTAACAATAGGGCCAACAATATTAATAAATTTTTGTTTCTTGGTTATACTCACTATGTAATCAAAGGAAAAAAATAATTACCTAGTTGTTGGAAAAACTTCAACTTCCATTTAGTTAGTCAGAAAATCGCCAGATCTCAACTTAGTTAAAATAATTATTCTCATTAAAACTACAATATGGCCGTGTTGTCTTGATTGGCAGTAAACAATGCTGATTGACTTACCTTTTGCTTTGTATTTTGCCTGGATTAAGAGTTCTTGGATGTCACTGAGAGCTGCCAACACAAACTGCTCCTGTTTGGACTCACATGGTCCTTCCACCAACCTCTTAACGTCATCTTTCAGCTGGGACTCATCAACTCCTTCCATAAAGCAATTGTCCTGGAACAAAAGGATTGCAAATCAAAATTTAATTAAGGAACTGAACGAACTTACTTTACAAATACTAGTTCATTAAAACATATACATTGGGAGATTAACTGGTAGAATGCATTTGGTATGATTCTTTACTAAATAACTTTAAACATTGATTTTACTATATAAAGAAATACTCCATCCATATGGGAGAGTTGTGGTGAGGCCCGAAAATTGTTTTGAGGCCCCACGCTGCGCTGCGCATAGCCTTATTTCCAACAGATAGCAGCACGATCGTTCCCATATTCCGTGCCTCAAAATTTAGCATTGGATGGAACCATCTTCTATATATAGTAAAATCAATGCTTTAACTATAAGAAATTACACTTCGCTATGATTGAACTGCAAAGAAACCTTAAAAAGAATGCTACTTTGGCAATTGTTTTCAAACTGTCTTACAGCTTTATTTTTAACAGAAAAATATTGTTGCTACAAATTTATTTACCAATATGATTTACTCAAAAAAGGTTTAGAAAAAAGGAATGGCAAATGCAATATATATTACGTTAG
This sequence comes from Stictocephala bisonia, assembly GCA_035578905.1. NCBI lineage: Eukaryota > Metazoa > Arthropoda > Insecta > Hemiptera > Membracidae > Stictocephala > Stictocephala bisonia. The sequence goes on along the minus strand of JAQJVL010001408.1, from coordinate 48,721 downwards.
CAGCAAAGTACCTGTACAGCAGCTAAGTGCACTGCAGCAGTGGCCTGCTCTGGACTCTGGTAGACCTGGCCTGAGGTGAGGCTAGCAGACAGTGACAGAAGTGTGGTGGCAGCCTGCATTGCTGAGCTGAGGTGGTCCCCGTTGTATACTCGAGCTGTCACTGAGTATGCTGCCAAAACATTGACAATATTCCATCTTACATTTGGGGACGGAGTAACTTTCTGTTGACATAAGAAATAGTGTCACCAATAAAATGATAAATTCAGAACAAATTTATCAAAGCGTATTACCAGAACCTGAAACAAATTATTGTAACTTGTATCTAGCCTACTAGAATTATTCCTTATGAGGTCTGGATCAAATGTTGTATGAGTATTACATTAATTGTCTAGAGTTGCTACAGTAACTAAAATTCATCCAGATCAATGATGTTTGGCATGATATTGTTTGGCATGTCCTTGATTATATAGTAGTCTTTACAACTTGCACTGAGTGTGGCACTCTTTGTTAGTCATTTAGAACCTATTTGATGTGTTTTCAATGTTTATATGTTTTGCTGTTAGAGTAAGGCCAGCCGCACACTGCACCGAACACATAAGAGGCTCTGTGTCGTCTGCAATATTTTAATCTTTATTAATAACCTCTTAGAATTGAATTTCCATGGGGTTTTGAAAGATTTTGCCAATTATATTGACAATATTTAGAGCGCAATAACAACTTAATACAATGGTGTTTAGTCAACAAAATGAAAGCTGATTATAAAAAACTAATTTAGTCAGTTTCAAAGCATTTAATTTTCAATTGTTTAAAATATCATAAAATAAACTGTAATACAGAAAATTGTTGTTACAGTCTAGTAATTGATTAAGAAAAACATTTTTGAGATCTTGGTATTTTATTCATGAAAAGATTTCATGGGGAAACTAGTTACTTACTTGCACACTAACCTAAAATCATTGTTGGGAAAATTATTTGTTAAGTAACTTTTGTGACGAATATCTATTATTTATACTTTGTCTTAATTGATTTTAGACTGTAATATGGAATACAATGGGGTGGGACATATATATATATAGGATTAAAAAACGATGTGTAATACAAAATCAGTTTGCAAAAATCAATTTAAAAAAGCAAAAACATTTAAGCTTTCTTCCTTTATAGTCTTTTTATAGTCTTCCTTTATAGTCCTTTATAGAAAAAGTAATGGGTAATTTTCCACTCCAACACCTATTTGTGTTTAAAGTATTACTTATAGTTTTTATTATAAGTGGAAATAATCAGACCACAAAATTTTTTTACAACACTAGAAGTTTTAGTAAAAATTCTATTTGTTCGCTTAAGTTAAACCAAATGCTTGTTGACATTCCCTTTAGCAAAGCAGAGTCGTCACAGAATATTTTAATATTTTACCATGAAACATTAATAATGTAAAGCTTTACACAAAGAAGATACAATCATGGCTTTTAAATTATGAAGATATTGTGTTTCTCAATAATGTACTTGTTTAAATCATCATTTCCAAATTTTGTTTTTGCATTTTATATATTGGTCACATAATGCTGATTAAATGCAGGTATTTTTTAAATTTTTTAGTTATATATATTCTGTCTATATATATAATTTTATGTTTTGTATACAATATTTTATATTTTTATGAATACTATAGTAAATCACCACTGTACGTATTTGGGTGGGTGGGTGGGCCATCAACAATGTCCTTATTTGAGTGTATGGGTCGGTCAGTACCGTCGTACATGCATGCGTGGACCGGCAGCCCATAACAACTGTACATGTATGGGCGGACAGTTAATCAGCGGAAAGAAAACTGAGCAGTCTTAGATCGATATATTATTGTTATTCTTATTTAAAAACATGTTATATTGTTTAAAGAGTAATCAGTCACTTCATACATAAATGCGGGGAATTTACAAAAAAAGGCCCCAGTCTATTATTGAAAACATAAATTAGTATTTATATTTTTATAATACTATAGAAATGTAAATATGTAAAAAACAACCTGGTTTTTCATAGTACAGTACATTTAAATAACAACTTAACCTTAAGTAAAGGTTATAGTTACTTATACTGTACAGTTATGCACCTGGACCTCCAATTTGATAGCTATAAGACGGCAAAACTTTCTTATCAATTAAACAAGTACAAGCTGAACTCCTGTTTCCATTTTGTGTTAATATTACTGTAGCGCAGCCATGTTACTTGAGATTCTGGTAGTTGACTTTTATTCATATGCTATTAATAATGACAAAATAAATAATTTATTTTATCAAAAAGTGTTACTTTCCCATCATTGCTCATTTACTTGATGTAAGCACTCAAAATTCTGGTATATGTCTAAAGAATATGGAGGATAACGATCTACTCACCTTCAGAAGGATTATTATGGCAATTGTGGAAGGAAACAGAGGGTTGTTTCAGGAAGAGAACACCCTTCTATTGCTTCAAAAACTGACTCTAGGTAACTTTATTACTATTCGTATTTTTACCCAGTGATATAATGAAATAATTATTTTAAAGTTTGTTATTATAGGTAATTTGTTATATTTCAGGTACTTTGTACTTTGTAAAGAACTTTGAAAGCGATCCTAGAACACGGAAAAAGAAGCAACTCCACTGCAGATTGTGCTATAAGAAAGCTATGAACAGCTGTGTTAAGTGTGAAGTACCATTACAGGTATCATGCTTTTTGAATTACTATGTAAAATATAATCTTAAAACAGATTACTTATAAAGAAAGGTGATCCTGCAAAAGCTGATGGTTTAATATTGTTTTATAAAACTGAAATGTATAATTACGTTCATATTTTGATGACATCTTGCTAGAATGAAGGCTCTTTCTGAGACACGTGGGGGTTGGGAAAAGTAATGAACATTTCCGTATGTTTGGTTGGGTCCTGAGCAAATATAATTAAAGAAAACAAACAGTTTTATTTTTTTTAAATAATTCAGCTATATCCACGTACAGGCACAGTACGTGGATAAATAAAAAGGAACTTGATCTTAGAACTTAGGCTTATGCGGCCAGTGTCATAACTAGAATCTACAGTTTCCGGTGACAACCCCATCAAGGTACTATCTACAATATTTACAAGATGACCAGACGTTTCGCTCATACTGTGATGTGGCATCTTGTCTCAGAGAAACCACTGAGGATGCCACATCACATTATGGGCGAAACGTCTGGTCATCTTGTAAATATTGTAGCTAGTACCTTGACGCGGTTGTCAGCGGAAACTGTAGATTCTAGTTAAAAAGAAACTTATTTAAACTCTTAGTTTGAGTCAAGACATTAAGATGAAGAGATAAAAATTACCCATTGTGAACTTTAACATATACTGTGAAACAGATATGAAGGAAAAGAGCAAACACAGAGATCTGCTGTCAAACCATGTTCGATGTATCATGGAATACACATACGGTGGTATTGGCCCACCCATACACGTACGGAGGTATTGTCCCACCCCTACACGTACTAGTTAACCAAGGATGATAAAATATTAGGAAGGCTACAAGAAAATTTTTTGCAATTTCCTGTAAGATGATCTTTGGACTAAACAAAATACATGCCTTGTGTAGATTCTCAATTAGGTATGCTCAATAATGCACAATCTACTTTTAATTTTAGGCCATTAAAAGTAAAAATGTATTAGCAATTTTAAATGTCACTATGAAATTTGATTTATAATCTCACTTAGAGCCAAGTTTTATGAACCTTTATTTACTTACGAAGAAAAAAAATGCAGTGACAAGCTACACTACGTTTTCTCTTTAGACCAACTCATACTTTTATTCACTATGTATTTATACACTGTTCAATATGTATATGTTTCAAATAATTTATTACCAAATATACAGATTATATTAGTCTTTTCTTTGGCTAACCCATACAACAAAGTCAGACTAAACGGAAATTTACTTGTTTATTTTATTATGACACTAACCTTCAAAAATATGTGCAGGCATGAATGTTAAATACTAATTTTTAATACAACAATATCTTCTTCTTCAATAAAGTTGCTGAATTCTTTTCAATCCTTCTTTATTCCTAAAAAGATATATAAAATAAGTTTTTTAAAAACTGGAGTGGTCTTATAAAAATATCCTCATAGAAGTGCTTACATAAACTATTTATTATCATACAAAAAGTTCCAGAAGATTATTTTTTTGTAGTATTTATATTATGTACTAGCAAAGTACTCATCCATCATATGTTGATTTATATTGTCCTAATTGAATTCAGTAATACAAAGCATGGATGAAATAAGTTAACTCTAGGTTGTTTAAACGATTTTTAATGTGATCATGTTTATAAAAAAGAAATTTTTATAAAACACTTATAAACACTATTTACAGCTTTGTTTCCCTTTGTAAAAATTAGCAGGTTCCTTCTACTGGAAATATGTGATCGCAAAAGTGCATTGTGGTTAGGTTTGATATGGTATTTACTTCAGAACTAAGTAAGTTGTTTGTTTATTCCAGCAGCTAATTAATGAAATTATTATGAACAATTGTCAAAATGGTATTGCCATAGGGCTTGCATTGATACATCTTAGTGCCCCTGGGGCGGTAACCTGATGGAATTTTAAAATAAGATAGGCCTATGTGTTGACCAGCGAATCTAAAGGCGTGTCCACACTATGTCGATCGACCGTGTTTATCGACAATGTCGATCGACACGGATGACTTTTGACTAGTCCACATTACTCTAGTATATGTGGACTAGTCGATCAACATACATAGTGGATTTATTTATTGATTTATAAATGATTGATACAGAAGATATTACAGTGGCAGCTGCTGCAATAATCATTGCACTTGGTGGAAGCCAGCAAAAATGTCATCGCCTACGGAGGTTTTGGGTACCGCCTACCCTTAAACAAGGCAGAAAACAGTATAGTATGCTGGATTTTATAAAGGATTTGTTGCTAGATGAAGTTCATGAGCTGAATCTGGAATATAGATGTGAAGTGGGTTTTAAAAACTCTTTTAGAATTAACAGTTGTGATTTTGAGAATTTGTTGAACATGATTGCACCGAACATCATTAAAAAAGACACGTCATTCAGAAGTGCTATTCCAGTAAGCCAACGCCTTGCAGTCACACTGCGTTTTCTGGCAACCGAAGATTCCTACACTTCATTGGGCTACCTGTTGGAGATTTCAAAGCAATCGATCTCTAATATTGTACCAGCAGTTTGTGATGCCCTGGTAGCAGCGCTACAAGATTACGTCAAGGTAAGAATTGTAAAACACTAATTTTAACATAGAAGTATTTATTCAAATTAAAACAATTGTTTTTAAGTTAATACATTTTAGAAATATAAAATTACATAAAAACCTCAAAATAAATGTTGGATCTCGTATTCATCGTTAGCTCTCGAAATATTACTTAGTATCAGATTGAGCAGTTGACTCAGGGACAGAAAATGGTGAAGTTGAAAGTGAGTTTGCTGAACGTTCATAGGACTGGTAGAGAAATTGATAGATAAAGGCGTTATGATTTGGAGCTGTGGAACTGGAGTAATCTGCCAACCCCATCTCTGCCTCAAATAATGTCTTGTGAATAGATTGTTCGGCCGCAGCAAATTTTGCTTGTGGTGAAGTTATTTTTCTCAATTTTATGGCAACTTGTTCCCCAAATAGGTCATATTCATCTTTTTCTATCTTCTTCGTTTGGATCGATCTTAACAGGTTTACCGCTTTGTTTATGATGGGTGTATTTGCAGCATAAGTTGAAGATAATGTGCGTTTTTTAACTGGTTGTTTAGGGGAAGTTCCTGTACTTTTATGTAGTGTGCTTACAATTACACTGTTGTCTTCCGCGCTTGATGTCTCCACCTGATTTACGTTTTCTGTGTCATTTTCACCCCATATTCCTTTATTCCCTCGATCTTGAGGAACGTAAAAAAGATCTTATATAGCCACTGTTTTTTGTTCAATTTTTCTTCTGAGAAAAGTTACCTTCAGATTATATTAATAAAAATATGACATTTGGTGTATCTTTATAATGGAAGTACCAGTACTTGTATTCCATTAAATACAGAAATTACAACTCAGCAACCTTTGTTTGACATGATATAGTTTTGAATCTAAGTACCTAGTTTTATCTATATTAAACAGCTGTTTAGTATTGACTGAATATAAATCAAATTCATGTTTAACTCTCATCAAAATTTAATTTAGCCCTGATTTTAAATACAAAACGTCGTAGGGTGTCTGTCATAATAATGAAGATACTTTATGTACAAAATCAGTCACCAAACACAAATCTAGTTTTGTATAAATGATTTTTAATAAGCCTACAATATGGTTTTAAATGCTATTGTTTTTTTTCTCTTTTTACAGATGCCGAGAAATGCTGAGGAATAGGAATGTAAAGCAAAACATGTCAATGACAAGTGGAACTATCCCAACTGTGTGGGTGCCATTGACGGGAAACACATAAACATTCAAGCACCAGTACATTCAAGCACAGAATTTTTTTAATTACAAGGGGTTTTTTAGTATTATCGTGCTTGCTGTAGTGGACGCAAACTACAATTTTATATACGCGAACGTTGGTTGCCAGGGAAGGATTTCGGATGGTGGTGTTCTTAATAGTATGTTTTTTAAATGTTTAGAGGACAACACGATGCACCTTCACGCCTTTTGCCGCTATCAAGCATTACGATGCCATTTGTCTTTGTGGGAGACGAATCGTTTAAATTGACACTTCACGTTATGAAGCCCTTTTCTGGATTGCATAGCAAGAGAACAAAGGAAAGGACATTTAACTACCGATTAAGCAGGGCGCGAAGAGTTTCAGAAAATGCATTGTCTTCCAGTTTTCGTGTATTTAGAAAACCAATGTTATTGCAGCCAGATGTAGCAACAAAAGTGACATTGGCTGTACTATATTTACATAACTTTTTAAGGAAAAGCAGTTCAAGAAATGTTTACTGCTCAATTGGGTTGTTGGACTCGGAACAATCTTAAAGTGGAGAAGTTATTCAAGGCCTATGTAGGCAAGATCCGGCAACTAGTCAACTAAATAACTTGCCTAAAATTCCAAGGAAAAGTAGTACTGATGCTCAGAGGGTTAGAAATGCTATTGTAGAATATTTTGTTTTTGCGCAAGGGGAACTGGACTTCCAGTAAGATAAATGATTTTGCATTTTATTGTATGACTGATAATGTAATTATCATATTTTTTTTTATTTTTGTGATTTGTGTATTGGTTTCAAGTAATATTGGCAACAAACTAATAAATTGCATTACATTTTGTATAACTTGTTTATTTATGTTTAATATTTATGTTACTATTATGTTATGTTAGTTTAGGTTAGGTTATGTAAAACTAGGTTATGTTAGTTTTGGTTATGAAGGTTAAGTTAGGTTATTAATATCAATAGTTCATATTTAAAATTACCTCTGTATCCTGGAGTGTTTTTAGGTTTGTTTCTATTGGCCAAGAACATCATGGCTTTGTATGCAAACCATTTGCTGGTGTATGCTTCATCTGCTTCAGTCCCGGTCTTTCTCGATTCATTTTCTTTCTTTTTTTCTCTAGCAAACTGGCTTTGAAAATTCTTGATCTTCTTTTCTACTTCCAGTTTGTCAGTGCCGAAAGAAACCGCAATCTCCATAAATCTATCTTGCCGTTTATTTTTGTTTTTGTATTGTGAATCAGTCGAATCCCACAGTAAACTGCGTTCACGATACATTTCTACGAAGCTAATAGTTTGTTCGTCACTCCAATTCATCACTAATACAGTACAATTAAAATTAATATTGGAGTTAACAAAGAAATGAATATACAGTGAAATCGAGCAACACTCACAACACGTCCACACTGCTGATGTCGCTTCGACTGCCTTTGATGATTACCGACTTGGTTCGGGTAGCGTTCGGTTCAAGCCGACATGGATCGACAAAGCCGGGCGACACGTACACACTTATTCGACATTGTTATCCGACAAGGTCGATCGACATAGTGTGGACGCGGCTTAAGAATGACCATGCAACATTTCAGCTGAATGGGTATAGTAGTTTTTGCAAGATAGAGTAACATTAGACACCATTAGAATTTTATATAATAGTAAGATTACTCATCAAATTCAGAGCACAACAAATATATATTAGTACACTGGGGTAGAAAATTAACAAGTTTTAATAAATTAACAGTTTTCCTTCTGTTAATGTTATGACATAAGCAAGTTAACAACCAACATAAAAACCTTTAAAAAAAACTTTGAGATAAAAACAAATTAGTTTAAAAACACTTGTACTAATAAAAGTTTTAAAAAAATCAGATGAGTGTTTTTGTGGATTATGTATATTGGTGGACTCTGCAAATTAAAAACGTCAATAAATTCAATATTCTTATTTATTTCTTCCATTTCGGTGGTGTTTTGATACTGGGAGAAATGTTAGACAGCAACGATCGTGTAAGTTAATTTTACAAAAAACCTACTGCAAAGGACTACATAAGTGAATCACACAACCGCTCCAATATTAATCTCAATAATACTCTATTGGTAATATAAAATATTTTACTAACCGAAAGTTTGGAAAAAGGTTGAATGTCTTTTTTGATTGGTGGATAGGATGGCACATATTTGGAATCTTCAGAATTCTGACCACTTTCTAGATCTTCAACCAATTTCTTCTGCTCCCTACAAAATAAAATCAATAAACAATGTGTAACTATCTTTCAGATAATTGCTTTTACATCATTTCATTTCATTCTTCATCAATAATGTTTTTTTTAATACTTAGCAGAAAATTAAGTCATAGATTACAACTATCCTGGGAACACAAGTATAATTTAAGACTGAGTAATTTTTCAACAAGAACTGACAAGTTGTTGCAGAGTCTATATTTATTTAAAATGTTTAAAGCTTATTCAGATGGTTCTAATGTTACATTTGTTGACAACAAAACCTTTTGTATTTATTACATCTATCTACTATCCAAGGTAGTTTTCGTGTCCTGGTTTTACGTGTAGGGTAGGCCTACTGTTCAGTCTCATTACCAAACAAAATTATCATATTTATCCTGTCGTTTAGCGCAATCTGCTTTACTCTCTTAATAGTGCAGAGAGCCATTCAACATTTTAACGGAACAAAATTATTGTATCAATACCACATTTGTCATACACATTGGCGACGAAAACACTGGTTTATTCATAATTTTAATTTTGTTTAGTTATATATTAATAGTTTTATTGCTTGTCTTGTTGTCAAAATTATCTAATTTATTGTTAATGCTTACATTTATTTATTGTCATTATTGTTGTCTAGGTCAATTGGTCTATTATAAATAAAAGAAATATCCACAGAGCTTAAAAAAGTAGTGTTAGTACTTGTTAATTTTATTTATTGTATTTCTATTATAATTTTTGACCGTAGCTTTATATGCTGTACTTTAGACTTTTGCCCATGCATTAATTATGTTGAATGGCAAATAAATGATTCTTGATTCCTGCAGGGTATCTTCACTTGGTTCAGTGATGGTTCAGACCGATTACCGAACGAAATTATCGTATTCATCTAGTTGCTTAACACAATCTGCCTTACTCTCTTGCAGGGAACCATTCAACATTTTAACAGAACAAAATTATTGTATCAAAACCACATTTGTCGTACACATTGGCAACGAAAACACTTATTGATTCATCATTTCAGTTTTGTTATAAGATAAGCAACTGTCAACCATTTACCACTCATATCAAAACACTTGAATAAAATATTGAACAATAACAGTAACAAAAATAAATTACAATATTTCCAATACTGTATTGTAAAATCACAAATGTCAACACACTAAAACAACCACATTTAATGTGAGAGCAGTCAACTAAGCCGATGGTGTCAGGTGGTGATGTGTCATGAGTGAATGCATTTGGGTGGAAAAATTATTCCTATAGTAGGGTACAATATCATAAATACGTCTTGTGACGGCCCCACAACGCCTTAACCTGATTTATCTCTATGCAGCCAATAGAGACACTGATTATTTGTCAAACGATTTTATGATGTGTTGCGCTATAGTTTTCCTTTTATTAATAGATTTATGTTTATTTTTTATCGCTTGATGACTAGCTCGGTTAACCCGGAGGCTCGGTTAATCGGGGCTTGGATAACCGAGATTCTACTATATTTATTTGTCACTGTTTGTTTGGTTGACACGCAATTTCATCATTAAACTTCTATATAGTACTAAAAGGAAATAATCCGAAAGAAATAAAAAATATTGAAATAATTTTTATGTGGTTTTGTATAGCCTAATGAAAATAATCTTAATTGAAAGCACATGGATGGGTGTGAACTAATCCAAAATAAGATAATTGTCTTTAAATGTTGTATTGGAAGTGGGAGGAAATATGCAAAATGTACTTGTTCGTTTGATAAATTGTGCAGATATATTAAATAAGCTGTGCTTGAAACAGTTTGTTTATTCATGGTTATATTGTAGAGTTATTAGATTTTTAAAATTTTTAGAGAAACATAACCAAAATAAATATACCTACCACATCACCAAAATTGCCAACGAGTGTGTTAGTAGACACATCTCCTGATTTCAGTAACTATTCAAATTTGTATTGAAGACTAAAGAGTTGTGTGGTTTCTTAAATATTTAGAGTAACACAACCAAAACATATCTACCTGTTAAACCACCAAGGTTGCCACTGAGGGACGATGGTAGATACATCTCCTGATCTCAACAACTGCTCAAATTCATTTCTTTCTTCAACTGTCAACTTTTGCCATACACTGTCAGCGTCATCTACATCAACTCCTGATAATCTTGCTGCAAGTTCTTCTTCTTCGTCATCATCGTCAGAATCTGAAACAAGTTAATGAGATAGATCAAGATATTGTGCAGTAATAGGTATAAAATAGTAGTTTCCTAGGTTGGCCCACCACCAACATAACTTAGGTCTTGACGGCCTTACATCACAAACAATAAATTACTTCACGGGTCCCCTCACCTATCCTGCAAGCATGATAGTCTTAATTTTAATCTTTTAAATAAAAATATTGTATGATTCCCCACAACCTAAATCTCAAAGGCAGGTTCTTGAGTTTTCAATCTTGAATATTGCAGGTGCTGTTCTTAATTACTTGTCATGTATTACCAGTTTTCACTGTGTAGTGCACCTAAAAGTCAATGCTCTAATGTTTCAGAAGTAAACAATTAATTCACTTCTAAAACAGAGCAGCTGGAAGTCAATTTTAGTGATGGGCAAAATGACTTTCAATAGATCCAAATCATTTAGATCAGCTCCCTTAAAATATCTGGCTCATTATTTGAGTCTTTCAGATCTTTTAGCTCAGTGACGTAACAGAAACTGATGAGAGCAGACTACCTAATTTAGCTCCAACGGTTGTTTTACTCAAACTAGCTTCATTAAACTAGCATAACCCCACTGTTTGACAGTTGGTTGTTGCCATTGGTGCTGAATATCTTATCTAATATCTATAAAGCCGCATGTGTAACTCACTCACTCACTCACGTATACAAATTCTAACCCACTTCAAGATGAGCTAGAAACTTGAAATTTGGCACACTTGTAGCTTTTGCTGAGCAACCGACGGAAAAATTCCGAAAATTAAAATTTTTTAATTTTTAACCCTCCAAAAAAATCAAAATGGCGGACGGGAATTTTGAATTGTGTGCAGAGTTTTACTAACGGCTTAATTGTGAGCAAACCGTTGGTTGTAGAACAAATCTGACAGCATATTGCAGATTTCTAATTAAATTTCCTACAATTTTGGTCAGATAACATTTTTTTGTATTTTTGATAATAACTACGAAAAAAATCGTTAATTTTCGCATTTTGTTCAAAAAATGTTATTTTTGTTTTGTTTTTCGTATTTTACTGCATTATAACGATAATTTAAGAACTTAAACTCCTACACACTACTTAATTATACTAATTTGTTATCAAAACTACCATTAAATTCGATTTTGCACTGTCCATAACCTAGAAAAAATCCAAAATGGTTGACGTGAAAACGTTTTATCTTTTTGCAGAGTTGAGGTTTTTGTTTTACTGAAACTTTAAATTTTAGTTTACTTAACACCAAACAACATATTCAAATTGACAATAAAATTCTGCACAAAAAGTGTCCCGTATGTTTTTGTGCTATATACAATAGTTTCCTCAGAAAAAGTCGGTAAACTTGAGTTCTTTCGAAAACACGTGATTTTTTTGGAATAGTTCCTCCCATTTAAGAATGATTTAAAGGTGCTAAAAACTTAAAATCCTACACGTTATTTACGTTTAGAACTTTATTATCAAACTGCTATAAACTTTGATTTTTCACTGTTTATAACCTAGAAAAAATTCAAAATGGCTTACGTGAAATTGCTGTTCTGTTTGCAGACTTGAAGTTATTGTCTTACTGAAGCTGTAAAATTTTGTTTAGATAGCATCTAATGAAATTTTCAACCTAAAAATTAGATTCTGTACAAAAAATGTAATGTACATACAAAAATCTATGTACCACAAAAGGTACATACTATAGTTTTCTCGCAAAAAGTCAGTAAAGTTAAGTTTTGTCGAAAACAAGTGATTTTTTTGGAAGAGATCATCCTATTTAATCATAATAAAAGAAGCCAGAAACCTAAAACCTTACATACTATTTACCCTAACATTTTCTGTTACTAAAATGCTATAGAATTGGATTTTGCACTTTTCATAAAAAAAAAAAAAATTCATAATGGCTGACGAAAATACGCTTACCTATTTGCACAGTTGAGATTATTGTTTTACAGAATCTGTAATAATTAGTTGGATAACACCTAATGAAATATTCAAACTAACAATTCAATTCTGTACGAAATGTGTCATAAACTTTTTGTGGTATATTCAATCGTTTCCTCACAAAAAGTTTATAAATTTGAATACGTGCTTCCATTATCAACTTAGATAGTATCCAATAAAAAACTAAGGTAATTTCTTATGATCATCTTAGATAGAACCCCCCCCCCAGATCATATTGGAAGCCCCCTGTGATCAATGGATAATCACCCGTTATCATCTAAAATGGCGGACGGGAATTTTGAATTGGTGACAGCATACTTCAGATTTGTAATTAAATTTCCTACAATTTTGTTAAGAAGTAATTTTTTGGTATTTCTGATATTAACTATGCAAAAAATCATCAAATTTCACTTTTCGTTTAAAAAATTCTATTTTTCTTAGGTTTTTCGTATTTTATTGCTGTATTACGATAATTTAAGAACCTAAAATCCGTACACACTATTTAACTTAACTACTTTGTTACGAAAACTGCTATAAAATATCATTTGTAACTTTTCATAACCTAAAAAAAAATCAAAATGGTTGACTTGAAAACGCCGACCTGTTTGCAGAGTTGAAGTTTTTTTTACTAAAGCTGTAATATTTAGTTTGGACAACATCTAATAGAATATTTAAATTATATACTTAAATGCTTTATATATAATACATTCTTTCACAAAAAGTAGGTAAAGTTGAGTTTTGTCAAAAATATGTTACTCACTTATTCACACGTATTCAAATTGTGTACAAAACTTTACGGACAGTTAAACTATATATAAAAACAGTTTGTATTCATTTTTGTTGCCTGAAGGCCAATCATAGTTTTACGCTGTATTTTCGGAATTTGTTTGTTAGTTTAGGCACCCTCCAGCGGCTGCGATAAACGTTTTTAGAACAGTTGGTAAACCGGGCCTTTGTCGATTGAAACGAGTCGCTCCAGCGTCTGCGAGAAACGTTTTTAGAACGGTTGGTAGAACAGCCCTCAGTCGATTGAAACAAGTCCCACCGAGGTTATATAAGGATGACGCCGCTTTCCATGCCTCAGTCTGACACCCTACGGCCTCTACACGCTTGAATTACCTTCAGTACTGAACTGTTCAATTGTTTGGCTTTCTGCCCTTTCGAAAACTGAATCGTTTTCACTGCAGGGTGATACGAATCTTCTATCATCGCTATTTTTCAACAAAACTCTTGGTTTATTCTCCCGTTTATTTAATTTAATACGTTTTTATTGTGATTAGTAATCAATCACAAATTTCTTCTGATTGTTTTCGAGACTTTATATTATTTTTTGTTTCCAATTTCTTCCTCTCCATTTACTTTAATTGTAATTTTACATTTTAACTCTCTACGATGGCTTCTCATCAACAGATTTTATTTTTGTGTTACCGAGGGGTCCTTTCATCAGGGCAACAATGAACTCTTCACATGGAGTAGAAATGCTCAGTGTGTGCCTAATTCTGCTTGTGCCCTTGCATGGAAAAGTCTTGGTGGACATTTTTCGACAAATGCAATCGATGCAATCCTTATGAGTGGTGATCGCATTTACAAAACACTGCGTAGTGAGATTTGTATTGGCTATGGGCGGTACTTGTTTCCAGAAGAATTACCATCAGTCATTCATGTTTTGAATCAGTCAGTTTCTCTGTTACAACTAGAGCACATTTACGATGCACTTTATCTCCTAACGAAAAATGATTAGCATGACACTGTTTCGTCATTTACTGAAAAATTACAAGACATATTGGCTGCAAATCAAAAAGATATCGGATTCCTTTTCACGGGTCAAACAGTTACTGTCTCCTTTTGGAGGGTAAATGAACTGCTGTATCTGTTTTATCCACATCCAGTGAATGAAAAGCGCCATTTTGATTTGTCCAATGATGGTAATAATCTGGCCCGCCTATTTCTGTGTGACAGCTACTTTTCACTGGCCAGTTTGATGTAGTCGAATGCAGCTCTGGATGGAGTTGCAAGACAGTTCACCATAACTCAGCTGACTTTGGGAAAACTGCCACACAAGACCTTACTATTGTCCCTGAAGAACCGCAAATTGATGGCCCTCCAAACCAATTATATGAACCAATCTATAAATCTAATGTAGACTCGCAGGAGTCTTATGTCGATGTTAAGTTAAAATTGATGCCTGTGGTAGTGTTATCACTCTTAAAAGAAATTTCTCCTTCGACCAGGCCATTATTGAGCAAAATGCCTGGCAGACCTAAAAAGGTTAAGCGAGGACGTCCAAAGAGCTTGATAAGTACTCAACAGGAACAGCTTACAGATGCAAAAAAAGATACAGTAAAAATAAACCTCAGATAAATAGAGGTGCTGTAAGACGTTACACTGACCAGCATCCCGAGATCAACCGAGAAGCTGTTCGACGTTATAACGATCAGAATCCTGGAGCTTCCTGCCAGAGAGTAGAGGCTTTTCGATTGAAGAATCCCTCATTTTCAAATCAAATCAAAATTCTTTATTTACATGAACATTGAGTACAGTAATGGCGTCATAAAATGGTACAGAAATGTTAACATAAATAGTCAGGTATTGAAAAATTCTTCTAGGGTGTAAAAAGATTTCTGTAGCAACCAGGTCTTGAGCGATGTCTTGAAATTCTTGTCTTCTCTGCGTCTCTTTAGGTCTCCTGGGAGTTGGTTGAAAAGTTTTCTCCCCATGTAGGTAGGTTTCTTTTCAGACAGGGTAAGGTGGTGTGTTGGCAGAGCATAGTCATGTGCGTTTCTAGTATAGTAGTTGTGATTGTTACCTAGGTGGGCAGGTTTCTGAGCTATTGTGTAGCAGATGGCCTCGCAGATATAGAGTGAGACCACTGTCAGGATTCCAAGTTCTTCAAAGGCCTGACGGCATGACTCTTGAGGAGTCAGTTCTGCTAATATTCTAATAGCCTTTTTTTGCAGAACTAGAACACGTTCAGTGTTTCTTGCTGAAGAGTTGCCCCATGCTAATAATCCGTACCTCAAGCGGGACTCAACTAGAGAGAAGTAAGCTGTTCTGGTAGTATCTTGGTTACAAGAACTTTTTACTCTTTTAAGACAATAAATACTGGAGTTAAGCTTACTACAGAGATCGTAAATGTGTGGATTCCAAGATAACTTGTCATCTACTATAATGCTGAGATACTTTGCTTCGTTATCTTGAGCTATTTCTGGTAAGCCATAGTAGTCACAGGCTCTTCGGCCTTTCCATATAAGTTGCTGTGTTTTGCTCTCATTAAGAACAAGATTATTATATTGGCAGTATTGTTTGGTCATATTCAAGGCTATAAAAGAGTTAAGTTCAAGGGATATTGAGTCTTTTTGTGCAATAAGAAGGGCTGTGTCATCTGCATATAGCATTGCTTGGGCCCAGTCAAGAAGATAGCTTGGAAGGTCATTCGTTAGCAGAATAAAAAGCACTGGTCCCAAAATTGATCCCTGAGGGACACCTCTAGTGATAGGGAGTAAGGTAGATCTTGCTTTATGGGATGTATTATTGATTGTGTAGTTCAATTCAACTAATTGCTGACGGTCTTTCAGGTAGCTAGCAAGCCAGTTTTGTGGTGCTCCTCTAATGCCCATGTTCCCTACTTTTTGGAGAAGTAGAGAATGGTTTAGGCAATCAAAAGCCTTACTGAAGTCCAGCAGCATGGCAGTCTTCAGTATATGGAAGACTGCCAACATGAGACACGCTCGGAAGATTGGTGACAAGGCCCAATGGCGTACTGAAGAGACTACAATTTAAATGGCATTAGTTCATTTAAACTCCGTAAAGTATGTCTTTGGGAAGATGAAATTTACAAGTGTTCGTACTGTCATGCTCGACGGTTTGAGGAAGAGAAAGACAGAAAAAAGTGTTGCTGTAGTGAGGGAATATATAATATTCTTAATCTACCTCCTTTGGACGCACCGTTTTATACTAATCGTCATTTCCTAGAACGAGCCAGAGCATACAACGACTTGTTTGCCTTCTGTGCACTAGGGGTGTCTGGTGGGTACCGTCATCCTAGTGGACTCTCCTTCAAAGTCGAAGGAAGAATGTACCACAAAGTTTACAATCTGGACGCCGCTGGTCAAAGGTTCACGCCAAGGGGGTTTGGGGGCGAAGCCCCCAACGAGCAAAGCGAGTCTATATATATAAAGCTGAAATACTACTGAATGACTCGCTCATCAAAAAATCTCAAAACCACAAAACGGATGGCAATACAATTTAGAACATATCTTCTTCTTGGATCTTAGGTGCTCTCTAAAAAAGGGTTTTAAACAATTCTGTCTGGATCGCAGTTAACTCGTGAAAAAGACTATTTCCCCCCATTGTAAATTCTTTGAAATAACATTGTGCATCGAAATTAAACTTAGTAGGCCTACATTGTTTATAATTAGATTTTAGATGCACAGTAAAAATAATTTTCTAAGTTGTCCTGTATTGTTATTACAAAAGGGTTAACTGTGAATACTAGTATCTACATTTAAACGCATTTCAAATAGTTCAGTGCCTTTAAAAGTCCTGAAAATGGTGCCAGCCTACATTGTTGGATTGATATATGTTTACTCTGAAGAAAATTGAGTTAAGAACAAGTGATATTTATTCCCAGTTCAATTAAGGCGGGCTAAAAACCACAATTTACGAGCAATGTAGGTATTATCATGCTGAAAATGCAAATAACAGAACCGGATTCCAAGAATAAACAGAGTACACAAAAGATAACATTTACAATCAAATATACAAACTAATTACAAAGACAATAAAATGTAAATAGTACAGTTCACAAAGTAAACATGACTTAGCAACTGAAATAAACAGCTGTCGTCTACCATAGCAAAGTAGTGAAATGGCATCACAAAATTAAACATACAAAGTTTACAACATTCATAATTTCGTATAACATATTATTACTTTGGTTATCTATGTTATTTTGTGGAAATTCAAAAGAATTATGCTATATGAAAACAATTTTATAAAAATATCGTGCTACTACCGATATACCGGATTTATAGGATATTTATGTATTTTATATTATTTCCAAAGTTAGGGCCAATAACTTAATAAGGATTAGATTTCATACCCACCACACAACTCTTCATCCCCATATTGTTCATCAACGTGTTGAGCTCTTTGTAAAATTTCCAACATTTTCTTCTGGGATTGTGGATCCAATTCATCACTTTTTATTTGTTCAATAACATTATCTTTGTAAAAGCTCTCAGAACACTGAATATGGAGCTCTGAACGATAACAATGTAGTGAGCAATATGGGATATTGCATTTTGGGCAAACGTATATTGCTTCCTTTTGGGTGCATCTGAAACACACATAATTTTACTAAATGAGAACGTCTTAAATTCATCGCTGTTTTTTTAGATTATATTTGGATTGGAATATATTTTTTTTACCAAGAATAACATTCTACAATCTCTCATCCTCTAGGAATCCGAACCAAATCAACTATTGATTTATTTTTCTAATCTGTAAATTTAATTATTTCAGAATTTTAAAAATATGAAGGTTTTACTTGATTTGTAAATTTTACAAAAATGTGAAGGTTTTATATAATAAATTAATACGGGCAATTGAATATATAGAGCGGCAAAAGATCAAGGAGAGTTAATTTTAATCGAGGCTAGGAAATAAAGAGTATGCTTTTGGATTTTGATTGATTTGGAACATCACAATTTCAATCCAACAATAATAATTTCCAACCAACACAGATTGGAGAGGTATCTACATACGTACCATGAGATCATTAAATGATTAATGAGGACTCAGAGGTTGTCAAATTATTCGAAACATTGAAATCAGTAAATAATATAAATGTTTAACTCAGATTATAGTTATCGTATCTGTAATGAAATAACATATATACAAAATATTAGGCTACAATGTAGGTAAATTGGCGAAAAAATTGTTTAGTTACAGATTGCTTTCCTTAATTTGGCACATAGCTGCTGCTTTTTCACAGTCACCGGAGGAATAAAATATGATTATCCTTGTTGTTGCAAATAATGCAATGTTCTTCAGTGTATTTGAACACATAATCTAAAGCAGTGGTTCTCAACCTGGGGGGCGCGCCCCCCTGGGGGGGCGTGAGAGAATTTCAGGGGAGGCGTGAGGGTACAAAGAAAAAAATTAAAAAATAAATATTTTGTTAAAAAACAAAAACTTTCAAAACCATCAAATAAACTTTCGTATTTAAATATATCTGGATTTTTATTTTGCATCCCAGCTCTTGCTAACGTAGAGTTAGCATCGTCAGTTTCATAATTTCACTGTTCTAACTTGAACCAACCAATTATTGACTGGAGGGGAGGCGTGAGCTATCTTCAGTGTTCAAGGGGTTCAAAGGGGCGCCAGTGCTAAAAGGTTGAGAACCACTGATCTAAAGCCAGCTAGACTTGCATTTTTTCGAGTTACCCAGACTGTTTAGTTATCGGATGTTGAGTTAGTGAGAGTCTACTGCAATTAATTATAAGTACAATATGGGGGATCATTTCAGCCACATTGTATTCACCACCCCAGTGACTAGAGCTCCTGAGAATATTCAGTTTTTCATAAAATCCAAACACATTAATATGATTTTGTTGGCAATTTTACATGTTTGAGTATTTTAATCTCTTTTTCATTCCGGCTACGTACAATCACTAGGCTTACCAATCAACTCAGACACATTTGACTTATCCTATAGGAGACCTAGATATGATGTTGATAACTGTTCAGTAACTGTACACTTTCCACCTCAAAGAATAAAAATTTGCCGTTTTAAATTACCAAAAAATTGGAAGTCTATCTTTCTATAAGAACATGGGCTCATTGCTTATAATCATAAAAATCTTATTTCCAGGTTGGCCTTGGCTTAGCTGGATTACTGAACTACCTAGCTTGTATGGCTGTCTGCAGTGACCTAATTATGAAATATCATGGATCCATAACAAAGAAAAAAGGTGATTATTTACAAATACTGCTTCTGTTTGTTTCTTAAACGCCTATAGAATGGCCTAATTCTGAATACTTAACATTTTTAGGGGGGGGGCAAAATTTCCTCTATTGTCTTACTACTGGAAATTATACAATTTTATGGGATTGTTTTGTATTATATATTCAATTTAAATATATACTTGTAATTATGAAATAGACAGTTTTAATGATACAAAAAATTATGTTTTGCGAACAATTTTCGCTTGATGTTAGAGCATAGGTACATTAACATTTTCTACAATTACGACTGCCAAACGATGTTTTGGATAAATCTATCAACTTACAATTTACAAATGGGCTTGCTAAGTGTTTCGTTGTCCATCGATATGGATTTAAATAATTATTTACCACAATATAGAATTATTAGCGACCTCACGTAACCTACAAATTGTTATTGAAAATATTAAACAGAAACAGTTTTTTCGTAGGAAGTTGAACATCTCGCAGTGCGCATGCGCGAGGAACCTGTTCCTTAGATCTGTGACAAGCAGAACGTTGCACTTTTCACAACGGTTACAAGGAATTAAACAGTTTAGTCACTGTCCACCATTCTTTTGGTAACGGAACTGAAGCAACTAACAAAACAATAAAAACAACAGATTAGCCAGTCCCGGAATATTCAGTTATTTTACGGAAACAATTAAATGACCTAATATTAACCTGAAGACATATCGCTTCTTTTTCTGGTTGACACGTAGAATACCACTTTACCTCAAAACGAATAAAATACAGTAGGATCTGTTTAGATTAATTTCTTAATTGAAGTATATGATTACTTAATCTATGTTTAATGTAAGAGACAACTGGATAGGCTATTTTTAGAAAGAAGTTTAGAATGTAGTAATGGATTAATTGTTGAAATAGTTTGAACATTTCTTTTTCAAAGCAAATCTTATAAAAGGAAAAATTAATTTAACGATATTTCCATTGACAATACTCAAGTCTTCAGTAGGCCTATAGGCCTATCTTTACAGTATTCTCGCACAGCTTATATGCCTTGTAACGAGTAGATTTAGAAGTCAATTCAGTATATGATATGATGTTTTAGGGGAACTTTTAAGTGTATAAGCTTAGCTATCAACAGCAGCGTCCTAAATTACTTTCATAAGTAAGAAATTCTAAGTTTAGAAGGCTTAAGCAATAGGATTTAGAAGGCTTGTTTTCTTGCTTCTTGACAAAACTTACAAAGATTCTACCAAGCTGATCTTTTTTTCAGTTTTACATTGAAATATATAATTAGGCCTGGTAATTTTGTTAATAGGAATACTTACATTCTTACATATTATGAGACGCCTAAACAATATTTTGCGTATTTTAAGGCAAATATGAATGATGATATGAGTGTAGTCTGGTTACTAACTGAGTTTGACTCAGAAAGGGCAATTTTGGCCCAACATTATGAATAATAATACTAACCATCCAATTTAAATGTAAATTATTAATTCAAAGACAACATTAATGACTGACCTACAAATATTTGAAGTATCCGTATTAAAAAAATATGTTCACTCCTTTTATATATTAACCAGCAAAGTTTTCCTAAAATAGCACACATAAATTAATTTTCTATTTAAAATAAGAGGATTTAGAATTTGGAGAACATATTGGATAAGGCATTAACATATTTACTGTTGGCATCACCAGAGTAAATATGACGTATTTATTTTAAGACATTATTGAAATCTAAAGTACAAATAAATAAAGTAAATAGAATTTATTTTTATAGCAACAGACAACGTCAATGATCCTAATCTAAAAATACACTATACCATATACACTTATAGTGTATATATATATATATATATATATATATATATATATATATATTTATATGTTATATATATATATATATATATATATATATATATATATATATATAACATACAATCAACACAATTATAATTGATATTGAAAAAATTAATATTACTCAAAAAAAATTTGTAAGTCATAAAATGGGCGGAGTAAGCAATAGACAACGTACATTTACTTAATCTAAAAATATTTACAATAATTATATGGCACTAAATACATAACATACAATCAGCACAATTGAAATGCGACAGTAAAAAAAAAAAAAAAAAAAAAACGATATTGTATTACTATTTAAAAATTCTTTCAAGCCATAAAATAGGTGGAATAAGCATTAGACAAAGTCATTGTTCTTAGTTTAAAAAATAGTTATAGTACATTCAGTACAATGAAAATGGATAGTACAAAAATAGTGATACTTTCAAAAATTTCTTTTTAAGTTAAAAAATAGCTGGAGTAGCAACCAGTCATAGAGTTTTAATTTAAACTATTCTATAGTAATGACAGGATTTTGTAGTGTCTCAGGCAGTTTGTTGAATACTTTCTGTCCAATAATTTCATAACTATTAATTGATTTGGACAGTCTGTGGTAACTAATATAGATATGCTTATTATTTCTTGTTTTATGGGTGTGAACATTTTTACTGTATTGCATTTCTGGTAATTTCTTATTAACGTGTATTAATACTGAATAAATATACAAGTTAAATACAGTCAACATTTTACATCGGATAAATAAAGGCCAGCAATGTGTCCTGTTATCTGAATCAGTAATTGATCTAATCACCCTTTTCTTTAATTGTAAAATATAATTGACATAACTACAACCATGCCACAATTAAAGTCCATAACTAAATATACTTTAAAAAAATTAAAAATAAGATGATCTAACATAACTAACATACATCTAACATCTAACATAAGCCTGGAACAAAGTTTTTTAGACTTTTCAATAAATATATAACACTAGACAGTTTACCTCTTAGTACCAGGAAAGCCGATCTACGATCGGGTTCATATCATCTAATCGCTGACTTCCAATACCGAATTTAAATGAATCCCAAGATACTGAAACATGCTATGAAGCTGAAATTTAAAATACAGATCTTGATTCAAACAATGAAACAAATCTTATGACTTGTAATAATACTTTGCAAACAACTTCTACAAATAATTCTGGAAATACCTTACAAACTTCTAGCAACTTTCTTAATTACGATTTGCCATCAACCTCGGTGTTACCCCCGAGGTTGATGGCAAATCGTAATTAAGAAAGTTGCTAGAAGTTTGTAAGGTATTTCCAGAATTATTTGTAGAAGTTGTTTGCAAAGTATTATTATTACAAGTCATAAGATTTGTTTCATTGTTTGAATCAAGATCTGTATTTTCAATTTCAGCTTCATAGCATGTTTCAGTATCTTGGAATTCATTTAAATTCGGTATTGGTGGCTCATTTTTATTAAAATTAAACTTGCGTCGTTTTGGAGGACGTCTGCCTGGCATCTAAGAAAAAGTTAAAATACACTGAACTGAAGTTATCAATGAACTGTAAATTTATCTTGCTTGCTGTAATCCGGCTCGAAGAAATTATAATAAAAATGAAATAAAGTTCGAGAATAACTGAATTGTGTATATTAGACATAGGTAAGAAAAATACAATAATATTTGGTTTGTTTACATTTTAACAGATTCAGAAAAACATGTGTTATTTAAAAAAATAAATTAAAATCATAACTCACATGTTGAAATAGTAAATAGTAAACATTAAACAGTGGTATTGACCCACCCGCCCACCCATTTACTTTTGGAATCGTGAAAACTCATAGAAAATGAGTTTTCTCAAAATTGTCACCAAATCCATTGGATTCCTGAGGTAGAAAACCTTTTATAGACAAAGTACGAAGAAAATCGGTAGAGCCGTTTTTGAAATAAAATGACTGGAAATAGGTACATACATACATACATACAATTCCTTGCTCGTTTTATAGCATAAGATATAATTTATGTGCTGTTCTCAACTAAGCTTATGATCAATATAAACTCCTAGAAACAACACTAATAGAATCATTTCCAATAGATATAGATTTATTTTTCACTGGAAGTCGGTGAGTTCAGTGAATGGCCAAATGCCATGCATGCTACCAATATGTTCTCTTAGTTCAGAGATAAAAGTATGGTCCAGTAAGATTGAAGCGATTGATTTAATCCTGGTTCCAGATAATGGTTGAAGAATCATTAGAAGTTACTACTGATTTCACTATTTAACTAATGCCAGATGATATCTCATTGTTGTTCTTACCACTCTACCTGTTGTACACAATACGTTTAGAAGTAAAAATCCATTTACAGATTTATGTATATTTAAGTCACATCCAATATTTTGAAAACCTCTGAATTGTAGGACGTTTAATGAGAAAATATGTTACATTTAAGAAATGTATTCAACTCTCAATAAAAACTTAATATTTACACAATACCAGATGACAGTAACAAATTTTACAATAACAGCCTTTTGCAAGTAAACTGTGTCATATGAAACAAAAGTACACTTCATACAGTTACAACAAAATAGTTTACACAAAATTTAAATTTAATAATTACCAAAATTACATTAAATTACATAGTTAACCAAATAAAATCCTAACAAACTATAATTTTACAAACTAAATCAATACAGATATACTATTAATACCATTAACAGATACCTAAGTTAATTGGTTATTTGTATAATTCACTAAAAATAATATTTATACCCTAGTAAGAAAATAAACAAAATCCTAGATCTCACAATTACAACAAAATATTTTACAAATAACTGAATTAAATTTATTATTAGCTTGCATAATTTACCAAATAAATCCTGTCAAACATACTATAATTTTACAAAGTGAATCAATACAGATACTATTTAACACTCTTAACAAATATCTAAGCTAATTTGTTATTTGTATAGTTAGTTTTAAAAATATTTATACCCTATTAAGAAAAACAAAAATATTTTAGATCGTACAATTATAACAAAATATTTTATAAATAACTGAAATTACTTGTAAACGGGTACTTTTAAATGTTGGAACGAATAGCCGAAAGTAACCGTTTAGCACATCTCTAACTAACACGAAAATTTGAACTGTTTACTCGTATTGTGTTCAAGACAAGACCCTAAGGTTGCGTAGTAACGTTTCTTTTTTCAAGTCACAGCTATATGGAATAGGTTCCTCGCGCCTGTGTACTGTGAGATTGTTCATCCTCCTACGGCTTTGTCGTCTGCTTCTGCTTTCTCTCTTCTCTTCCTAACCATAGAGTATTGCTTTGTGTTTCTAACCAACCAACGGCAAGTTCAAAGAGTACTAAAAATATGACTCGAAGGAAGAGTGAGATATAACTTTTTACATATATGCAAACAAATTCACAAAGTACAACCCTTGACTAAAATCAATTGTACAACTCCACTGAAACTTATGTTCTCCCTAATAACATAATTTTTCAAAACATTTTAAAATTTTGTCTGACCCTTAAATTACCTGAAAATGTTGTCGGCCCAGTCACTGTGTTCTTTTGGTAACACTAAAATGTACTATCAACAATAGTTTATTCAATTAAAATGACCCTTTCAGGCCTTAAGAAATTAATTTATGTTGTTATTTTAAACAATAACGCAATATAGCTATATAATATTTATTTACCACTATTTATTTCTTTTAAAATAATCTTATAAAGCGTTAACAAAATCATTATATTTAGATATCAGTAATTAATTTAAAATTATTTGTAGTGTAATACAGTAATTACAATTATTTCATTTTTAAAAGAAATTATTATCATTATTTTAAACTGTATTATTACTTTGAATCTTTATGTGAAAAAAAAAACACTCATCACAGAGAAGGAGGAAACAGATGCACATCCATGTGTATCAAATAAGTGTATCGAGTAGTTATTTCTCCAACTTAACATGCAATGATAGGGCCAGCATCTTGTCAGACTCTCATATTACCTCCAATTTTTTACCCATTTATTGCCAGTTGAAAATAGTAACTATACTGTACATAAAGCTGCTTAGAAAGGAACATTTTGAATGCAATTGTACGAGTGATATATGTAATGAGTGGTGTATATGGTAGAGAACTACTCTTCCCCCACTGTGTAATTCCATTAAAATAATTTTTATGGCAACCAGGACGGTAGGCCGCGTGCTGATGGTGCAATAGCAAGCCCCACCCATTTTACAGTCATTAGCAGTAGTGATCATTGGTTGGTTTCACTGATACCAACAAAACAAGCTTAGAATGATTAAATTAAATCAATATTTAATATTCAAATAACAATTAATAATAGCAATAACACTACGAATAATAATATAAACAATAAATGACTATAAAGAAACGTGTACAGTTTATTAATGTTATTTTTTTAACTAAACGTTGTGGCTGAAGATGACTTCATAAGATTATTGAAAGATTACCCTATGATTCATAAGATTATTGAAAGATTACCGAATGAAGTTTCGGAGAAACAAAAGTTTTACCATTGTATACATACAAGGCGATTAATCTGTTCCCACGTGAATCATATCTGAAAGAGCTTCCGACGTGGTGGCTCATTGGCCAAGGCTTTGGACTGTGGAGGGCAAGGTTCCACCAGCTAACTGCGCTAAAAGTCGATACTTCACTCATTAAATAATGTTCACACATAGGCAAACATGAAGGTTAACTGGCAAGTGAAGTTTGAAAATAAGATGACACTGCTTTTTATTGATTAGGCAGTGTGCGTACTAATACTATTGATATTCATGTACACACATAGTTTAATTCAGGGGTGGCAAAGCACAAAAATACAGGAAAAGTTACTGAAAGAATGGGACTTGCCAATTAAAAAGCTTATGATTTAGGTTTAGTGATGAGAACTTCTCAGCAGGGCAGTAGTAGTGATGAATATCTGCCCTAGCTACAATAAATAAAGTTGCAAAATATAATTAATTATGAATGAGCCTAATTCAGTCCAAAATAAAAATAATAAATGTTACAGGTGTGCTAATTAAAAGCACAAGGCAAATCAATATAAATTATACATAATAAGCATCTGAACTCTATATATATTTCATCCTTCTAAAAACGTACCACCTCTAACTGTAACGAGAATGTTGCAACTATGTAGTATACTTATCTGGATTTGATTAATAAATTAATATCATAAGCTTTTTTGTTTGTGTGAATGTAGACTAACTCTCCAGATTTCCTCTGAAAACTAATGATGATTCTCTATCAGGCAAGGCTCTTTTATTATTTCAGTAAAACAGCCTACCATTCACCTCTACTTCTTTATACCTATAGTAATTATAACTACCACACCTGCTTTGCTTGCCACACTGAGACTGTGTTATGCAGAAGTGTATAACACCACACTGTGTTAAAGTTATTTATCAAATCAAAGTTTATTCCCAGAAAGAAAACAATGTAAATAAAATAACGACTTATATCTACAATTGATCGAAATACATACATATACCACTTACCAGAAATTCAAAATAACAATAAATATAATAAAATAAAGAAATTAGTAATAGTATTCATTTTAAAAATAACTATATACACACAATAATTTATATAATAATCAAAGGCACATAGCCTGTGCTTGATTTGATACTGATCACATTTGTTTTTAGCAGTGACAGAACATAAGTACATAACTCCCTCTTACTCTATTAAAAACCTTCCCTAGTTGAATCATGTTGCATTATGCTTATAAAATATACAATATCAGTACATTACCTAATTAAGCGTATTTACTGAAAGATTCTGATCCGTCATATTCAACAGAAATTATAGGTTTGAGATAGTAAAAAACCTATTATTTCAGGAAACCGATAATTACATACCTAACAACTGAAAACTTTGACTCCTTGGAGATTTCCTTCAAAATTTCTATAGTTCTGAGGTTTGCATGATAACAAGTATTTAATAAAAATCTATCATCTATTGCTACAATTTAACATTTAACAAACCTTCAGTTGTAATTATGTTTCCAGTTTAATCAATAATATTGTCCTGGAAATTATATGATGAAAGCAACTACTTATGGCTACTTACAAAACACTGCTATTGTAAAAACAGCAATCCTAAATTAGTATATCAACTATACGTATTCAACATAACTAAGCATTACATATTATTTTAATCTTATAACAATTAACTATTTCAGTTAAATCAACTGTAGATACAGTATTTGATATATGTAACCTATAAATTTTTAGCACTTGTATACAGTATAGTCGATTTAAAAACACTCAGCATATAGAATTTAAATAATAAATTATTTTCATGTCCTAAAATAATCCTAATATATAAAAAAATTGCCTGTGTTTGTCTGAGATATCAATTCAAGGAATAGAAAATTCAAGTGCCTAGGCTTAGATATAATCTATAGGGATACTTAAAAAAGCAAATTAATACAAAAATAATTTTCCACACAGTAAACACATAATTTATGAGAATTTCATTAAATAAAATGTTTAAATAACTGCAGGGGACTACCAATTACCTGATTGACCTTATTAAACATTTATTAGACCATTTCTGATATGGTGATCCCAACTCTATGGTAACTGTACATGTCTTCATAATCCACCGGTGACAACTCTACTCTTTCTCAACAGCACATGTTCTGTTCTTGTACTCTTCCCTAGTATACAAGTAATATGAAATCACAGTATAGTATAAACAAACGGTAACGAAGTTTATTCGTGGAAAAAATGCAACTGGCTCAACACTAGCATTTGCAATGGTATTTCTCCGCTGCACTATCTCTCCGCTAGATAGCATGGCAATTTACTTATGTTACAATACAATTAATTGATTGGAAATGTCAAAATCAAAGCATCTATTTGCTTACCGCACCAGTTGTTTGCTACCTCACCGCTAGGTTCACTTGGTTGCAAGTAAAATGGCTGAGCTTTGCTACTGTATGTTTGTACTGTGAAGACATCTTGCCCCCTCCAAACCAGCATAAGTGTATGAGTGGATGGGGGACATAGCCACTGTACATGTATATGTTGGTGGAATGGTCACCACTGAAAGTATATGGGTACCTGGGAGGGTTATCATCATCAAAAATATTTATTTAAATTCTACCATTCTTATGTATACAAAGCTCTTAACTCATCCTAAGCTCTTCCAAGCAGAAGCCAACTGTTCGTTATCTTTTATACATTTTTTAATACACAGATAACATATTTATAGACGAGTTTCAACAAAGACTGCTTCAAAGCTGCCAAATTTAATATTTCACTGCTAATCTATTATTATTATTACTGTAAATCCGGTTTCTTATTGTCGTGGTAAAACACAGCAGCTGTTCCAAGTGCAGTCAATATACATGATAATGTCGACTTCACAGTCCACTGAACAGCCACTAACAACGAAACAGCCCTCTTTAATGAATACTAATGTCGCCTAATTTTATTCAATCAAGTAATGGTTCTGTGGCCACCCTTGTACGATACACCAATACATGGTTCTGTTGCTAATGGGAGCTACCCTCCCACTCTAAAATACTCAATATTCCTAATGGAGTAACTTTTTGAGCTAACATATAAAATTTCCCAAAAAATATTTATTATTTAAAAATATATTATTCATTGAAATGGTAATAATCACTCTTAAACTTTCAAAAATCATGAATAATTGAATATTTTCAAATATCATTAGATATTTGAAAATATGTTACCATGAATTATATTATGTCAGTGTTATATGAGATGTGAATGAACATTTACATTATATCATTATTCTTTTGAATCAGGGATTTGACATGGAACTGTAGTAATACATTTTTAATAAACTATTTTTCATGGTGTGAAATGCTCAGCAAAGTCATGGAATAATATACATACAAATACCCGAGAAGACAAGTCGATTAATCCAGAATAGAAGAAAACAATTTTAGACACAGCACATAACACAAAATTTCAGTGCCACTGGAACTTTCCTCAGGTGAAATGAGACTGACTCATCTGGCCTAGTGCCCTCTAACCTAACTGAAAACATACATTAATAATATGACACATAAACAATCAAAACATGATTATAAATGTTTATGGCTATATAATTGTAGCAAACTCAATGATAATAAAATAAATAAGCAATATCTACCAAGGAGTAATATTTTTCAATGACACCAGCCAAAATACTTCCTGCTCTGTGATGGTTGGAGGAAGAATTAAGGGTGATAGATTAAAAATTATTTTTTAATTTTTTGAATAAAATTGTTTGTCATTTTACAAGTAATAAGTATGTCGAAATAAAAATTCAAAAACTTTTTTTTTATGGATATATGGCTACCTAAAGTGGCTAATTTGGCCTTTCTTTGTTCCTAACTCATTAACCAACTGTGCGATGTATTTTATTAAAATTTTGAGAATATAGTGGAAAAATGGTACTAACCAACCTAGAGTAAATTAAAACTAATAAGAAAAAGAATATTTTGTTTAAGGGTAACCAATTATTATTTTATAAATGATGTCTGTACGAATTTCGAGTTAAAATTTGTACAGTTATCTTTGGCAAAAAAAGTAGATCAATAATACATAAAATCTTTATTGATAAAGATTGCAATAAATTAGGGAGTTATTCCCGTTTGTGCTCTGGACATGCAGCAAGTGCTGTTAATCTCTCATGCCCCCAGCAAGGCATGCACTTTGCTACTTGTGGATAGAGAAATATTTACAACTCTAAACAATGTTATTTTAAGTCTTGTACTTTATTAACGTACTGCTGTTTGCTTCTTCGGCTTTGCACACATAGGTTATACAGTATAATGGACAAAATGATACTGTAGGAGATGTTTGTAATTGTTTGCAAAATTGAGCGACGGAAAATAATTATTTGATCAAGGTTTACATTCTGTAGAACTCTAATAAATAATGTTTATTTAATAAATTTCCTAAAACTTAAAACGAAAGCATGAAAATTAAACTGTTTGTTTTCTAATAAAAGCATAACATTTTCCTACTGATTTAAAAAATTGAAAGGTGAGATATTTTTTTTGTTGCACTATCAATTATTACAATATTTACATCAAACAGATGGTTACGATTGACAGGCTCCTTCTATTTATATTAAACATTTTAACAAAGCACTTGCTTGCAATTTTTTAATCTTAGAAGTCAGTACGTGTTTTCCAGAGATTTAAGAAGAAAATTCTCTCATAGTACAATTTTAGGACTCATGATAAATCTTTTTTATAAAGTATGTTTTATCTTTAAGTTTCCTTCTTTGACAAATCAGTCAGTCAATGAATAAGGTCATCTACTTTTAGAACAGAGGGATAACTTTTAAAATAAAATCAGGGAACAATAACCAAATTACAACAATATACTAAAATTTATATTTGAAGTTTAATAAATATTAAAAATTCAGAAACTGCCTGCTACTCTCTAATTGTAACCAACTACTCATAAAATAAAATATATTTACTCTAAAGTTAGCTAGATTCTTATTTTTAAAGACGCTGATCCTCAAGAAATAGGTGAATAAACATTTTGAATGAGTGTGATAAGTGTAAATGAGTGAATGTAGTCATTGTTACAAACTAAGTCCGACTATTCCTTAGAAAGTGTCATTAATTAATAGACCAATGACAAATTAGAGCAAAATTATAGTTTAATCGTAATAAACATTTTTCATTGGCTTCAAAGCAAACCAATATTGATTTGGGAATTGTCTACAGAGGAATAACCCAATTGGATAAAACAGAATACCAAGGACTACTCAGACTTAACCCACTGAGGTGTAAAATTGCCCTCCCTGTTTGCTAAATCAAATCTTCAACTTTCTTTTTAAAACCAATTAGGAACAAATTATTTCATAATAAAGCCCTTTTACCATTGGAGCAGATTGAATTAATATTTTTTTGAATAGATAAGATTATCAGAAAAACTTTTGCAAACTCAAACTGTGTTATTCTGAACAACCATGATTAATTCACTTAAGGAGTTCAATTAGGAAACCATTAAAAGCACTTAATTTACTTTACATTTCTCTTTTAGTGTTTTGAATATTAAAAATAATAAAACTAATTGCCAACAGTTGAAATGTAAAGTTTTTGTTTATTTCTTCACAAATGAAGCTATGCATATACCATTACCATTGTCAGGTCAATTATAACAAAATTATTTTCTTTTAGATAATTGGAGAGTACATTGAAAATAACATAGATCCAAGATATAACACAGACAGGAAAGGAAACAAAGAATAAATAGATATATGGTACTTCTATCTTGCTAAATACTTATTTATTGATTCTTTTTATTTTTATTTTTTGTTTTATTATTTTTTATACATACGCTTTCAAACTGGTGTGGGCAGATGTAACTACTGGAAATATAAATGGGATTTCCAGAAAAGATCCCCCATTGTGGGGATCCACAAAAGATATACACTAGATCAGTTGTGTAATTGCGAGGAGTATATCCAAACAATGGATCTCATAGTTACAGAGTGCCTCCTGCGCTCTTTTATGGAGGGATTAGCTATCATAAATAAATTCAACAAGGTTAATAAATACAATATTATAACAGTAACAAATAACAATAAACAACCAACAACATAAAAAATAATAATAAAAAACCATGCAGTCAAATTTAATATCAAATGTTCAAAATTTATTGCTAATCTGATTGAGAATCATGTTTTTAAATACACTAAGCGAATCCTAAAACAAATCCAAATTTTTGGAATTTAAACTATTCAATCCATTGTTGTTATTAATAAGAGAAAAATAACCCTAATTGATTCTAGAAAAAGTAAGAGAGAACTAGTGAGTGTTGTAAGAAATTAAGCTTGGAACTGTAAAATTTAACTTTGACAAAAGCCCAGTATCATCAAATATCCTCCCAACCAAGTTTTGTAGAAATAACAAACCATTCAATTTACGCCTTTTTGTTAAGCTGTCAAACTCAAAAATAGAAGTAACTCAGAATATATAAACAGTATGATAACCAAACTATTTATAGTAAGGAAACATACGAATCTTTTTTGAACACTCTCAATCATCTCCACAAGAAAAGGAACATTTGAAAACCACTTAAGACCCCACAATCTAATCTAGACCTGACCTAGGGGAAAATGTAACATTCAATAGATCTTCCAAGAATGTACTCCCCCTTTAAATGAAACCAATTAAAAGAATTAATAAATAATATTAATTGCACATTAGGCAAATTTAAGGATGTAACATTTATGTCTTATTAGGTTATCTTTCACTTATGCTGGGGTTGAGTAAGGTTCAGATGACAGATGTTGTAAGAGAAGTTACTCGGTAAGAAAGGTAGGTACTGACATTTTGAGAGAAACTGAAAAGAACTGTTAACTCAGTTTACGTTGAGAGAGTTGAAAATAAAACGTAACCTAAAACCTACCATTGAACTAACTAAAATAATCCTTTAAATATTAAAATATAATTCACAATGTTAAAATGTTCACAAGGCAAAAAAAAAAAGTTTAAAATTTAGACTAAGGTAGTAAGTAGAAAGGTACTTGTATGGGTGGGTGGTTGGGTTGATGCCACTGTACGTGTATGGGTGGGTGGGTAGGTTAGTACTTATATGTACCATTAAAAATAACCGCATGAAAAAAATATGAGTGGCTTAAAGAACAAGTCATAAATACATTTAAGGTTACATTTGAATCTTAAATGTATTTACATAAATTTATTTGAGAAAAGTTGAAAATTTTAAGAAAAGTTAATTGAAGTAGTAAGGTTTTAAAGGTAGTAAGGTAAAAATGTATAAATAACTTTAAAAGTTTAACTTTAGTTTGGAGAACAATAAACCCAAGGTTGACGTGCAGTTTAGGAATTGTCTCAGAGACTTCCTTTACCCTCAGTAAACTTTCCCTTAGGAGTTAGTAACACGTGAAGACGACAGGAGTTGGTAGACCTGTCGAAACGCTGTGTTTGTTCCTTAAAACACTTGAAGCATTAAAAAGCTCAACTCATTTTCATACCAATCATGAAAAATTCAATACTAACAAATAACTTTAAAACTATAATATGTTTATAATTTTTATTGTTTTGCTGTGATTTGACAAATCCAAAAAATAAAACTTTGAAAATGATTATTATATCATTAAAACATTTTTGAATGGAGATTCATATTTTTGAGGGATTTTGTATAGTTATATATTTACATAAGGCAGTAGAGAGTAAAAAGGTGAAGTGGTATATGAAAGCCATTGTTATGATACTTGGGTGTATTTGTGTATACTAGCTGGACTTAAAAGAAGTGAAATATACAGGGTGTTTCAAAACTCTGGTTACAAACTTTGGGATATTGTTTGTAGATCAAAAGGAGTCAAAATCTTAATGTAAGTGATGTTCTATCTCTTTTCGTTTATTGTCTGTCTGTTAATACGTGTTTTTTTACTTAAATAAGTATATTTTTCTTAAAAATCAACTAAATTTAGCCAAACTTCAGAAACATATTTAATATAATTATATCTAATAACAAAATAAGTTTTATTACATTTATCCCCTGAGTTTCAAAATGGAGGCTGTTTAAAATATTTAAATTTAAATAACTAAAAAGTATTAATTTTATAAAATAGTATTAAATTTTTTAAATTATATTTTAATACAAATTAAACAGTGTATTAAATTTTTAAATCGAATTTCAAATAACTGAATTTATTGCAAGTTTAGTTTGACTGTGTATGTTGTTGAAGTACGTGCACGGTCGAAATAAATTGCAATAATTGAGTCATTTGATATTCAATTTTAAAAATTAATATACCGTTTGATTGTATTAAAATATTCTAAAAAAGTTATTTTAGTACTATTTTAATAAAATTAATACTTTTTTAGTTATTTAAATTTAAATATTTTAAACGGCCGCCATTTTGAAAGTCAGAAGACAAATTTAACTAAACCTTTTTTGTTACTAATATAATTATATTAAATACATTTCTGTAGTTTGGCTAAATTTATTTGAGGTTTTACAAACCTATCGTTATTTAAGTATAAAACGTGTCTAGACAGACAGACAATAAACGAAAAGAGATAGACTATTACTTACATTTAGTTTTTGGCTCCTTTGGTCTATGGAGCAGTATTCTAAAGTTTGTAACGAGAGTTTTGAAACACGCTGTATAATTAGCAAGGTCCTATATTACTGCAAAGCTGCCTAATGCAGTGAACAGAAATATCTACTGTAAGACATCCCTTGAAGCTTCGGCACCTCAACCACCCCTACACTAGTAATAAACCACCCCTGACAGTAATCAGGAACCCTGAGACAATCTGTCAGGGTGTGTGATTGGTCATCAGGCCAGGCTGTCTGGAGCACGATACTGTAAGGTTGAGTCACGCTGGGACTTGATAACTAGTGCTGATTGGTTGGTTTATTGGCGTTACAAAATGACGTCCCTCCTGGCACGTCATGAGAGTTTCTGAAAACTAATAATTATGTTATGTGTGTTTAAAAATATATGCCTTAAAACATTGGTTTTTTGTTTGTTAAAAAGTAAATATGAGTGTAAAAAATAATGAAGAATGTAAAAATAATATACATGAAAACATTGCATATGGAACTTCCGGCCTTAATCCGTCCACCTCACCTTCCTGCTCTGTCCTATCCCTGGAAGTGAATATTAGTGACGAAGATGATGCCCAAGACGAGAGAGAGGACCATCAATCTCGTGTGAAAGCCCCCCACTCAGCCTAAATGTGTAAAATTAATATAAAATTAATAATCGCGTACGAGTATTATAACAGGCTTAAATATTGGTTTGGGGCTGATTTTATTACATATACAACGGCGTTAAGCCGTGATTCGGATACAGCTCTGTTTTGCGTAAATAGTATCAATTCATTGTGCAGGCGCTAGAGGTTGACGCAACTATTAAACAAGTCTTAATTTTACATATCAAACTCTCACGTCACAAATCTGTCAACATTTACGCAATAATAGTAACTGTGGAAATTCAATCAAACAGATACTATAGAAGAACAAATGAGCAACAATATACGTTCTACAAACATATCTATGAATAAGTTCTAAATCATAGAGGTATATATTTTGCAATTATCATGAAATTACTTGCCATACCTGCTTGTAGCATAAACATTTCTATATTGTCATTGTTTCTATAAGTATTTTACTATGCTGAAAATTAATCACAATTTTAAGTATTATAAGCCAACTGTTACCACTGTACGTGTAAGGGTGGGTGGAAGGGTCAGTACTACTGTGCGTGTAAGGGAGGTACGGTCGGCATTTGCCCGTAAGGGTGGGAGGGACAGTCAATACCACTGTACCTGTAAGGAAGGGTGGAAGGGCCAGTGGTAATTTACGTGTTAGGGAGGGTAGGATGGCCAATATTACCCTACGTGAAAGGGAGAGTGAGATTGCCAGTATCACTGTACGTTTAAGGTTGTGTGGAAAGGCCATTAAAACTGTAAGTTTATGGGTTTTCAGATTTATTCAAGTTACAAATTTACTATTTCCATTTACGTGGCTCATTTAACAACACGAACTTTATAACTTTCCTTTGCTATTTTCCATTATTCTTCAATTGCAACGTTAAATTTAATTGCTGCAAGTATTTCTAAAGAAACATTACATCTTGATTGACTTGCTCATTAGTTTAATCATTTATTTTGTTTTAAATTGACCGGCCAAATGCCCAATCAAGGGCTGCACATGGCGTATAAGTATATTAGTGAAGTATAATAAGTAAGTTAGTGAAGGGACAAGAACGGCAAGAAAGTGCTTCAAGAAGGAAATGCTATTGGACACGACCAGTAGGAAGGCCAAGAAAAAGATGGTTGGATTCAATCAAAGAAGAAGTAGAAGAGAAGCTAACTGGGAAGAAGTAAACGTGAGCCAGTGGTATGCAGACAGGACGAGATGGAGAGGGTGGTCTGCACTGGTAGCGCAATGCTGTAACCCAGCTACATGGGGACAAAGTGTTTGGGAGATTGTAGGCGATAGGTTGGATGCTTGGTCCTCTTAATACCGACATGGCGTCCGCTTGATGGTTGCTATCGTCTTGACACTACTAGAGAAGTCTGGGGTGTCCATGTTGGGTGGTAATCATTGTGCGGATGTTGTGTGGGGGAGATAACTGAGTATCAGGCTTATCAATTAGCTGACAATCAGACCATCACCACGTGGTTCGGATTCCACGTAAAGCTGTAGGTCCTTTAGTTGCCCTGGCTGTTGGGCTATTAATAAATTGTCCTTTCTGAGGAACAGTTGAACTCAGTTAGTAACCAGACTACACTTATCCACACTCATCCTACACTCATATAACCATTCATATTCGTTTTAAAACACCAACAACGTTGTGTTGGCGTCTCATATGTAAGAATGTAAGGGCTTGTTAACTACACCCGGGAAACTGAAGTGGAGTTTGACACAACACTTCATGTCTGAAGTCCTGGACAAACTACTGATTCTGAGTCCTAAAAAACTTATTGCTCCGTAAAATATAGGGGGGCTTCGTTTGTTTGTTTGTTTTGGTTTTTTTTATGATAGAACGAAACAAATTTATGATTTTCATGACTGTCAGAGGCGCAAAAATGGGATGATCCATGATGGTGATGCTTTATATGAAATGCACGCTAGAAGCGATAATATTTTATTACTTGACTGTTCTTTAGACTGAACACGCTCAGAAAAAGGGGCGTTGTAGACTTTTAGGCATAGAGGACTCACTATATGAAGAATAACAATTAATCATCATTAGATCCGAACAATACTCTGTAATGCTTAATATTATTTTTTAATTTGATAATTTTAAATTTCAGTTCAGTTAACTAAGTTAAGTACTATTTTAAAATTATTTAAAACATTTATACCAGTGAAATAGGTCAATAGTTATGTAACTAGATAAATAGTCATTATTTCAGCACATTATTTTATTGTTTTTATATTTCTTGTCTGCATACAATGTGTACTCTTGCAATTCAAACTTCTCTAGTGTCCTGATGACGGTATGTCATCTAGTCAACCTAAATACACTAAAATCATTACTCAATATTTTCAGTCTTCAAAATTCTACACAATCTAATCGATGGATTAGGTTAAATTACTTCGCTATTAGCATATGCACATGGAATAAATATGGGATTGAAAATGTGAAATACGGATAGACATAGAAAATTGACTGAAGTATTTATATAGCAACACTCATTTAATACGTTGTATTCATTTCGGAATTATTAATTCCTCCCATTCTTTATCTTTTCCCGTTATAAAATGCAAACGATTATTTTATCGAGGTTCTGTAGGCAAGCGCATTGTGGTGACTGCATTATTCACTTCTCAATTGTAAGAATAAGATATTAACTCGTTTTCTGATTAACAAGATATTCTTCAATTTTCGGGCTGAACCAAGCTTGTTTATTTGTCCCGCCAATGAGATGGAAGAGTTATTTGTTTTAGCTTCGTTTTTGGTTCTGTAGCAACAAGACAACATTCATTCATAATTATTACTAAATACGCACTCGTATATCACATGTAGACATATTCATTATTTTTACTACAATCTTCTAATGTATCCATGAATCGTGCTTTAGGGAGTCAGTGTGATCCATTATTGTGATTTAAGAGCGAGAGCGTGTTCCATGACTTGTGTTTTAGAGACATAGCATCTTCCATGATTTGTGTTTTAGGGAGAGAGCGTGTTCCATGATTTGTGTTTTAGGGGAGAGAGCGTCTTATATGATTCGTGCTTTAGGGAGGGACCGTGTTCCCTGATTTGTGTTTTAGGGGAGAGAGCGTCCTCCATGAGTCTTGCTTTAGGGACAGAGCGTGTTCCAGGATTTATGTTTCAAGGGAGAGAGCGTGTTCCACGGTCCACTCTATTGGGAGAGAGTGTGTTTCATGATTTGATTTTTAGGAGATAGTGCGTGTTCCATGATTCGTGGTTTAGGGAGAGAGCGTGTTCCGTGATTTGTGTTTTAAGGGAGAGAGCGTGTTCCACGATTCATGCTTTTGGGAGTGACAATGTTCCATGATTTGTGTTTTGGGGGAGTGAGCGTATTCCATGATTTGTGTTTTAAGGGAGAGAGTGTGGTTTCATCATGTTTGTTTTAGGGAGAGAGCGTGTTCCATGATTTGTGTTTTTAGGGACGGGCGTATTCTATAATTTTCCTACTAAGGGAAGGATTGAGTTCTAAGATTTATGGTTTAAGGGAGGTGTTTATTCCATGGTTCATGTCTTAAGGGACGAAATGTGGAGAAGAATGGTGTTAGTTGTTAGAGAAGACGAGATGGATCACCAAGAGGAACTATTTAACGCTGACTTCATAAATGATCGCATATACAGGGTGGTTGGCTCTTGGTGTTAAAGGTTTTAAGGGGTTATAATACAATGTAAATGTAACACAATGGTGTACATATAAAAGTCTAACTCTCAAGATTGGCTTGAAAATTTCCGTTTTTTTGAAAAAAAAAGTGTTTTTGTACAAAAATTTGCAATTCCTCGGCAACCCGAAATCATATGATCAAAAATGACATCATTTTCAGATTCAGCCACGATATTTGCACTGGTCCAAACATTGATTGAATGTTATCGATTGAGAGGTTTCATATCAGAAGTGTAGATTTAATTTTCATCCTGATCAAAGATACTCGATGGTTTCAAGTATTCAGTAAACGCCAAATTTCCACCAAAAAGCGACGCGTGTTAAACCAAGTTGGAAACCCACAGCCAGAGCCACACTGATATCGACAGCCGAACCAACAAACGATCTCCCTCAATCGAAATGTAATGAATTGGTAATAGGCCGGTTTGATTGAGTCCGTGGTCATTGTTTCTCGTTTGTTTGACACCACCGTGGCGTTGTTTGCCATCCCACAACCCCCAATCACGCAACACTATATAATTAATTAATTGTAAACGACTGGCAACATTAAATCAAACAAAACCTATATTATGATAATACGTTCACACTGTGTATTATAAAGTATTGTAATGAATGTCTAGAGTTTATATATGAATCACAAACATATGAAAATACTCATCCAACGTAATTTTCGTAAAGTCACACAACCCCAAAACGGTTTGCCCATTGCAAATCCTTGTAAACGGTTATTTGAACGTAAACTGTATTTTATTTAGATTTAAAATGTTAGTGTCTGAAAGGTATTTAAAATTTTATATACCTGTTATAGAAGTTTAAATCTGAAAAAATTAAGCGTATTGTGACATTCCGAGTGGCCTCTATCCTGGGAACCGGTGATGCGGAAGTAATGGATGGGTCGTTGACCACCTGCCCTGCTTGTTTACAACCTTTGGGGCACAATGGCTTACGCATGAACGCCCCTTTACCTCTTCAATAGACTTCTAGAATCTTCTGGGTTGACGAGCCAGCTCTGTCATGGAACTTCGGACGCAGGGGAATTCAAGAAGCTTCTAGATGGAGACCTGCAGGTGATATATACGGCCCGGATACCAGCGCTAGTCAGTCAGTCAGTCAGTCAGTCAGTCAGTGAGTCTACAGCCTACAGCCCAGGTGTTTGCAGCGACAGTGAGCGAGTTCTACAGTGCGAGTGAAGTGTCCGAGTATAGTGAAGTGGTCTACGGAGAAGTTACCGGTGAGTGGTTCGTTGTGGGGATCAACGAAGGAGCAGTGCGGTACTTGTGGACGACTTCTGAAGGGACACTGAAGGAACTGTGAGTGAACTGTTAGCTTTGGACTGTAGGTAGTAGGGAATCTAGTAAAGTCAATTAGTAGTCAGTAATTGTAGGGAATCTAGTAGAGTCACTTTATAGTTAGTAATTGTAAATAATAGTAGAGAATCTAGGAAAGCCACTTTATAGAGCTAGGAATTGTGATTAAAAGAAGGGAATTTAGTAAAGTTACTTTGCAATTAGTAGTTGTAATTATTGATGCCATCGAAGATTGTAATTATAGATTAGTTTAACTGTAACAGTAGGCCTAATAGTAAATTGTACTTTTCACAATAGGTAAAGTTAAGGAAATAATCCATTTAATTATAATAAGTTAATTTTATATATTCAATAAATTCAGTAATATCGTATATCGTGTTGCTTATTTGTAAAACCCACATAGCGATTAATTATTTATAAATTAGGACGATAAACACGTCACACTGGTGTCAGAAGTGGGATTGATTTGTTGAGCAGCACGTTTAATATTTTTATCTATTGAAAGTTATTGTTAAGCTGTTTATTGAATTCATTTACTGTAATTCTATATTGTTCAGACGTAGTTTTGCAAAAGAACGATGGCATCTAGTGGAGTTAAGTTAGTAGACTTAAAAGTGGCTGATTTAAAGCGGGAGTTAGAAGAAAGGGACTTAGATCATACTGGAACAAAATCAGTTTTAGTAAGTAGACTTAAGCAGGCAATGCTAGAAGCAGGGGATGATCCAGAAACATTCCTTTTTGAATCTGAAGCTAGTTCACTTAAGTCTATGATTACCAGAAATGCAGAGAAATTACAAAGTGACTTAAACAGAAATGTCGAGAAATTACAAAATGACTTAAAAGGAAATGCAGAGAAATTACAAAATGACTTAAAAGGAAATGCAGAGAAATTACATAGTGACTTAAAAGAAGTGAAAGATGACTTAACCGAAAAACTAAATAGTAATTGTAAAACCTTGAAGGAAGAGTTAGCTACAGAATTTAATTATAAAATTTGCCAAGTTGAAGACGAATTTAAAAAACAATTAGATGACTGTTCGAACGAATTTAAAAAACAATTAGATGACTGTTCGAACGAATTTAAAAAACAATTAGATGACAGTTCGAAGCAATTAGGTAATAGGATTAGGGTTTTAGAAGAAATGGTTCAGGAGAGGAAGGAGTCAATAACCTGCAACGAACCACCTGGGATCTCAGGAAGTGGACAGCAACCACCCAGCCTTAAACCTCGGCCTAGTGTGTGTCCACCCGTAAATAACGCAAGTTTGCCAACCTTCGACGGAAAGATGTCCTGGGAAGATTTTATTACTTTGTTTGAGACTGCCGCTGCTGTCTACAATTGGCCATCATCAGCGAAGGCGTCCATGTTGTGCCTTTCACTTCGTGGAGAAGCTCTGAGCGTACTGCAAACCGTTCCACCTGCTGAGCGACAGAATTACAAAGATTTGATTAGACGGTTGGAAATGCGGTTCGGACATAAACACATGGAACTGGTCTACAGATTTCAGCTCAGGAGTCGTCACCAGAAGTCCAATGAGAGTCTTCAAGAATTCAAAGCTGACATCGCACGATTAGTGAGGGGCACTTATCCCACAGTGGACGAAGCTGTCTACGAGAGCCTATCCATTGAAAGGTTCCTCGATGGACTGCGGGATGCTGAGACGCAGCAGGCTGTAAAGTTGGCCCGGCCTAACACTTTAAACGAGGCCCTGACGCAAGCCTTAGAGTTTGAGGCCGTAAAGCAATACGTCCGGGGCCAGGCACGTCTGCGAGGAGTCTACGCAGAGGAAGAAGAACCTATGAAGATAGAAGACATCGTAAGAAAAGTGCTTGATGCCCTGAGGGACCGGAAGAAGGAGATTCGCTGTTGGGGGTGTGGAGAGTTAGGCCATCCCCGAAGTAAATGCCCGAGTAAAGCCTCTCGGGGGGCAGAGGCAGGAAAACTAAAAAGGGTTGATGGGAAGGGGCAACTGTCAACCCAGCAACTTGAGGCCCCAGCTAAGAGCATCATCGTAGCATCTTTGTCAGGTCAGACCAACAGCCTTTACATAGACGGATTGGTAAACGGGGAGCCCAGAAGCCTTTTGCTGGACACTGGTGCAACGATGACGATATTGAATGAAGATATTTGTCCTTCCTCTATGAAAATAACTCCAACGACCTGGACAGTGAAGACTGCGACTGGGGACTTTGCCAGCGTCCGCGGGGAGACAGTTGCCACCTTCTGCATCGGGGGTGCATGTCTTGAGCATCGCGCTCTTGTAGCTGACATTGAGGAGGACGTCATACTCGGCATGGACATGATGACGAAACTTGGCTTACAGTTGGACCTCAGGAAAGGAGTGACGACCATTGGGGGAGAGGAAGTTGCTCTTCAGCATAGGAAGAATTTATCTTCTTGGGTGCGCTTGTTGAAGGACGCCACTCTGCCACCTCGAACTCAAAAGATCGTCAGAGCAGAAATGGACAAGACTATTCCGGAAGGCCAGAACTTAATGCTGGAACCAGTTATAAACGACGAGGAACTTGGACGTGGGGTACTTGTAGCGAAAACACTGTTCAAATCTTCTAAGGAAGTTCCAGTCCGTATAATGAATTTGAATGACCATCCTGTTGCATTGAAACAAGGTAAGCTCCTAGGTAAATGTTCTCCGGTTTCTTCTGTTTCACAAGCTGATAGGAATATCTCTTCAGACCATAAAAACCTTCCAGAAGACATAGCGGAGTTTGTAAGAGATGCATGCAGGGGAATGGCATTGGATCAAACGAAGCAAGTCGCAAGGTTAATAACAGAATATCAAGATGTGTTTGAAACTGCTACGGGGCCAAAAGGTAGAACAACTGTGGTTCAACATAAAATTGATGTTGGGGACGCTATACCAATCCGTCAAATACCTAGGAGACTACCCTGGGCGAAGAGAGAAGAGGCAGAGCGAAAAATAAAAGAAATGGAGCAAGATGGAGTGATTGAGCCCTCCAGCAGCCCATGGACTTCGCCGGTAGTATTAGTAAAGAAGAAGGATGGGACTTCCAGGTTCTGCGTGGATTACCGTCTACTGAACAATGTTACGAAGAAAGACAGTTATCCCTTGCCCCGGATTGACGACACTCTGGATGCTCTCGGAGGCTGTAAGTTCTTCTCGACCCTGGACTTGAAGAGCGGGTACTGGCAGGTGGAGATAGCTCCGGAGGACAAAGAGAAAACAGCGTTTTCCATAGGGAATGGAAACGGACTTTGGCAGTTCACGGTGATGCCCTTTGGACTCTGCAATGCTCCAGCTACCTTCGAGAGACTCATGGAAAATGTGCTACGGGGACTGACTTGGGAAACTTGTCTAGTGTATCTGGACGACATCATAGTCATAGGGAAGACGTTTAACGACCATCTTCAGAATCTGGAGAAAGTTTTTAAGAGGCTTCGTTCTTCCAACCTGAATTTAAACCTAAAAAAATGTAATCTTTTCAAGAATAAGGTTAACTATCTTGGACACGTAGTGTCATCCGAAGGAGTGACTGTGGACCCGGAGAAGATTAGCACCGTGAAGGAGTGGCCTGTCCCACGTAACAAACATGAGGTGAGGAGTTTTCTTGGA
Source organism: Stictocephala bisonia (assembly GCA_035578905.1). Taxonomy (NCBI): domain Eukaryota; kingdom Metazoa; phylum Arthropoda; class Insecta; order Hemiptera; family Membracidae; genus Stictocephala; species Stictocephala bisonia. The sequence continues at coordinate 4,869 of JAQJVL010001408.1, read as the reverse complement.
CTTTGCACCTACTAACGCCGCTTCGTGAAGGGCTATGCTGATATTGCTAAGCCACTGACCAAGCTCACCGAAGAACAGCGTAAGTTTGAGTGGACTCCGGAGGCTAGTGAGGCTTTTGAGACGCTTAAAACTTCTCTTTGCAGCGCTCCAATCTTAGAGTTCCCACGGTTTGGAGAGAAGTTCATTGTGGACACGGACGCCAGCGATGTGGGTATAGGGGCAGTTCTCTCCCAAGTTCAGGACGACCACGAAGCTGTAATAGCTTACTTCAGCAGAACGCTATCCAAAGCAGAAAGGAATTATTGCGTCACCAGAAGAGAGCTACTTGCAGTCGTGAAGTCATTAGAGCATTTTCACAAGTACCTCTATGGACAGCCTTTCCATTTAAGGACCGACCATTCTGCCCTGACTTGGCTAATGAACTTCAAGAACCTGGAGGGACAGACAGCTCGATGGGTGCAGCGTCTTCAAGAATACAACTTCACCTCTGAACACCGACGAGGGAGAAACCATTCCAATGCCGACGCCCTGTCTCGACGACCTTGTCCAGAGGGTTGTAAGCACTGCTCCAAGGTAGAAGAAAGGAATCCGTCCGTGGAAGTGCGTTGTGTCTCTTTGGAGCCAGCTAGTGGATGGGAGCCGGAGGAACTCCGTAAAGAGCAGCTTGAGGATAGTGAGGTTGGACCACTGCTGCGGGAGAAGGAATCGGGGGCTCGTCCTAGCTGGGAGGCCATTGCAGCTAGGAACCATGTTTATAAGAGCTACTGGGCACAGTGGGACTCAATGAGGGTTAAGAACGGAGTGCTTATAAGAATCTGGGAGGCCCCTAATGGTAGGAAGCAGATTGAACAGATTGTGCTCCCCAGAAGTAAAAGAAAGGAAGTGCTGGAGGAGATCCACAATGGAGCATCTGGTGGGCACTTAGGTGTCAACAGAACGGTGGACAAGCTACGTCAGCGGTTCTACTGGTTGAACTTGAGGGCTGATGTAGAGAAGTGGTGCCGCCAATGTGATGTCTGTACTGGAAGCCGAGGGCCACAAACAAGAAGTCGAGGCAGAATGCAACAGTACAACGTTGGGGCACCCTTCGAGAGGATCGCCATCGACATCGCCGGTCCATTTCCCATGTCAGATGCAGGAAATAAATATCTCCTGGTTCTCATGGACTACTTTACGAAATGACCAGAAGTATACGCCATACCAAATCAAGAAGCCGCAACAGTAGCTGGGTGCTTGGTGAACGAATTCATCTGTCGGTATGGAGTGCCACGTGAGCTGCACAGTGACCAAGGGACGAACTTCGGATCCCTGTTGATGAAGGAGGTGCTTCAGCGTCTCGGAGTGCACAAGACACGGACAACTGCACTTCATCCGCAATCTGATGGGATGGTCGAGAGATACATAAAGACACTCGTTGGACACCTCAGGAAAGTTGTGTACACCAATCAGCGGGATTGGGATCGGAAGGTGCCCATTTTCCTCCTGGCGTACAGATCTTCGGTCCACGATACTACGGGTTTCACCCCAGCGAGGATGATCTTCGGAAGGGAGCTGCGGCTGCCTAGTGACCTCATGTTCGGCCTGCCACCTGACGCAAAGCAGCCCGCAACGGACTACACCTGCGAGCTCGTCGACCACCTACACGACACTCACGAGTTCGCTCGTCAGCACCTAAAAATGGCCAGTGACAAAATGAAAGCTCGCTACGACCGGCAAGCCAATTCCACTGGATTCCAGGTGAACGACCTGGTGTGGCTCTACAGTCCCATCCGGAAGAAGGGGAGATGCCCGAAATTTCAACAGGATTGGCAAGGACCTTATCGGGTAGTGACACGAATCAACGATGTGGTCTACAGGATTCAAAGACACCCAAGAGGCAAGATGCTTGTGGTCCACCTTGATCGCCTAGCACCGTACCATGGAGCGGAAGCTGATCGGGACGATCAGCCTTAAGGAGGGGGCAGTGTGACATTCCGAGTGGCCTCTATCCTGGGAACCGGTGATGCGGAAGTAATGGATGGGTCGTTGACCACCTGCCCTGCTTGTTTACAACCTTTGGGGCACAATGGCTTACGCATGAACGCCCCTTTACCTCTTCAATAGACTTCTAGAATCTTCTGGGTTGACGAGCCAGCTCTGTCATGGAACTTCGGACGCAGGGGAATTCAAGAAGCTTCTAGATGGAGACCTGCAGGTGATATATACGGCCCGGATACCAGCGCTAGTCAGTCAGTCAGTCAGTCAGTGAGTCTAGAGCCTACAGCCCGGGTGTTTGCAGCGACAGTGAGCGAGTTCTACAGTGCGAGTGAAGTGTCCGAGTATAGTGAAGTGGTCTACGGAGAAGTTACCGGTGAGTGGTTCGTTGTGGGGATCAACGAAGGAGCAGTGCGGTACTTGTGGACGACTTCTGAAGGGACACTGAAGAAACTGTGAGTGAACTGTTAGCTTTGGACTGTAGGTAGTAGGGAATCTAGTAAAGTCAATTAGTAGTCAGTAATTGTAGGGAATCTAGTAGAGTCACTTTATAGTTAGTAATTGTAAATAATAGTAGAGAATCTAGGAAAGCCACTTTATAGAGCTAGGAATTGTGATTAAAAGAAGGGAATTTAGTAAAGTCACTTTGCAATTAGTAGTTGTAATTATTGATGCCATCGAAGATTGTAATTATAGATTAGTTTAACTGTAACAGTAGGCCTAATAGTAAATTGTACTTTTCACAATAGTTAAAGTTAAGGAAATAATCCATTTAATTATAATAAGTTAATTTTATATATTCAATAAATTCAGTAATATCGTATATCGTGTTGCTTATTTGTAAAACCCACATAGCGATTAATTATTTATAAATTAGGATGATAAACACGTCACAGTATTTACTTGCAAGATATCGAAGAGGTGTTATACTTGTAATGTATTGAATATGTTTCTAAGGAGCTGAATAGACTTGAAAAGTGTTAATGAGATTTTAAAGGTGTTGAAGAATCTCGTATTTATTAAAGTGATTAGCATATGAATATTTTTCTAAGGTATTAAGAGTCTGCGATTTGCAAAATGTTGAAGAGAATTGGAAGGTATTGAAGATACTCGTATACTTAAAGCGCCTTGAATGGATTGAATATTTCCAAGATATTGAAAAGACTTACGTGTAATTTATTACCATGACTGCTCATGGTATTGAAGAGTACGGTAATATATTGTAGAGACAGAAAGATATTGAAGGAGATTAGGAAGTTACTCAGGAAACTCACCAGTTTGTAGCTTAAGCGACCAAAAACACTTGGATATAATATTAGTAATGTTTAGATTTCCACATAATATTACCAATCAGCAAAATTAATCTTAAATGTTATTATCATAAACGTTGAAAATATTTAAACTTTCATTATAAACAAGAATTTTATTGCAACAGTATGCTTCAATTATTGAGTTATTTTATAAGGTCAAATTCATCAAAATAAAATGTAGAAAATATAACCAGAGGAGTTGCAATCGTAACAATAAAAAGGTCGATTTTCTTAAGGAAACATTTCTCGACTATATTAATTGGTGACAACGCATATTCTATGAAGTAGCATTTACGTGATGAATGATTGTATTAAAGTCATCGAGTTGTAGCAAAGGTAATGAGGTGATAACAGGGAGGCTGTTATTGATATCAGCTCGACACGCGAGGTGCTTTGCACGCCGCGTCGTGTCGGCTCTCCACCAGTGACCAAGACCTACCCAGTCTGCAGTAATGGAGTTTGAATTAAACTGTTTATTGTTAATTTATATTATTGGTCATGATACAAAATAAATCAGAGCTGAACATTGTAGCTATGTTTGGGGAAGGAATACAAAAAATAATAAGGTCAACAATTACATAAATTTGTATACGATAACTTGAATACAGAAATAAAACCAGCTGGTGACCCCATGTATTCATTCATTGGTCTGTTGAGTAATCTGTTGATTTTATCGTAATTTGACAGTGAATGGGGTTTTCTTAGAAATCAATTGACGTAATCAGTTATCCCACAAAAAATGTGTATTCCAGGCATAGCTCATATACACTAATGTGGCGGTTTTTTTTCTTAATAATTTGATAGGTCATAGAAAAAGTGATTTCATTTTTTTAAACCAAATGTGGCTGTGATTTATAGGAATTTTCATCTTTATATTTAGGTGAACCACTGACCGAACGATCTAAGGCGTCAGGAGCTAGAGCCTAAGTTAGGGGATAGTGCAGATTCAAATCCTAATCTGGAATGGGGGTTTTAATCCTAATCTGGAATGGGGGTTTTTATCAATAATGTTCACCTAGATCTGTTCTGGTTCAATATAAGTGCTGTTCTGTGTGAGCGAAATTCAAGACGAACATAAGTATAGTCTAACTTTTATGATGCTTTATTGCATTTTGCTTTTACACAGAGTAAAAACTGCTGACATTACTGCAGCCGACAATGGGACACGAGTAGCGTGAGGAGTACTGATAAAGCGCAGCATGGTTTATATCAAGGAACTGTCGTCACTTGCACACATCAGCTGTTTAGTGTGGGGAGGGGAAGAGGGGGTCACTTCTCATAACCATTACTTTCTGGAATGAGTCCTTCCTGTAAGACCGTAATGAGTTCATTTCAGGAGAATCGTAAACCCCCATACTTTCATTAATACTGGAGCTTGTGTTTTGATGTAACTACTGTAGTTATCAAGTTTCCTTAGCAGCGATGGAACGTGTTAGTGTTCTGTGTTACTACTCTAACTAAGAACATTTAAAACATTTTTTATGATCAATTAATTAGAAGGCTTGACTAAAAATACTTGTAAAAAAATAGTACCACTGAACGTGCATGGGAGGGTGGGTGGGCCAATACCACAGAACGTGTATGG